>OX453278.1:8151096-8216096 GCA_949710005.1 Ricordea florida
GATACAAGGCCGCCTAGAGCGGTATTGCAGAGGGATGCAATGTAACGTCATTGAAATACTACCACAAAATCCACCTCAACAGCCAAAAGAGTTACACAACCACTACCAACGGCAACACATGCTGAATTTAAAACCTGATTTAGAGATAACTTAATGATCAATGATGATAATGAATTTGTATAGCGCTCTTTTTCATAAGGATATGTTCAAATGCGCTTTACATCAATTCTCCTATTAATTAATTATTTACAATCAAACTTTTATCAATGGTCGACCACAACAACGGGGTCTACATCCCCTACTCTTTTCGAACCGTGTTGTGGGATCTTTAACGTCCGACAAGAACAGTGCTGAGAGACGCGGCCTACAGTTTTCCGTCCTTATCCGAGAAGACTAGAATGTCTAACAATTTGCAGATGTCATAACAAAGGCAGCACATTCTCCTCAGTTATTTTAAGACCTTGAGTGTTGGTCCGGCCGAGGTTTGAACTTACGACCTCCCGCTTGACAGGCCGGCGCTCTACCAACTGAGCTAATACCTTTCAGTTATTGCTCTCAGATTGCAAGAAATGTCCTAAATAATATAATCATGATGTAACCAAAATTAACCGACTCAACGTTGCACGATAAAACACCCAGCAATTTCAGTTATCAACCTGACATGAAATGAAAATGTGAATATGTGAAATTTCATGCATTTGACCTGCAGAAGAAAGATTTAGCAGGTGAAAAATCATCGTAGTTAGGTAAGCAGCTCAAGCACTTGCGAACAGGCCTGACAGAATTTAGGTTTAAACCAAGAGAAAACGAGGAAAGAGAACATAACCCCGTCTGATGTGATAAGGGGACAGAATCTATTTTTAGCACAGAATCTATTTATATCTCGTTCCATGGCTGCACGGTTTCCCCATGGCGCATTGAAATTACAACCACGTGATGAGAAGGACATCAACCATTGGTCAGTTAAAATAGTTTCCGGATCTAAAAATAGATTCTGTCCCCTTCTCATAGTAAGAGAACCCAGTATGGAAGATATATACGTTCTCTTACCTCATTTTCTTTTGGTTTGAACGAGATTCGAACCCATGACCTTGCGATTAGCTATGGTGGAGCGTGAGTTAAACAAATTAACACGTTGACGACGGTTTCTGTGACTTTTAAATCGTTATACAAATAAAAAACAAACAAAAGTGTGTTTTTAAACTTTTACAGGGCCATCGCGCAGTGGACCTGCGGAATAGAAGGGACGCGGAGCTTTTGAAACTTCACAGCTCTTTGAATAGTCAAACAAAAGATACACCAGTGAAGGTAATATTCTTCCAAGAATGCTGTTGGAATTCATTGGAATTCTCCTTTTGTCTTGTGTCTTATGGCAGCTCGCCAATCTGTGGCTGCAGCCACGAAATTTGCCTCCTGGTATACGAACTTTCAGTTTTCAGGACATCTTATCGCGATCAAGAGGTCCACCTCCTCATGAAACGCTGATGCGCATGGCACGTGAATACGGTGACGTTAGCAGTATTACACAAGGAAGAAGGGTTACAGTTCTCATAAACAGCTTTTCTGCAGCAAAAGAGGCTCTTCGTGAGAAAGGCAACGACCTTGCAGGAAGACCAGATTCACAGGCTGGTAGCATGGTTGCGAATGGAAGGAAAAGTATCGTTCTGGGTAACCCTGGAGGAACGTGGAGCATGCATCGAAAGAGTGCACGATCGGCAATTTCTGCGTACTGTGCCCAACGTACGCTGGAAGAGAAAGTTACTAAAGGGGCTGATAACCTAATAAAGAGGTTCCAAGATGCAATGAAGGAACCTTTTGATCCTAAATACAAAGTATATCTTGCTGTTGTGAACGTGATGTGCGCAATTGTTTTTGGAGAGACTTACGAGCTAAATGACCCCGAATTTTACGAGATAGTGGAGCTGAATAATCGGCTGTCGAGGATTGCTATGAAAGGAGAGATACTGGACAAATTTCCCTTGTTGAAGTATTTCCCGACCGAATTAATGAATGATATTTTGGAGGCAACTGGATTTCGAAATCGGTTATGCAAGAGAAAGCTGCAAGATCACCGGCGGACGATCAAAGAAAGTCGTATCCGGGACTTAACGGACGCTTGGCTGAACTTGATCGATGATGCAGACAACAAGAACATCCGGGTTGACAAAGAGGACCCGATAACAGATGATAACTTAATAGCCACCATAATGGAGTTTCTGTCGACTGGTTCTGACAAGACATCTGCAGTTATTTGCTGGGCCCTTGTATACATAACTAATCACCCAGCGGCGCAACTTAGGGTGCATCGTGAGTTAGACAACGTCGTTGGGAGGGAGCGCTTACCTAACTTGAGCGACAAATCTAACTTGCCGTACTTGGAAGCCGTAGTTAAAGAGACGATGCGCTTGTCGCCTCCACTGCCGACAGGATTTCCACACCGTGCAGTATTGGATACCACACTGCAAAGCTACAACATCCCAAGAAATTCCTTGGTTGTTGTTAACTTATTTGCTCTTCACCGCGATCCTCGCCACTGGTGTGATCCTACGTGCTTCATACCTGAAAGGTTTCTGGACGCGGAAGGCAATCTCGTCCCATCTAACACAACGAGCCAACTGCCGTTTGGTGCTGGGCCTCGTTCGTGTATTGGTGAATCGCTGGCTGAAACAGTGATATTCCTATTCCTTTCACGGATTCTCCACCAATTCCAGTTCAACGTCGCCTCTGGATACAACCCGCTCGATATGAAAGGTACAATGACCACTGTGCTGGAGCCGAAACCGTTCCGGTTTCAGGCATCAAGAAGATAGGGCAAGACACCGACTGTATCTCTACCGGAATTACCAAAGGACAGTCGTAGATAAGAAGTAAAAAACAACCTCTAGTGCAACTGAAATTCAAACGAAAGGTAGAAGCAAAAATCCGTTCTGTTACTAATGAAGCTGAGTCAGGCAATCACAAATATGAGCGCGCGGTTTCTTGCTGTGACTGTAAAAGGCTTTAGATCCAACCTTTTAAAGGCAAGTTCAGTTTGAACCCGCCGCCGTTTAGAATTGCTATGTTGCAGGTACGGTCCACGTAGGCTGCATGGTTACAATCACAATGATTTGTTGCATGGTTTGATAAGGCATGACACGAACCTACGGCAACATGATATGCTAGGTTTAGTCGGGAAACCCTTAAATTGGGTAACACTTTATCACTAAAGCAAAGCTATGGTAAAGCAAAAGTAACGATCTGTAAAGGAAATACCCAAGTGTCAAAAAAAAGGATAAAAATATGGCAATTATCGGAACCACTCTTTCTGGAACTCAATAAATGGGCAATTGATCATTCTACATTTGCTTGAAATCATTTATCGTTACATTGACGATTACAAATCTCTGTGCGTGATATTTAAGCAATAGATCACACTTTCTATGGGTTTACCGGCGTGATAACCCACGCGGGATGTTGGGAGAACACGAGAGGAGCTTGTAAATCACGAGCCGAAGGCGAGTGATTTACAAGCTTTTCGAGTGTTCTCCCAACATCCCAAGTGGGTTATCACGCCGGTAAACCCATAGAAAGTGTGATCTATTGCTTTTATAAAATAACTTTTAGTAGAATGGAGTCTTTGAGGTAAAAAGCATGCTTTTAGTACCGTGATCAAGTCATGTCTTCTCTCTAAAGTCATCATAAGCCAATCATGACTCACGATTTAATAGCGCTGAACTTTCTCAAAACTCAGTTCAGTCAAACAACAAACAGCAGCACTTCAAAACACGAGTTTTTGCACTCATTTCATGATAACTTATGAAAGCTGTTTTACAGGAAAAGTCAACACATATTCATGTGAACGTACAATGAAAGAATACGTTCGTGGTTTGTTTACTACAGAAGTAGAAATTAATTGTACCTCGCAGCTGTATTTTGTTGAGTCGATCCGTAAGAATTTCGTGCTTACAGACGGAACTGGCAGCTATTGTAATGGAGGACTTCATTCACTTTTAACAAGCCGCAGTGGTTTAAGATCTGTTTTCTGGACTTTATTGTGATCAAGAAATGCTGCGGTAACGACGTGGCTGCATTTGCGAAGTTGTCGTATGTAACTTTACATGCTCGTACAGCGACCGATGGAAATATGCCGAAGAAAGGTTTCTTTGCCGTAGCCACATATTGGCGTCAATATTTGTCGATTTGTGAAGTCAGGTGGTTTGAGGTAGGTTATGGCATCAATATCACGGAATAATTTGTGCAATTGTTGGAAAAAAACCAGCCCGAAACTCTGATATCTTTCATCATCGTTGGCAGCTTGTTTACAACCTACAGCGGCCGATTTTGAACCATATCTTGATCAGAGATCTCTTTTTGGAACAATTTCTTTCATTAAGGAATTTAATTTTGACATAAAATAAATCAAGAATGCTAAAACTATCCGTTTTGTTGCTGGTTGGCACTTGGTTAAGTTTTCCTAGAGACTTTCTACACCAGAAATTCACACAGTTGTTGTCTTTCTCTGCGATTTGGCATCGTCGTGAAATGTAAACTGCTTTCCAGCTTTGTACTTTATAACTTCTAAAGCTATGGCAGTCGCGAATTGTGACCCTTGTGACGCTTTTAAGATTAAGAAGGGCTGGGTAAGTAACTTGTTCTGTTTTTCAGCCTTTCTAAAATCGTTGTTTGCAGATCAATAGCGGGTTTTGTTTATGGCCCGTGGTCCGGATGCCTTTTTCTATGGGTTTACCGGCACAATAACCCATAGGTTTTCAACCAATCAGCGCGCACGTAGTATCTGAGTTATTTTATGTTGGGAGAACACTCGAAAAGCTTGTCGATATACTTTCATAAACTGCTATAACGCGCGCTCTAATTGGCCCGCAACGGTCTCAACGCAAGACAAGTATATACTCGACACTCAAACGATTTTAAGAAAATTCTTAAGTACTGACACAATTTCGAGCCTTGGCTATGGCGTATATAAGTATTTTGAAATTCTCTCAAACCCCCGCTCGTGTTCTTATGCGCGCTACTCTATCTGTAGTCTTAACTGTTTTGTGGGCTCTTAATGACGTATTATGTTCTTCTGTTATAAGTAATACTAAGAAAGTTAAAATCGATCAATTGATTTGGTTCTATCAGAGCTAATAGTACCGGGAATATTTGTCCCAAGTACTGTACAATAAAACCATAATTAAGAAGAAATATGCTTTACAGTTTTTTTCCGAGGCTTTTGGTTTTGAACTTTGACAGTGAATACATCGCATAGCTGTGTTATTTTTCGGTGACCGACCGTTTGAACCTAGCTCTATTTAGAGCCATTACTACCATCAAATTTATTATGCACTGAAGTTGTTCCTTGTACGACTTGTACACAGTTGGCAATTTTGCCAGAATTACCATTTACCAACCCGTTCAAAACAGAAGTTTTGTCGTGCAGGGTAAGCAATTTTGACATATTTCACGATTTCCTGATAGGTTGCATGAGAATCATTCTCCGCTGAAGTTGCCCGTTGCAGAGAATGTGATGTATTTGTAAGTCAGCGGTTTCTTTCTAGCATGTGAATTAAAACGACGCTGTTCCAAGTATGGCTGCCATGTTATGAAAACGTGTTGTGTGTTTGATTATTTAATCTGGTTTAACCTTCCGTTGGCTTCTTAGCTATAATATTTAACACAAAGTAATTTTGCCACACTTACTATTTCCTGGACCGTTGAAGTCTCTGACTGAATGTTCTCAGTGCTTTCCCCACCTGTCCTTCCAGCGTCGTCTTGCTCGTGGGTTCCCGGATGGTATGATTCGCATGCATCTTATAAGAAGGTACTTTTCTCCCAACGCTGATCGTATTCAGTTCATGCGAAGACCATAATTTCTCATTGATATAACGCTGTAGAAAAACACAAGACTTCATTGTTTCTACTACATCCCAATCGGAAGTTCTGAATATCGTTTTTATTACTTGAAATCAAGAGAAAACGAGGAAAGAGAACATAACCCCGTCTGATGTGATAAGAGGAGAGAATATATTTTTAGCCCGCCGGAATATATTTGTATCTCGTTCCATGGCTGCGTGGTTTCAACATGGCGCATTGAACTGAATTACAGCCACGTGATGAGAAGGACATCAACCATTGGTCATAGTTTCCGGATCTAAAAATGTTCCCGTGATCCCTTTATTCTTTTCGATTTGATCCCTTACTTGTTCCCTAAAATGTTTTAGCTCGTGTTCCCTTGATCCCCAGAATTGTTTATCATTGCTTCCCATAGTTGTTTGCTTGGAAATTTTGAAAAAAAAAAAACTAAGTATATTGTTGTTCCCTTGTTCCCAACAATCTAATCAGGAGTTTCCTTGTTCACTGAATATAATTTGACAATGTCCCCTGTTACCTGAAAGTAAATGCTCCTGTTCCCTTGTTCCCTAAAACCCCTGGGAGGGGCTCATATAATTTGGTTTCTACTTGTTTAACCACTTGTTCTCGTTTTCTACGAAATAAATAGTCAAATCGGTGCCTTGCATCTCTTTGACCATTGACTGCTAGAAAGTGCAAACTCTTAGTCTAGTTTTTCACTGAAAAATGTTACTGGTTTCGTATACTGCGGTATTGCATTTAGAGTTAAATTGAAATAAAAATAATTGAAGGCATGGCCTATTCCAAATACAGTATTCTAATAAGAGGCTTACATCAATCGATGATGGACAAAGCACTGACCCCCAGTCCATGGACTACCCCAATGGACTACCTAATGGACTACCCAATGAACTACCTTAATTCATTGTTCCAGTATAATTATTCAAAATGGCGCACATCATTCCAAATGACTTTCAGGCGCCATTTTGAATAATTATACTGGAACAATGAATTAAGGTAGTTCATTGGGTAGTCCATTGGGGTAATCTTAGGCTCTAAATGGCAGTTTATACAGACCTAATAATATACGTGCAAAAATTTCAGCATGCTCATTGGTTGAGAGCACGTCAATTAATCCCAAACAGTGCAGAAAATTGAAATTGAGTGCAATAAGTTGAAATTGAGTGCAGAAAGTTGAAATTAAATTTTTACATGTATATTATTAACAAGTAATCACATGATTTCTCGTGCAATTTGGGATAAATCAGCGCTCGTAAATTTTTCAAAGACTACAAATTGCACTCGCCCTACGGGCTCGTGCAATTTGGATAGCCTTTGAAAAATTTACTCGTGCTGATTTATCCCAAATTGCACTCGAAATCATGTGATTACCTATACAAACCACGAATTTCAAGTCTCTAACCTTTTAATATTCAATCTGAGTTCAATGAAATACACTAGTCATAGTTGTCACTAAATCTGCCCCCGACCTTGTAAAAACTGAATGAAGACTGCATGTGGTTGTCCATGTATTTGTTATGAACCTTTGAAATGTAGTTTTCGTTTGAGAGTTTGTGAGTGCAAATTCCTTGTTGTGTTTGTGTTTTGTCAATTATCACACTTTGTTTCTTGGGTTAATGGAAATCCTCATACATATCGTGTTTAGGATGGGCAATGGTATTTTAACATGTCATACTGAGTTCAATCAACAAGGCAAATGTAATAGAACGCGTGTTAAACAACAAAACGATCTTTAATTATTTATTTCTAACGAACAATAGAAATGTAGTATAACTATGAAAAATGTCGTTATAACGATGAAAAGTTATGAAAGCATTTGTTAATATTGCGTATAACAGCATTCAAAATGTAATATTCTGTAAAAAGAACATGAAGTTGTTAAATATAAGGCAATACAGAATGTCCTTACAGTAAAAGGGAACAATAATTAAAGGGCTCTTCCAAAGACAACATGAATTGGTTAATAATGTAAGGCAATGCAAAATGTCTTTGGAAGAAAACAAAACAATGACTGAAGGACGCGGTTAAAACACCTGGCAAAAAAAGAATTGAAAAATTATAGCCACAAGTCAAATTCAGTATGTTTGGAAGACGTTCAAAATTGATGAAAAAGGAACAGGGTGTTTCTGCATGGAGGTTTTCAGATTGTTTCGATGCAGTGAAAGTCAACTGTATGAAGAACAATCCTTTTTGTCCTTTGATGTTGAAAAGGTTGAAGTGTCTTTTAGCTGCAAATGACTGAGATGTATTGGTCAAAGTATCAGAAAAAACTGCATTATTGGTTGGATCACCTTTTCCATCCGGAAATAAAGTTGGAAAAGCCATTGATGCTAAGAATTGACAACTAAATTCATTCAACGGCTCATCACCAATATCCCAATTGAATGATTGAGGAACATGAAGAAATTGTTCATTAATAATTTCTTTTTCCTTTTTGGAGTCAATGTTGGTTGGAACAAAGCTATTCATTTCAGTTTCTGCATTATAAACTTTCTCATCATCTTCAAAATGAACTGGTCCAGTGTCAATATCCACATCTTCATTTTCATCTGATTTTTCTTCACCCTCTACTCTCATAACATCTGAAAGGATGTCATTTTCTGGCAAATTAACAAGAGTTTCCCTATGTATCTTCACATTTTTGTACAAAGGATTGTTTGTTCTCCATTTGCATTTTTACCAGTTAACCACTAAAGTGCCTCTTCCACTTTTTTGCGCCTCACTACAAAATCCAATGAAAAATTGTTATCTTTACCATTAACAGTAAAAATAATCACAGGCAAATCTTTTGGACACCTAGGAAGTATTTCTGCAAGTTGTTGTACATCCTGAGGCAAAGTAAGCACATGGCCTTTATATGCTCTTTGACCACCCCTTGGTTTTGTGTACACATGCATAACAGGAAATGCTCTTGCAATGAGCATTTCTTCAAATTGTGTCAAGCCTTGTAACTTTACTCCTTGGGAACTGGAGAAGGTATCATAGAGTTATCGGCTAAAAATTTTTTGGGAACACTTTTGTCACGCACACATTGAGAGCAAATGTAATTTGCAGAATTCTTTGGTTTTGTTTTCAAAGGCCAGGCTTCATGACAGACACGGCACTGATAAATTGTAAATTTTAATGCATTATGAAATCTTCTCATATTTTCCTTGGACGATTTTTGCTGATGAAGTTCCTCATTATATGCTGTTGGATTTTTAAAATCAGTTTCCTTCATCAAAGGTTTGTCATCCTTATCATGAACATTATCAGCAAAGGGTGATAGTAAGGTTAAATTGTTATCTTCATTTGTTTGAAACTCAGAAAAGTAAACTGATGAATTCTTAGAAGGTTGCACAGATTCATCAGAATTCTTACTTCTCTTTGTTATGTTTGCAATTGCCTCTTTCTGTGGAAACTTTCTTTTTCTATTTCTTGTAAAATTAATGTTTTTCCTTGTGTTTTCTTTTTTTTCTGATTGTGCACAACTTTAGCACCTGAGAATGATAGAGTATTACTGATTTTAACATCATTAGTATTCTCCAGGTCTACCATGAGGGAGTTGTCCAATATTTCTCTTGCACCTGACTCACATGCAACTCTTGGCCTAGCATTAGGTTTCATGTTCATACATGTATTGTAATTTGCAGATGTTTCTGGTGTGCAGTGGAAAATTTCATCTTGTTCATACTGTATTTCCATTTCTCTCAGCTCATAAATTGTGAAAAACCACCCTTCTTTATAAACTTGTCGCATTGAAGAAAAATTTGCAAACTCTTTTACACTAAAACAAAGGTCATCAAAATAAGTCCATTTACTATAACTTTCAACAGCACAAGTGAAGTGGTTATTGTTACAACGCACAACACCTCTTAGTTTGTAATGAACTCCAGCAATTTCAATCAACTCAAAGACATTTATGTCCTTCATCAACCCAGGAGGGAATTCAATAAACAGGAATTTAGAGTTTGATACATTACTCAAAACAGGCCTAGTAGTGCGAGTATTACAGGTGACACAATTCAGTTGTCCTGGGTTTGTATGCACATCAGAAACAAACTGGGGCCACATATTTTTATTTAAACCCAAGTGTTGTAATCCATGTTCAGTAACTACTGTCAAAATAATTTTGCTATTCAAAGTCACAAGTTTTGCACAAGTGTTACAGAAAGAATCAAAAGTTCTTAAAGTCACAAAAAGACTCTCTTCATCTACATTCATATTACCAAGTGCTCTTTACTCAAATATTTGACTAAAACAGGCACTACAATCTCTGGCTACAAATGAACTACAGTGGTCAATGATGTATGACCATACATGTTCGCGAATTTCCTTCAACAAGGCATTGTCTTCTCTCGAACAGATGTAATATGAGCAAGTATTGAAAAGCAGCTCCGTGAACTCATTTTTAGCTGGCAAATTTCATAAGTATGGCATAAACAAATGTGTACACACTTCCAAAAAAGCATCAACTGCGCATGAATAAATGCCCGGGTCAGTGAAAACCGAGTTCATAAAGTGTCGTCTACGAAACGCAACGAACGACTGCTTTGGCTACGAGTGTGACATTCTTGAACTTAAGATAGAACAAAACCTATATTTGAGCTATTCCTGATGTGGTTTGAATCGAGTCTGTAGATCCACGTTGCTGATTTGTGTCTGACAAATCAAGTTCAAAGTTCTGTCGATCGGCGTTGCTGATTTGTGCCCGACAAATCAAGTTCTTTAAAACTAAAGAATTCCAGTACTGCTGAATAGCTTTTTGTTAATGATGTGATACTCAATGATAAAAATACTCATCTTATAGCTTGGAATGAAATAAGAAAGCTTGGAATGAAATCGTGACGACTCGTTGCCAAACTTGCCAAACCCAATTTGCGCGGTTGCTGAGCCAGGCGCACATGCTGAAAATTAACCGGGACCACCGTGCGCGCCTATTTTCGTCAAATCGAGAAAATTTTCGCATACTAACACTACGACCATACGATACTTCTTATTTACGCGGGGAACACTAGGGTGCCTCCTCGGGTTCCGGCCTCTGGGCCGGAACCCTGCGGGGGCAAAAACTTGCCATTTTGATGCCAGCCGTTGTGTGATGGCATGATGTATTCTCATTAGTGCACGGTTACTAGGTGATGACGTGACTTATCACAAAATCACGTGATTGAGTTTAGCCAATCACGCGCATGGATTTAGTACATTGAATGAAGATTAAATATTAAGTTCAATTACCATTATTAATACCAGGTTACAAAGTCACATAGTTGTGCAACCTTTATTCTACCATAGGTAGATTAGTTTATCACATTTTAATTAAGCAGACCGTCAAAAAAAAACTTTGAATTCTCAAGCTAAAAAACGTTTAACACTCTCAACCAACAAAAAAACATTGCGTTCACGACTGGAGTAGGGTGCCAAACTTTTGATTCGTTCGAAACCGTCAGGCAACGCTCAGGATGAAGCGTTATGTGACAAATAATGGCTGCGAGGGATTGGGTGACTAAACCTGACTGTGACGCTCAAAATGACAGAGATCTCGAGCGCTTACCATTTGAATGGAATTTTCGGTGAATTTTTTTGAGACAAATGGTACTGTATTTTTTCTCGTGAAGGAAACGGAACGGATTTATCTGTACCATTTGATCCGAGTCTCGGACGCCAGTAAGCTGGGGCCTAGTATGAATGTTTTCCTGCGCTACGTAGCTCAAAAGCGCGAACCGTCAAAACAAAAGAAAAACATAACTATCAACAACCAAAACTTAAAGCTTTCACACCTGGGATGCAATAGATGTGTTGGAGGAACTGGAAGAGATTTGGCGAGGAGAACAAGCCGTTCTCGCATTGATAAACTTGTAACACTTGATCATGATCATTCGCGATATCCGCCATGCTGTCTTCTCGCAAATATCATCTTGAGGAACCTGGCACTGGTATTGTCCAATGGGACAGAAATTTCCGGATATTCCGGTACAACCGAGAAGATGGTAACACCTTGGAAGGTTTATTTTTTTCCGAAAACATTCCACTGGAATAAACCGTTCCATTTAAACTTTTACCGGAATTTCCGCTTTTTTCGTACAAATGGTAAGCGCCCAATAATACCTTGGAAGGTATTTTTTTTCCGACATTCCACCGGAATAAACTGTCCATTATCGGAATTTTCGGTTTTTCCGTACAAATGGTAAGTGCCCCTCATGTATATTGCCACCACGAGTCCCATTGTACGTAGTTGTTTCCCTATACAGGCAATGATCTCATGTATATACCCATCTCGAGTCCCCTGTACGTAATTGAATGGTACGTTGACGTAATTGAACGGTGCATTGAATAATATAACGTGTGTTAAGTAGTTGGGGACTCGTGGTGTATGGTGCGTATATAATAATAATAATAATAATCAACTTTATTTAACGAGGGTAACACGGGACAGTACTTCAACTGAATAACTGGTGGCCCTCAAACTAAATTGTAAAACAAGAAATTGAGTAACAAAATACATATCGTTAAAGAAAAGGAACTATAAATATATATATGAATAAGATTAAAAGAGTAAAAAGTATATTACAATTAAAATATCCTTACAAAGAACATCTACAAACTACAATTGCAATAAAACTACAGCTAAGATGGATCAATTAGCATAAAAGTAAGAAATAAAATTAAGTTAACTTAAGCTAAAATGATCAACGTCATTGTATCTCGTGAACAGATGACTATAAATAGCCTTTTTAAATGAGGTTACACATGTTCCTTTCTTAAGGTTAATGGGCAGGGAGTTCCAGAGCCTGGTCGCGGACACGCAAAAAGTTCTCCCTCCCTCAGATTCACGATTATATCTGGGGCAGACGAGGTTTAAAGCACTGTACCGCCCACTGCGTGTGTGTAAATCTGCATTGCATTTAAGAAGGTCGTACATGTAACCGGGGCATATACATATACATGAGATCTTTCCCGTCACGATGGCAGGTTCTGGAGTAGTTATCGCTCATATTTTGTGGTCTATTTGTAGCAAATCTCTGATCGCTGTGGTCATATTTTATGTAGCAAAGATTGCTGTAAGGGCTGCAACGAAGAGCCAATGGTACAAAAATACGTTTGCAATCTATCAAAAAGCTTGGATAGACCTCGGTAAAAGAATGTTCGTGGGTCCGAAAAAAGAGCTTTTCGCTCACCTAAGGGCAGGACTCGAGAAAGTTAACGGTGATGTGGTAGAAATTGGCATCGGTTCAGGAGCAAATTTCGATTATTATCCAGATGGAACTTCATTTATTGCTGTTGATGCCAATCCTCACGTAGAGAAACTTTTACGAAAAAGACTAGAGGACGTTGATCCAAGAAAGCGCATTCACTTGAAAAAGTTTGTCGTGGCCTCTGCCGAAGACATGAGTTGTCGAGGAGAGATCGGTGTCGCTGACGATTCTGTTGCAGCCGTTGTTTGTACGCTATTACTTTGTTCGCTTACCGAGGACCAAATAAGAAAGACAGTTCAGGAAGCAAAGCGAGTGCTTAAACCGGTTTGTATACTCTTTGTTTTTTTTTTAGCCTGGTCGGTCCGCCGCAAGGTGTACTACTGGCCGAGCTGTTCTTCCTCGCAAAGACCGCGTGTGCTCTTAGCTGTGTGCGCGCGTGATCGTAAACATGACCCGCCTAGATTAGCTAAGCAACCCGCGGGCATGTTATTTTACTCGGAATGATTTCCGCACATGTCCCTACTTTATTATGCATGCTGTAGCCATATTGTTTCATTCTGCAATAACAAAAAATGTTTACATGTGAACAATTCATCTGGTGCATGCATAATGAAGTAGGGACCGGTGCGGAAATCTTGCCTTTTACTCTTACCTTATAACACAATAAAATAAAATGTATGTATGTATTTGTATGTATGTTGTATGATTTGGTTTTGTCAAGATGTTCTTTTTGCCAAGTGTATATTGTGGTTCAATTTCATTCTTGGTTCAAATTTTATTTTCCTTTGTTTCAAACTCATTATCATAAATCACCATAACCAAAACAAAAGAAAATGAAATTTAAACCAATGAAAAAGTTGAACCACAACATAGACAGGATACTTTTATTCTTAGTACACAATGTTTTTCGTCCACAACCTGGTTTGTTTGTTTTTTTTTTTTTTCGTTTTGAAAAGTGTTTTCATCTTCAGTGCAAATATATGATCTATTCCATCAAACTGCTAAAGTAGATTAATGACACAGTAATAGGAATTGTATCATTAATTCAGTCATATGATCAGACAAGTATCTAGTACCTTTAGTTTACTTTAGTTTTATTATTTTCGTCACAAATATTAGATGTATTTTACAAAAGATTCACATCTATGACGGGAGGAAGAAACACTGGGCAAGCGCCAATTGACATCAACCTCTTATACCAACATATATTATTATATCAATGTATGTTTTAAATCTTTTTAATAGAAAATTTAATTTTTTCTTTCTTACCAGGGAGGGAGATTTTATTTTTTGGAACATGTAGCAGGTAACTGTTATTATTGTCATTAAACTTAAATCACTTTCTCGGTTAATTCAAGATTATAGTCCTGAATTATACAATTTTCCAGAGCATGTTAGCTGATTCCCATTTTAGTACCATACACATTCAACAAACAATCCTTTGTTAGCTTTAGCAATTGTTTAGATTGCCTGAATTGCTCCAGTTTTTTCTGGTTCTGTTGGACACCATGGTAACTCAGATTGCCTACATTGCCTTAGCTGATATGCCATTGCTTTTACAGAAGTATTCAAGGACCGTTCATTTCTTATGAGGGAGGGGGGGCTGTTGTGATTTGGGAAGCACCATTTAATTAAAAATTGCTAGACCCCACACCCAGCTTGCCAATTTTTTCACATGACTCCCCCCCCCCCCAGTCTAAAGAAAGAGAAGTCAATTTCGGATTAAAACATTATGACATAAAAGTATTGCTAAAATATTTCACGTGACCCCCCTTTTCCTAATTTTTTTTACATGACCCCCCTAAATCCCACCAGCCCCCCTCCCCTGTAAAAAATGAATGGTCCCTTTTTTAAATATGATAAATTGTTAAAACAATTATTCTCTAAAATCGAGGGAACAGTCACTGTTAAAGTCACTGTTCACCAAGATTGAAGAGAATAACGATATTGTTTTACGACATACATGTACATGCACCAATGAAGCAATCTAAGTCACATCAAAGCGGTGACAAAACTTTATTTCAAAAATATGCCATTAAAGTTAAGTGGTTCAGAACTGCCAGCACTATTCACCTCAGTACTGGTGTTGAATGTACCAAGATGATGAGCCAATCAGATATCTCAAAATGCTAACATTTTTGTATTTTGATGCACACAATATGTCTATTGAACTTAATCTATACATATTGTATTGTTAATTATTAAATATTTGTATTAATTAAGCGTGTTTGCTCGTAGGACTTTGTTAGATTTGACAGAGGTTTGTGTATTGTGTACTGCATAAGGTAGAAAACTATCTACTAGCAGTAATGGTAGATTAGGGAGTGCATTCCATACAGTTCAAAAGCGCTGATGAACGTTGCTTAAGTGTTACCTTAGGTTAAAAGGGATTAGACAGA
The DNA here is from genome assembly GCA_949710005.1 of Ricordea florida. Taxonomy (NCBI): domain Eukaryota; kingdom Metazoa; phylum Cnidaria; class Anthozoa; order Corallimorpharia; family Ricordeidae; genus Ricordea; species Ricordea florida. The sequence goes on from OX453278.1 coordinate 8,166,518, forward strand.
AGGATGAGTAGTTTTCCTGGATTGTGACAGTACAAAATGTGAACCTCTTAACACCTGGCACAGCCCAATTGACATGATAGATTACTTTTTCCATGTAAGTACATGCATTAAAGCAAGGTCAATATTGAAAGAGAGGCTGCTTCTCTGGCAAAAAAAATGTTTGTGGGGACTAAATTTGCATTGACCACAGAGAGATAGAAACCCCAAACAATTTCACCTGTATTACACAGGAAACCCAACATGTGTACCTGACACCATCATAAGAGTAGGTTAGTATCAAAGGCAATGAAAAGACATTTATTTGTTGCAGACACACCAGGTACACTACGATATTACATGCAACAGATTGTGTCCTTGACCAGACTGTGGCCCACACTTCTCAATGGCTGCTGCTGCAATGTAGAAACCATCAAGTTCATACAGCAAGGTTACTTCAATCATCTCTCCTTCAAGAGACTTTGTGTTGAGTGTTCAGAAGAAATGAGTAGGTTTAGAATTCTGAAAATAGTTCAGTACTTTGCTGCTCCAATGGTGACTGGCTATGCCGAGAAGTGACCCTAAAAGAAACAACTTGTTGAATTTACCACCATTTAAATTTAATGGAATAAATACAGCTGAATAAGTGAAAATATACCAGTAAGGTAATCTGTTTTTGTTATGCAAGTAAAAGGTAAAAAAGTCCAGATTTCAAAACTTAAGAGAGCGGACAGCATTTTTTCCTCAATATTATTTCCAAATTTCAAATTTCCACATAATTACTCACCCCTTTTAAGAAAGAGAAAATGGGAAGTATTTACACCAAAGTTTAACTTTAACATTATTGTTTTTGTACTTATTAATTACTTTGATCAGTGAAAATATAAGGAAGAAAAAGGTAACTAAATAATACAAGATAAACAAAAAAAATCTGAACAATAAGGAGATTAAAGTGCATAGTGGCCAAAGTAGTACAAGGCTTTCGAATTGGCCTCTACCACCTGTAAATTAACAATAGAATATAATGGAAAAGGAAAAGAGAGAAACTAATAGCAATTAATTATTAATAATCGAAATTCAAATTCAAATTAATTAACAAAATACCGGTAATTTTTAAGGGAAAAAAATGATACTGAAAGTCAGTATGGCACTTGATAATCAGTCTTTATAGTCTTGCTCAGGAGGAAGAACTTGTGATTCTTTTGCAATGAGCTGAAAGGCGTCATTTATATTTGCAGAGGGATTTTTTCCCATATCCTTGACGCAATTGATTTCAACCTTGACAGACCATAGTTTGTTCTGGAAGCTGGTCTGTAGAGGTTGCTGTTGCTAGTTTTGTAGTTATGAATATCAGAAGCTGATGAAATTAATTCAGTAATGGCTTTTGGGAGGGTTGATTTAGTGTAATATTTTATCTTTATTATGCCCATACTATGCAAAGGGGAAAAGAGGATTTCAAAGTGCATGTTAATTAAAGCCATGCTGTAAGCAGGAGTTCTTACACATGTTAGTACTGTACCTTTTTATATACCACTAGTTTAATAAAATCAAGAGGATCGAGTTGGCTTTTATATACACTGAAAACACCATTGACAAATATACATCTAAAACCTTTTTTTTTCACATTACCATCTAGTGTAAACATCTTCCTAACATTTGGCAAGTCTCTACCGAACTATACATGTATGAGTTTTATGAACACTGTCTTTTAGGTAAACAAGTTGTTGACCAAGCTTTTGCAAATTTCTGAAATCCCTTTATGTCTCCACCTAAACCTTACTCACCTCATAAGTTTTGAAATATCTGTAAACATGATTGCAATAAGTGTTGTTGACACACAAAATAATCTGGGTTATGTTTACAAAGATTAGTATTAGACCAATCAGCACACTCCTTACATTTATCAAATATTATTCAAAGTAATAAACATTAGCCAGTCCATTTAATAGAATTGTTGTTCATGCTTCTAATAAATTCACAACTCAATTAATGGCAACAAATTTTTAGAGGAATAAAGTATTAATCTACATGTTTCAACCAAAACACTACATTTTAAAAAAAGTATTCCATGCCTTCAGGCATTATTTTCTTTCCAGAGTTTCTGCAAGACGAAAACTCATAAATCTTTCCTGGGAATTCAGTATGGTTTCCCTGGCTTGAATTGATTTGATTATCAAATTAAGATTGAACTAAAGAAATTTTCATTGCAGAGTATAAACAAGCTTTCTTAAAACATGTAAGGTCACACTTCAGCCCATCTACTAACAGTTGACGACACAACATACAAAACTATAGCATTACGCAGTTTTAGTAACCATAAATTTGCTGGAAGTTTGAGAGAGAATGTATTGTAACACAAATTTTTGAACCCAGCCTCCTCTAAGAGATGTTCCAACGATGCCTTAATCTTTTTCGATTTCATCCCTTACTGGTTCCCTAAAATGTTTTAGCTCGTGTTCCCTTGATCCTCAAAAACGTTTATCATTGCTTCCCATATTTGTTTGCTTGAAAGGTTTAAAAAATATGTATTATTGAAAGTATATTGTTTTCTTCCTTGTTCCCAACAATCTAATCTGGAGTTCCCTTGTTCCCTGAATATAATTTGACAATGTTTCCTGTTCCCTGAAAATAAATGTTCCTGTTCCCTTGCTCCCTAAAACCCCTAGGAGGGGCTCATATAATTTGGTTTCTACTTGTTTAACCACTTGTTCTCGTTTTCTATTAAATAAATAGTCATATCGATGCCTTGCACCTCTTTGACCATAATGACTCCTAGAAAGTACAAACTCGTAGTCTAGTTTTTAACTAGAAATGTCACGTCTTTCGTTTACTTTCCATTCAAAAAATACAGTATTCTAATCAAACGTTTACATAAATCATTTTTTTCATTACTTGTCCAATACTATGCTTCTGAAGACTACCATAAGTACTGGGTACGACCAAGAGCGGCTCCTGGTACGACTAGATTGGTTTATCACATTTTAATTGACCAGACCGGCCAAAAAAAAAAACGTTGTAATTTTCAAGCTAAAAAACGCTCAGCACTTTCAACCAACAAAAACTATCGCGTTCGTGACTGGAGTAGGGTGCCAAACTTCTAACTAGTTCGAAACCGTCACGCAACTCTCAGGATGAAGCGTTGTGTGATAAATGATGGCTGCGAGGGATTGAGTGACTAAACGTGACTGGGACGATCAAGATGGCGGGTTCTGGAGTAGTTATCGCTCATATTTTGTGGTCTATTTGTAGCAAATCTGTGATCGCTGTGGTCATATTTTATGTAGCAAAGATTGCTGTAAGGGCTGCCACGAAGACCCAACGGTACAAAAATACGTATGCAATCTATCAAGAAAGTTGGACAGACCTCACTAAAGGAATGTTCGCGGGTCCGAAACAAGAGCTTTTCGCTCACCTTAGGGCAGGACTCGAGAAAGTTAACGGTGATGTGGTAGAAATTGGTATCGGTTCAGGAGCAAATTTCGATTATTATCCAGGTGGAACTTCATTTATTGCTGTTGATGCCAATCCTCACGTAGAGAAACTTTTACGAAAAAGACTAGAGAACGTTGATCTAAGAAATCGCATTCACTTGAAAAAGTTTGTCGTGGCCTCTGCCGAAGACATGAGTTGTCGAGGAGAGATTGGTGTCGCTGACGATTCTGTTGCAGCCGTTGTTTGTACGAAATTACTTTGCTCGCTTACCGAGGACCAAATAAGGAAGACAGTTCGGGAAGCAAAGCGAGTGCTTAAACCGGTTTGTTGTATGATTTTGTTTTGTCAAGATGTTCTTTTTGCCAAGTGTATGTTGTGGTTCAATTTTATTCTTGGTTCAAATTTTATTTTCCTTTGTTTCAAACTCATTATCATCAACTTACCTTAACCAAAAGAAAAGAAATCAAAATTTGAACCAAGGTAAAAATGAAACCATAACATAAACCGAAGTGCCCAATTTTTTCCATGTAGACATGATACGTCAACGCCTTGTTAATAAATCAATAATGATGTACAAGATTGTAAATAATATGGTTCCGGAATATCTTTGTTCATGCTTTGTCTTCCGTTCCGATACTTTGACTTATAACCTAAGAGGCAGTGATGGTACGCTTGCTATCCCACAGCCCCGCACTAATTACTGTAAAAGAAGTCTTTCTTACAGCGGAGTTGTACTATGGAATAGTCTGCCCTTGAATATTAGACAATCGCTCTCTCTTAATCAGTTTAAATCTAAGTTGAAGAACTATGATTTTGACAGTGGTCTTATATAAATTTTATTTTGTTTTTATACACGGCTTCCTTGTAAAGCAGGTTTTTATCATTTCTCTTTTTAGTAGTTTTATAATATTAAATTAGTTAGGTAGTTACATTTATTTAAATTAAATATTGTATAGTCCTGAAGGAAATACCGTGTCTAAATAAAGATTTACTACTACTACTACTACTACATACTGTTATTCTTATTACAATCTTTTTTTTTCATTAGGGACCGGTCATTATTTATGTGGGGGGGGGGGGGGAGAAATCATGGGGTGGGCCAGGCCTATTTTTTTTTAGAGAAAAGGGGTGGGCCAAAAGCGTCAGAGTTGGTAAGGACAGTGATGAGAGTGACAATGACCTTGTTTTGTGTGATGAAAGTGAAAGCGAAAGTGAATCAGATGATGACAGTCATACTGTAACAATACAAGAAGGCACATCAACAAGAAGTGGCTGCAGAGTAGGACACTGGTCCACAAGATATGCTGATTTTGTTCAGTGAAGAGGAACTCCTTATATAGGTATAGATTGAAGGAGGCTGGGGGTGGGTCACCTCTTACATAAAGTTTATGGGGGTGGGTCAAGAATTAACTAATGGGCTTAAAGGGGTGGGTCATGCTTTTTCTTTCATGCTAAAACAATACAAATCCCCCCAACCCCCCCTCCCACATAAATAATTACTGGTCCCTTATAACAATTGGTTTCATCCTCAGTGCAAGTATATGATCTATTCTATCAATGAAATCAAATTGTTTATAGGAGTTGTATCATTAATTCAGTCAGATATGATCAGACAAATATCTAGTCCCAATATATATTTTAAATCTTTTAAATAGAAAATTTAATTTTTTCTTTCTTACTAGGGAGGGAGATTTTATTTTCTGGAACATGTAGCAGGTAATTGTTATTATTTGAATTAAACTTAAATCACTTTCTCGGTTAATTCAAGATTATAGTCCTGAATTGTACAATTTTCCAGAGCATGTTAGCCGATTCCCATTTTAGTACCATACACACTCAACAAACAATCCTTTGTTAGCTTCAGCAATTGTTTAGATTGCCAGAATTGCTCCAGTTTTTTCTGGTTCTATTGGATACCATGGTAACTCAGATTACCTATGTTGCCCTGATATGCCATTGGTTTTACAGAAGTATTTAGGGACCGTTCATTTTTTATGAGGGAGGGGGGGCTGGTGTGATTCGGGAAGCACCATTTAGAAATTGCTTGACCCCCCTCAGGTTCCCAATTTTTTGACATGATTCCCCCTTCATAAAAAGAAACAGAAGTCATTTTGAGATGAAAACACTATGACATAAAAGTATTGCTAAAATACTTCATGTCACCCTCGTTTTCCCTAATTTTTTTGCACGACGCCCCAAATTCACCATTCCCCCGTCCCTTGTAAAAAATGAACGGTCCCCTTTTTTAAATATGATAAATTGTTGAAACGATTATTCTCTGAAATGGAGGGAACAGTCTACTGTTAACGTCACTGTTCACCAAGATTGAAGAGAGTAACAGTATTGTTTTATGGCATTACATGTACACACACTGATGAAGCAACCTCGTGCACATCAAAGCGATGACAAAACTTTATTTCAAAAATATGCCTTTAAAGTTAAGTGTTTCAGAACCGCCAGCACTATTCAACTCATAGCAGATAAATAGTACTAGTGTTGAATGTACCAAGATGATGAGCCAATCAGATATCTCAAAATGCTAACATTGCTGAGTCGGTGCATACAAAATGTGTCTGTTTACCTGATCTGTACATATTGTATTGTTACTTATTAAATATTTGTATTATTTAAGCATGTTTGCCCATAGGACTTTGTTAGATTTTACAGATGTTTGTGTAGTGTACTGCATAACGTAGAAAACTATCTACATGTACTAGTAGTAATGGTAGATTAAGGAGTGCATTCCACACAGTTCAAAAGGGCTGGTGAACATTACTAAAATGTTACCGTAGGTTAAAAGGGATTAGGCAGAAGGATGAGTAGTTTTCCTGGATTGTAACAGTACAAAATTTGAACCTCTAAACACCTGACACAGCCCAATTGACAACATGACAGATAACCTTTTCTATGCGAGTACATGCATTAAAAGCATTGAAAGAGAGGCTGCTTCCCCTGGAAAAAAATTTTGTGGGGACTACATTTGCATTGACGACAGAGAGATAGAAACCCCAAACAATTTCACCTGTATTACACTGGAAACCCAACACGTGTACAGGACACCATCACAAGAATAGGTTAGTATCAAAGACAATTAAAAGACATTTATTTGTTGCAGACATGCCAGGTACACTACGATATTACATGCAACAGATCGTGTCCTTGACCAGACTGTGGCCCACAATGTACAATGGCTGCTGCTGCAATGTGGAAACCATCAAGTTCATACAGCAAGGTTACTTCAAGCATCTCTCCTTCAAGAGACTTTCTGTTGAGTGTTCAGCAGAGATGAGTAGATTTAGAATTCAGAAAATAATTCAATACTTTGTTGCTCCAGTGGTGACTGGGTATGCCGAGAAGTGACCCAAAAAGTAACGAAAACGTGTTGAATTTACCACCGTTTAAATTGAATGGGTTAAATACAGCTGAATAAGTGAGACAGCCATAATGCACCTTTGTTTAGGTTTACAGAAAATATACCAGTAAAGTAATTTGTTTTTGTTATGCAAGTAAAAGGTAAAAAAAGACCAGATTTCAAAACTTGAGAGAGCAGACGGCATTCTTTCCTCAATATTATTTCCAAATTTCAAATTTCCACATAATTACTCACCCCTTTTAAGAAAGAGAAAGTGGGAAGCATTTACACTTTATTGTTTTTGTACTTATTAATTAAATTGATTAGTGAAAATAATAAGGAAGAAAAAGGTAACTAAATAATACAAGATTAACAAAAAAAGGAACAATAAGGAGATTAGAGTGCCCTGCCACCTGTTAACAATAGAATATATTAGAAAACAATCCTAAGAAAATACGTGTGCTGATTGGTTAGAATTCGTGTTTCTATAACTCGGTAGAAACACAGAACTAGCACGAGCTGTTGATGTAGTGATGACGCGAGCAAAGAGAATTTACATTTTGATAATCAAATTTAACAAGTTGTTTTTCTTTTCTTCGTCGCGGTGTTTTCTAAAAGAAATAGAAAACATGTTCTTCGCGTTTCTATCGAGTTATAGAAACACTCGTGAAAGTTTGGGAGAACTCGAAAAAGCTGTGGAAATCCCACAGCATTTCTCGTTCTCCCAAACTTCCACTCGTGTTTCTATAACTCGATAGAAACACGGTACATGTTTTCTTTTTCTTAAATAGAAAAGGAAAAGAGAGAAACTAATAGCAATTAATTATTAGTAATCAGGAAATCAAATTAAAATTAACTAAATAGCTATTAAGGAAAGAAAAAAGATACCGAAGGTCAGTATGGCACTTGATAATCAGTCTTGGTTGCTTAGGAGGAAGAACCTGTAATTGTTTTTAAATGAGCCGAAATGCATCATTTTCATTTGCAGAGGAATTTTTCCCATATCCTTGATGCAATCGATTTAAACCTTGACAGACCATAGTTTGTTCTGGAAGCTGGTCTGTAGAGGTTGTAGTTATATCAAAACCTGATGAAATCAATTCATTAGTGGCTGTTGGGAGGATTGATTTAGTGTATTTTATCTTTGTTATGCCCATACTATGCAAAGGGGAAAAGAGGATTTCAAAGTGCATGTTAAAGCCATGCTGCAAGCAAGGGTTCTTACACAAGTCATGTTGGTACTGTACTTTGGAATTCAGTCAAACTCTCTCACCTGTTTCTATCATGCAAACCCAAAGAACTCTTCTTTTTATATACCACTAGTTTAATAAAATCAAGAGGAGTTGGCTTTTATATACACTAAAAAGACCATTGACAAATATATGTCTAAAACCTTTTTTTTCACGTTACCTTGTAATGTAAACATGTCCCTAACATTCAGCAAGTCTCTACTATACATGTATGACAGTTTTATGAATGCTGTCTTTAGGTAAACAAGTTGTTGACCAAGCTTTTGCAAATTTCTGTCATCCCTTTGTCTCCATGTGCTTCTCTTCCACCTAAACCTCACTCACCTCATAAGTTTTGTCATATCTGCAAAAATTACAATAAGTGTTGTTGACACACAAAAAAGTCTGGGCTATGTTTGCAAAGATTAGTATTAGACCAATCAGCACACTCCTTACATTTATCAAATATTATTCAAGGTAATAAACATTGGCCAACCCGTCTAATAGAATTGTTGTTCATGCATCTAATAAATTCACAATTCAATTAATAGCAGCAAATTTTTAGAGGAATAAAGTATTGATCTACATGTTACAACCAAGAGCTACACTTTAAAAAAAAAGGATTCCTTGCCTTTAGGCATTATTTTCTTTCCAGAATTTCTGCAAGAAGAAAACTCCTAAATCTTTTCTGGGAATTCAGTATGGTTTCCCTGGCCTGGATTGATGTGAATATCAAATTAAAATTGAACTAAGGAAATTTTCTTTGCAGAGTATAAACAAACTTTCTTAAAACATGAAAGCTCACACTTCAGCCCATCCACTAACAGTTGATGACACAGCATACAAAACTATAGCATTACACAGTTTTAGTAACCATAAATGTGCCGGAAGTTTGAAAGAGAATGTATCGTAACACAAATTTTTGAACCCAGCCTCCTCTAAGAAGAACCAAGTTTGGCGGTTAACATGGCACCCACAAAATATGGCAGTCCAGAGTCCAGATGCCTCAAACAGCTGTTGAATGTAGCTCTTCAAAGAACCAGATGTATCTGTGATGATAATATCACAGGGTTAATTATAATTCACTCAAATGTGATTGGTCAAAAAAACTGCAGTTATCGAACTGCTGTAATCAGACAGTTATATCAACCAATCATTTTTATTGCTCCTGACTAAGTAGACCAAACAACACAAGAAATAACTTACCTATGAAACCAAAATGTAGGAATTGAAAACAATTAGTTGATTAAATTGGTCCAAAAGAATATTATATTATCTATAAAACTGCAATAGTTATGATGAACGGGTAGCATGAGTTTGTGAGGGGGGGAGGGGAGGGTGGGGGAGGGGTTGGGTTTCCAATACTTCTATATTGCAACGACAAAAGTAAAAACACCACAATCACGTCGTAAAACTGCACTTTAACAAGAGAACTGGAAGTGGCAGGAACCAAGTGAAAACAGTAGAAACGCAACAAGGCATACATATTTTCGACAATTAAGATGAGTTAAGAATTTGTCGCATTTCCAGTAATAAATATTCCCTCTCGATGTTTTGTAATCATCCAGAAAGTGCTATTTCAAATTAAGCTCGTCTGCTATTCATGGCAAGTTGGCTGAATGGTCAGCGGTTGATTTCATTCAAACAATTTGTTACGTCACTTCCGCTATTTCTGCTAACGCCGCCACATCCGTCTACGCAGATTTCTGCTAACGCCGTTTCCCCCCTCTCCACAATGACTCATCCATTGCTTCGCAATGAATGAGTTAAAAGTAGGGCAAATCGGCACCACTGCAAATCCTTACATCCCGCTGATAAGATAGATGTGGACTCCACTCAGTCTTCTCAGCATTAGGGAGTTTAAGAAACGATGATGGCTACGACTAGGACAACCCCACAAGACAATAGGAAAAACAAAGACAGGTCTGCACGGACTCCCAATGTGGTTTTTTGGTTGCGTCGCATTATCAAAAGCCTTCGTATTATAGTTTTGCTCTTACAAGCATGTCTCTCAGAGATTTACCTCTTTTGTAAGATATGATTGGAGGCTTATTAAAAATTGTTTTCAGCAGAGGCTGATTTTCTATGGAACTCCAGTTTTCCATCACGATTTTGTTAAGATTTTTTAATGCAGGGTGGTATGCAGTTACAAAAGGCAATAGTCTCTCTGCCGTTTTTTGTTTTTGGGGTTTAAGAGCCGATTGTCTTGAGTCAAAGATGACCTCTGACAGGGCCCTTTCTATATATTTCTTCGGATACCCGCGTGCTTCGAGGCGTCGTTTGAAGTTTGCAAGGCACTATTCGAATGTTTTTTTTTTTGAAGAGTTTGTTCTAAGCAGTCGTATTGCTTCGCCTTTGATAAAGCGTCTTTTTACCCCTGGAGGGTGGCACGAAGTGAAATGGGTATATTGAAAGGTTTCGGTCGGCTTGTAGTGAGTTTTGATGTCCAGGATGGATTTTTCTATGAATCTCTGAGCCTGATTATCGGTGAACATTCACCGAGACGAAGTCGAGGTGAATATTCACCGATAATCACTGAGCCTGAGGCAAATAATTGTTTTAGTATAAATACACAGGTGATTATTTCAAAAAAAGAAAAGAAAAAGCACTGTACAACACGAAAAAAGTTTATTTCATCACAAGCGTGCGAACGACTGACAGCCATTTTGTTCGTCGAGGTTATTATCGGCTGATAATCCGAGATAGCGAACCAATCAGAGCGCGCGACTTTGTATATATAATCACCTGAGTATTTATACTACGTAGTATTATTTACTGTAGCAAATATACCTACCTAGGACATGCTCCAAGAAAAAAAATTTTCCACCCTAATGAAATAAATAATAAAGACAAGGTTACAGTTAGTTGGTTCAGGCATTCAGAATGACATACATTAAATTTATCATTCAAGTAATAATAGAAGTACATGTACAATAGCATGTTCCTCATGCAAAACTATTTTCACTTCTTGTAGTGGGTGGAGGGCAACCTGTTGGTATTTTGTTTTGCAAATTATGCTTTCCATCCTGTGTGGAGTAGTTGGAATGGGGTGTGGCATACAGAAGTTCCAAAACCACATACTGTTCAACGAAAACTACACTAAGACAATCAGTAGAGTCGATTGTATTTAATCACTTGGCTCACTTGTATTCACTCGTTACAGCAGTTGTGCAAGAGCTACTCTCTTAAACATGGAAAGGAACGCTCGATTTCATACTAGTATACATTAGATATGCTTGGTTGTTGCTAAGCGATAATCAGAAAAAGGTCAATCAATTCTTGCAGCTAAAGTGTTCATTGTCTCATATACTCCAGACCCAATTTAAACATCGGTGTTACTATATTGTAACGTAACCTGAAGTCTCCGACACACTAGTATGTGTTCAGGGATACACATTTCAATAGTGATATGGTACGGGGATACACATATCACTAGTGATATGTGTATCCCCGGTGGGGGTACATAAAATACTGATTTACGACAATCAGACAAAGTGGCGGATGATTTGCTTCCCTGCTAACAGAGGTCTCTCATGGACCGTGAGAGACCTCTGTTAGCAGGGAAACAATTATCGTTGTATGAAAGAAGGAGATAAGAGACCATCTTATGAGCTACTGCCAAACTTAGAGGCTAGAGTTCAGTGAATGTGGGAAATAAATAAGAGAAGAAATGTTACAAAGAAAAAGGTAATTGATTGTTTCAAATTGTTTATCACTTATTGGCTTGTGTGAGCTTTTTGGCACGGCTCGTACTCGACGTCTTTGTGAGGAATAGTTGTAAGTTTTATAGTAGTGAAAACAACCATTAATACTGCGATTACTACTGCGATTACTATATTTCTGTTGAACCCCAATCGAGAAGACTTCATTGCCTTGAGCGGCTTTATTATAGGTTTTAAATTTTAAATTTAAAAATTGCCCAGAGTTAGGCTCAGGGTTCGTATACTGTCGTCACTGCATTAGATGAACTGTAACAGAGATACGGTGGGAAGAGAGGCAAGGTGGGCACAGAGAACCAGTGAGCGCAAAGGAACAGTAAGCACAGAGGGACAGTGAAAACAGAGGGGTAGTAGGCACAGAGGAACGGTAGGCACAGAGGAACAGTAGTCAAAGAGGAAATATGGGCACAGAGGAACAGTATAGGTACAGAGGAATCGTCAGATCATCGTCCACAAGCCATGAGCCCAGAATTATTCCTATGAAGCAACTACTGAAACATTTAGTTGCTGAGATATTTGTACAGCGTACTGATGTGCTTGTTTTATGTTTAATACGAAAAAGCCAATTTTATTATTCCAAAGTAATTTTCAAATTTCCATGAGAAATAGTGCATATATATTTATTGACGCCTGATAGCAATGTCATTTGGGACTGTTCATTATTTATGGTTGGGGGGAGGGGAGGGGGGCGGTGATTTTTTAACCAACTTACGCAGATTAAAAATGTACCCCTTCTCAAAAATTTCCCCCCTCCCCCCCCCCCACAGTTTATGCCACTGGCCCGAAACAAAGCTCAATTTAATATATCTGCAAAACGGCAACAAAAGGGTTGAAACAACGGATTCTAAGAGGTTACCCCCATCGATTCTACTGTATTTAAAAAAACACAACCCCATCTCCCTTGGTTTTGAAAATTTTATTCCCCCCCCCAAACTATATCCCAGGCATGTCAAATCAGCCTTCCAGCCTGACAGTGCATTGCTTGCAGGGATTTCCCACGATCCAGGTTGTTACGGTTTCCCAAAATTGTGATTCTGTATGTTAAAGAAGGGAGGATCATCTTGAAGTGAAGGTCAAGATCTAGAAGTGATTTTCTCTTTAGAAAAGAGTACTTTTTCAAAAAATTCATGTTTATGTTCAATTCTTCCTTAATAAATATATTAACCCTAACCATATCTTCAGATGAACCGAGAACAAAGCTTTTGAGATGAACATCCCACGAACCCTGTTTTAAATTCTCCTGCAATAGTTCTTCTGCAAATGGATTCGGGTCCACGCCTATGAGAGAAGTACCAGGATAAAAGCGAAAGTTTGAACCTTCACCGATTCCAATCTCCAGAACATCGCCCTCCTCCTTTTCCAAACTCTGCAAGATGGCTGAAAATTCTTCGTTTCGCCGGCTCTATTAATTCTTGAACTGGCTCGTATTTCACGACGTTGAATTCGAAAGAGGTGAACCATTTTCTGTAACGCTTAGTAGCAAATACGGCGAGAAGAGCTTTCTTCCAAAGGATAGCTGCGAGAAGAACTGAAAGTATGGAGGCAAACAGTGATCCAGTTGTGAGCTCCATCTTCTTAAAAGCAAATCCTCCGGACCGAGCCTTCCACTGCTAGAAAGAAGCCCTGGGTACGATAGTGCGCATTGGCGAAAACTTTCGCGGGAAAAGTGACGAGTTGAAACTTGAAAATCTCAATGTTTCTTGGGAACGGCGGGAAAAACTTTTGAGTATAAATACGCAATCGTAAAACTAATAATTTCTCATTCTACAAATCTGTTCTTTCAAAATATCTCAGACAGAAATATCTCCTATGTTTTAGCAAAGTATAATAGACAGAAATGTCTTTGTTTCCCTAAACAATTTTATTGTCGAAAAGGAAAATTACGGCACGTGAAGTGTCACGTTGTGTGACTGTTATGTAACTTCTCGTTATGTTATTTCCGCGAGTATCGTGAAATTTAATCTTGTCAGTTACGTTGATTGACAGTCTTAGCACATGTTGGATCTCAGTATTGGAATCTAATGCTCTCCAAGTCGAGGAGGACGTGTATGCCGTTGATTGACAGTCTTAGCACATGTTGGATCTCAGTATTGGAATCTAATGCTCTCCAAGTCGGGGAGGACGTGTTATTTGTGACTGTTTTTCTTTTTATAATGTCTTTTGGAATGAAATTAAGTTTGAATTACAATCACTTGACAAAAGTAGTAAAACAGCATCACGTTGGTCAGAAACACTACAAAATGGATGTAAATGTTGTCGAAATCGTGGCCCACGTTGGGGGATACACACTACAGACAAAGTCATCCTGTAAATTTGTGTGTTTTGTATCGCCTCGTTCTCCTTGATAATGAGTCATAATCATCATGGCATTGACTCAGAGAAAAATGCATCAATGGCTATACTGTGAGTGAGGCCCCATTAGGGGTTTTAGGAATACAGGATATTTGCGAAAAAAAATATAGGGATACGGAATATTTCGGGGAAAAATTATAGGGATACGGGATATTTCGGGGAAAAATTATAGGGATACGGGATATTTAGAAAAGAGATAGCGGGATATCGAACGTCAAAGTTTTTTTTTGACAGAATAAAACAGGTTAATTGATCAATATGAAAGACGCGAAAAGTAAAAAAAAGTACTTGAAAATGTGAATTAATGTATTTCCCTAAGAAAAAACATTGTAGTCATCCTTCAAACCCTATTTGCACTCGATTTCTATTTTAAAAGTATGAAACCGCACCGGAAAATGTGTTTTACATTATTTGGTAATCGGACTTATCACATGCAGTGACATCATCAGTATTAACTTGAATTATATGGATACAAACTACAGGAATTAATGGGATACGGGATATTCAGATCCCCCCTAATGGGGCCTCGTGAGTCCAAAGCATATAGAGTTAATCTGAAAATCTTTATTCTCTTGTGTCCTCTGGTTCTGTCGTCTGTCCTCTTGTGTCCTCTGGTTCTGTTATTCACGTTGTTATTGCTGATGGCAGTTTACAAATCGCAGAAGCAAATGCTATCCATTTCTTTGGAGGGTAGGGGGGTAGAGGATACGCATATTACTGGCAGCCATACTGGAGGGGATACAAATATGGCTAGTGATATGTGTGAAACCGTATTAACCCCTACTTCATTATGCATGCATGTTGTAGCTGAATGAGGTTTTAAGGGTGTTGCACTTGTAACCATTTCTTGTTTTCGAAGAAGAAAGCAGTTCGGCCACAGCATTAAATAGTAGGTGCCTCTGTTAGATCATTAACTTAACTTACTATACACAAGTCGTAAAATAACACCTACGCACCGGTTTCAGAACTCTTTTCACTTCTCGCAGAGTGTCGCGCAATTGACTGACCGTCATTGAGCACAGCACAAACGTACAAACCACGGCAGCGACTGACTGGTCTGGTATTCCACTCGCTCCCTTTGGTCTCATATCTTCAGACGAACCGAGAACAAAGCTTTTGAGATGAACATCCCACGAACCCTGTTTTAAATTCTCCTGCAATAGTTCTTCTGCAAATGGATTCGGGTCCACGCCTATGAGAGAAGTACCAGGCGGATAAAAGCGAAAGTTTGAACCTCCACCGATTCCAATCTCCAGAACATCGCCCTCCTCCTTTTCCAAACTCTTTGCAAGATGGCTGAAAATTCTTCGTTTCGCCGGCTCTGTTAATTCTTGAATTGGCCCGTTTATCATGAAGTTCAATTCAAAAGAGGTCAACCATTTTCTGTAACGCTTAGTAGCAAGTACGGCGAAAAGAGCTTTCTTGCAAAGGATAGCTACAAGAAGAACTGAAAATATGGAGGCAAACAGTGATCCCGCTGTGAGCTCCATCTTCTTACAAACACATCCTCCCGACCGAGCCTTCCACTGCTAAAAAGAAGCCCTGGGTACGATAGTGCGCATTGGCGAAAACTTTCGCCGGAAAAAAGACGAGTTGAAACTTGAAAATCTTGTTTCTTGGGAACGGCGGGAAAAAATTTTGAGTATAAATACGCAATCGTAAAACTAATAATTTCTCATTCTACAAATCTGTTCTTTCAAAATATCTCGGACAGAAATATTTCCTATGTTATACCAAAGTACTGATAGACAGAAATGTCTTTGTTTCCCTAAACAATTTAATTGTCGAAAAGAAAAATTACGGCACGTGAAGTGTCACGTTGTGCGATTGTTATGTAACGGCTCGTTATGTTATTTACGCGAGTATCGTGAAATTTAATCTTGTCAGTTACGTTGATTGACAGTCTTAGCACATGTTGGATCTCAGTATTGGAATCTAATGCTCTCCAAGTCGGGGAGGACGTGTATGCCCTCTATTTGTGACTGTTTTTCTTTTTATAATGTCTTTTGGAATGAAATTAAGTTTGAATTACAATCACTTGACAAAAGTAGTAAAACAGCACCACGTTGGTCAGAAACGCTGAAAAATGGATGCAAATGTTGTCGAAATCGTGGCCCACGTTGGGGGATACACACTACAGACAACTCAGCCTCTCAATTTGTGTGTTTTGTATCGCCTCGTTCTCCTTGATAATGAGTCATAATCATCATGGCATTGACTCAGAGAAAAATGCATCAATGGCTATACTGTGAGTCCAAAGCATATAGAGTTAATATGAAAATCTTTATTACCTCCGCCAAGGAGGTTATGTTTTCACGCCTGTTTGTTTGTTTGTTTATTTGTTTGTCTGTCTGTTAATCGCTTTACGCAAAACTAATTAAAGGATTTGCACCAAATTTGGTGGAAAGTTGAAGTTTGGAAATCGAAGTTTATCACTCCAGAAATCCGGAGAGAAATAGCAGAACGAAACCGGCTAAAGAAAAAGTTTAACAGATCACGTAACCATAGTGACTGGGAGAGCTATCGCCTTGCGCGAAACAAAGTTGTCAGTATGAGAAGGAAATCTATACGGAAACATTTTGAGAAGCTGTGTTTAGACAAGTATGCAGATCAAAAGAAGTTTTGGTGCGCCATAAAGCCTTATGTTAACTCCCGCAAGAATGTAAACAATAGTGGAGTCACATTAAAGGAGGGCGACAAAATCATTAGGAATCCACAAGAGGTGGCCGAAACATTTAACGAATTTTTCACCAGCTCTACTCAAAGTACAAAGGAACTAAATCTAAATGATCATCCAGCCGATTTGTCGCACATACCAAATAACTTAACAAATAGGCCCAATGTGTTGATAAGCAACACGAATCCAACAGAAGTTTATGAGGTAATGAGGAATGTTAAACCAAATAAGGCTACGGGATGTGACGGGATCCCTCCACGAGCAGTCAAAGAATCGATGGAGGTTTTGCGCTGTCCTCTTAGTACACTGATAAATCATGTTTTCACTTCCACTAAAATACCACAACAGTGGAAACTTGGTGAGGTGACTCCAGTTCTCAAAAAGGATTGCAGCCTAATGAAAACCAACTATCGACCTGTAACGATTCTGCCTGCTTTTTCGAAAGTTTTCGAAAGACTTGTACATCACCGAATAAGCCCACATTTTGAAGGAATTTATCATAAATATGTGTTTGCTTACAGGAAACATCATGGTTGTGACACAGCACTTCTAAGCTTAACCGAACAATGGAAGAAAGAAATTGATGATAACAAAACGATCGGACTGGTCTCTATGGATTTGTCGAAGGCTTTTGACACCTTACCTCACGAACTTATTGTTTTGAAACTGAAAGAATATGGAGCTGACGAAGCAACAACTGCCCTGATAAGGGATTACTTATCAAATCGATTCCAAAGAGTGAGACTGGGGGACACACTTTCGAATTGGCAATCAATATGTAACGTGTCCCTCAAGGATCTATTCTCGGCCCCCTTATTATTCAACATCTTTATGAATGACCTTTCATATGTTATTAAGGAGAGTACGCTGTCTACTTATGCTGACGACACACAAATCTTTTACGCAGATAATGGCCTTCCTAGAGTTGAAGAAACCATTAACACTGATCTTGCTAGTGCTGATAAATGGTTCGCGCAAAATGGAATGAAAAGGAACAGTTCAAAATATCAGGCGATGGTGTTGGGAAAAAACAAAGGAGCCGAGCTGGCGTTCAAATGTGACGAGTCACAAGTTCCTATTTCCAAAACAATGGAACTTCTTGGCGTAACAATTGATGACAAATTGAATTTCGAAAACCACATCGCTAAAATATGTAGAAAAGTCAGTCAACAAATTGCTGTACTAAAAAGGATGCAGAAACTGTTGCCTTTCGAGACTAGGAGGGACCTTTACAAGGCTTTCATATTGCCGCACTTTAACTACTGTTCCGAAACGTGGCACTTTTGTAGTAAGAAGTCAGCTGACAAGTTAGAGATGGTAAACAAACGAGCGCTCCGTTTCGTTTTCAGGGAAAAATCCACGCCTTATGAGGAACTATTAAAGCGTATTGGTCTCCCAAGTCTCCGCGAACAACGGTTAGCGAAAATATTGTCCACAGTTTTTAAGATATTAGCCAGCGTTGCCGGACCTGCAAGCTTACGTGATTTCATTACAGTAAGGCGCTCCACTTATAACCTCAGAGGCAACACAATTGTAGACCTTCCAAAAGTAAAATCAACAACTTATGGCTTAAGATCGTGGAGATATGCTGCATCGAAAATGTGGAACTCTCTACCAGACGAAACAAGAAAGATAAAAACATATACCGTTTTTAAGAACAATTTAAGAACATTAAACCTTACGGGACTTTGACCGAGAAGTGTGACAATTGAATACAATTTTTACTATTTTACTGTTTTTAATAATATTTTTTATATTTTTATATTTTATTCTTAGTTAGCTTAAATTAATTTATACACTTCCAAGAAGTTTATATTTTTCTAGTTTGTATTTTTATTTCGTGGCGCACCTGCAAACTAGCTTTTTAGCTAAGCGTGCTGACCACGTTAATAAAGATTGATTGATTGATTGATTGATTGGTCGCAAATATACCCAGGAGCAATCGATTAAAATTTGCGATTTATCCGGATTAAACTTCGGATCTCAGATCCAGAATAGACGCTCTCGGGAGCGTTCACTCGGGCTACACTTGATAATACGGCGTCGAACAAAGGTGAATGTCAGTTTACGCCTAAGTTTTGTATATATTGTATACTATATGGCTGGTTCCACGACCGCAAAAAACCTACGAGACCGTATATCGCACCGCAATTCTTGTATAGAGGGGTATAGAATGGTAAATCCGAGACGCGCCGAGACGCCGAGACCCTCGTTAAAAAATCCGAGACCGAGACTCTGCGAATTAAAAATCCGAGCTCAAGACGCCGCAAATTAAAAATCTGAGTTCATTACCGGCTATTACCATCTCGTGACTGTTTACAGCGAGAGCCTTGTGTTCTGTACGACATATGGTACATCCATTTAATCCTTTGAAGGTCACGCGCCATGTAAGACTCTGTTCATCATACCCTGGGGGCCCTTAGGTCATTACGCAACACTTACTATCCCACGTGAAACTTCAGAAGCTGGTTGCCTCAAAATGGTACGTATGTCTTTTGCTACTTCAGCGTAATAAAAACAACAACAAGAACAGAACAAGTGTGATGCTATGAGTAATGTTGTCGATATTACATTCGCTTGATATTCGGAACAATTTAAAGCCATGACATGCATTTCTAAATTACTGTAACTTTTAAATTATATTTTAGTATGATATATTTGCCCGAAGAGAATTTTGAGTATAATACGAAATGTTTCGGTACATTTATAAGCACTAATAGTACAAGCAAGAGAAATACGTGTATGGAAAAGGAAAATTAACTCGTGAATATGCACCCTACGAGTAAAGATACGATGTTAAGTCGTTTATCATGCATTGTTATTCGTTGTGCTGCTGTTGTTGCTATATAAGGTTGCGCTCAGCTTGTGAAGTTTCAATCCAAATACATTTTCGCTTGACTTGCGAGACTCTGAGCCTCGCATTTTAAAAATTCGAGATTTCGAGACCTGTTTTTTTTTTGCGAGCTCGAGATTCCGAGACTCTAGTTTGTGACGCCGAGATTTCGAGACCCACTTTAAATTTGCCGAGACTTATTTTTTTACAGGGACCATTCTATACCCCTTCTAAGGTTCTACAGAAATTTCGGGCGTCGATGAAGGCCGGAACATGGAACATTCCGGAACATGCCGGAACATGAAAAAATTTAAAAAATGTTAAAAAAATAATAGCAAGAAATAAATAAGACAATAAATATAAACATAACTAAAGAGCCCAAAAAATAAAACTAAAGAAAGAAAGAAATTGGCTTGTAATTCTCGAGTACTCTACACTAGTTTAGACAACCAAGTAAACCATGTGAAATCGTCTTCGTATGAAACAAATAAGAAAACTTACCTATACTGATGAGAGTTCCATATTTTCCTGCCGATCGCCGCCATCGTAATTTTGTACAGCGAACGAAACGAGTACCCGTCCCTAGGGGCATTTGGAACTCTCCCCAGATTTCGCTCGCCATGAGAAACCAAGATTGCCGCAATCACCATCTAAAAATCGGGGACTGTGAACAGTATAGTATCTACCACCAATATAAATCTTTCCTTTTAAATCCAAAGCCAGTAGTCCCTAAACTCTTGTTAAATGGATAACCGTCATGATTCTCTCTTGATTCAAGGCAAACCATTATGGGAGGTGGCTGTGCGAGGAAAGCTTAAAAATTCCCCTCTTCGCAACCCAATCTACTATATGGCGCGCCAAAGCAGACAAAAATACTTACGCGCTAAAATATAATACTTATTTTGTGAAATATACGACTTGTGGTGAAAATATAATACTTAGTTTGTGAAATATACGACTTGTGGTGAAAATATAATACTTATTTTGTGAAATATACGACTTGTGGTGAAAATATAATATTTATTTTGTGAAATATACGACTTGTGGTGAAAATATAATACTTTATTAACGCCAGCGATTTGTGGTCAGCGGCATATGGCAGGGCGCATGCAAAGTAGGTCAGTCACCAAGTAAAGTCATCAGAACGTATAGCTTGTAAAGCTGTAAACGGCCCATTGTTAACATCTATGATCTTATTGCCTCTTGCCCGCACAAAACTTGATTTTGGACACAGGTGACATGTCAAGCTTGTTTTTGAACAACTTGTTCAACATCTCTCGTACTTCGTTCTCGTCCATCTCTTCTGACAGGGTCACACTTGACTCAGCGAAGCCCTCGCCGTATAGGTATTATCGGAATTGCCCTTATGGAACATTTTCTATGCTTGGAGTCGGAAGAAGAATAAAATCTTTAAGTACAGCTTTACAAGCTATACGTTCCGATGACTTTTTCTTCGAAGGAACGCTTGATGTAGAGGCACTACGGCGCTTCGTTGTTTTGGGTTTACAGTAGCTCGTGTTAGGGTTGAAGGGATTGGATCTTCCTTTAGTGCTTGGATATAGTGCTTTCATTGTGTCTTCAACCTTGGTTGTATCATTTTAAGGCCTTGGCGAAGCTGGCGATGCCCCAGTTCTGTTTTCAGCTAAATTTTGAACAACTTCTATAAGCTTGTTCAAAATAGGATCTGCCATAGTTTGAAACTCCACTTTGAGAGGACGACAAGTAAGGAATTTGGCGCGAAAAAAAACCTACTTTGCATGCGCCCTGCCATATGCCGCTGACCACAAATCGCTGGCGTCAATAAAGTATTATATTTTCACCACAAGTCGTATATTTCACAAAATAAGTATTATATTTTCACCACAAGTCGTATATTTCACAAACTAAGTATTATATTTTCACCACAAGTCGTATATTTCACAAACTAAGTATTATATTTTCACCACAAGTCGTATATTTCACAAACTAAGTATTATATTTTCACCACAAGTCGTATATTTCACAAAATAAGTATTATATTTTCACCACAAGTCGTATATTTCACAAAATAAGTATTATATTTTAGCGCGTAAGTATTTTTGTCTGCTTTGGCGCGCCATACTACTATATTTTAAAGAGGCGAGCCCTCAATCATGACTATCATTTGCATGGAACTGCCCTCACTCGCCCTGCAAATCAATTCGACCAAGAGAGGATAAAGCTTCATCCTCTCGTGATTCCGACAAAATATTGTTTTCTTATACTCGGAGAAGATACCAGATTCATTTTCTTTCTTTACTTTTCACTTTTATTTTATGTATTTATGTCTATTTTCGTTATATATAAAGTATGTTTATTGTCTTATTCATTTCTTGCTATTATGTTTTTTTAAAAGTTTAAAAAATTTTTCATGTTACAGGATGTTCCGGAATGTTCCGGCATGTTCCGGAATGTTCCATGTTCCTACTTTTATCGACGCCCAGAAATTTCAGTGATAATTGGGTTTCTTTACTAATCGAATTAACGTTGACCAATCAGCTTTCTTGGTTCCCACAGTAGAAAACAGTTGTGAAACTTGATACCATTCATCTGATTCCAAGTTATCGAAGGCGAAGAAGCGATATGTGGGAAAAACAACAATATTACTCCTCAATCGGATATACGTTTCTTCAAATAGCTCTTATTTGTGGATCCAAACTCTTAAGACATGCAACAATATGTGGCGGGGCGGAGGTATGCGCTCTACCGAGTGCCCTTCTAGTTGTGGTTCTGTTATCACGTTATAAATATTTATCTATATTACGGGAGAAAAAAACACACAAACAAACTACACGTTTATCCCTACAAGCCTGTTTCGTTGTTGCGCACCCGTCTGGGGTTTGATAAGAATGTCTTTTACCATCGCTTATATCCAATATAGTTATTGCCCCCGCAGGGTTCCGGCCCAGAGGCCGGAACCCGAGGAGGCACCCTAATGTTCCCCGCGTAAATAAGAAGTATCATATGGTCGTAGTGTTAGTATGCGAAAATTTTCTCGATTTGACGAAAATAGGCGCGCACGGTGGTCCCGGTTAATTTTCAGCATGTGCGCCTGGCTCAGCAACCGCGCAAACTGGGTTTGGCAAGTTTGGCAACGAGTCGTCACGATTTCATTCCAAGCTATAATGTAAACCGATCCTAAACACGATATGTATGAGGATTTGACAAAACACAAACACAACAAGGAATTTGCACTCGCAAACTCTCAAACGAAAACTACATTTCAAAGGTTCATAACAAATACATGGACAACCACATGCAGTCTTCATTCAGTTTTTACAAAGTCGGGGGCAGATTTAGTGACAACTATGACTAGTATTTACATAATAATAGTGATCTGTACAGGCCCGCAAACGATCCCGGCCCGCAAATGATCCCGGGACCGCAAATGATCCCAGGACCGGAAATGTAATAAACAGAATAATAGCGCAGAAAAATAGAATGGCTTGGACTTGGAAAGTACATGCAACTATACCTTTGGGGTTGTCTCGCGTCTAAACGATATAGCGTAGTCGGAATAAATTTTAAAAACCTAAAACCCTATATCAAATTAAAGCTTATTGAGCTGGCTTTCAATCCATAAAGACCATTTTGTAGTAGAATGAAATGTAAACATTTTAGGAACCTGGAGACACGAGCGCCTAAGTTAAGTCGCCTTTTGAAGGCTACAAATCAAAGTGAGCGAATTTATTATTTCGCTAATTTGATTTGTTCTTTGGTTTCCGGACCCCAAACGCTAAAAAATCGTGTCCGCGTTTTGTCATATTTAATTGCAACAAGACGATCTAAGATCGTAAGTCGGACAACAGGTAGACGTGCTGTTATGAGTCAGGGGCACCCATCGGAGGTGTTCCGCAGAAAAGGTGTTCCGCAGTACACATTCAGCTGGCTGGGAAATTTTTAATTGCTAGTGGCTTCTGCTGGGAATTACTGACTTTTTCAAGCATTTCAAGCCGAGCTGGCTGGGAAATACTTACTTTTTTTCTAGCATTCTGAGTTTTCGAGACACCCATTTCCAGCCGAACAGAAGGAGCTGGCTAAAGGAACACTGGAGACTGATGGCGAGTGAAAATGAACCCCTCCACCACTCCCTCGGTGGTGACAAAGTAATGACCGCTGGCTAAAGTTATCGCGTTTGCGAAAAAAAAAACGGTTTTGGTCGCTTCTGTCTTCATACACGCGGGATTATGCAAGATCCAACGACATTTTGAGAGAATATATTTTGCATCTTCCTCATTTACATGTAAGATTAATTTTCCATTGTTTTGTTGTCTGTATGCTGAAGTTCTTGTGATGTTCGTCTGCAGTTGAGACGAATTGAATGAGCTAACAACAGTATTTTCATTCACAGATTCTGCAGATTTGGGGTGCCAGTTCGGCTTCCCGCTCTCAGTTCTAGAGTCGACAGCGTGATTCTTCAAACAGAAGGCATGTTTTTATCCTTTACTTTTACGGTAAAAATTTTATTATTTCAATTAATTTCTTTCGACAACTCCAGGCTGTAGAGGACAAGCATGTGCCAAAAAATAAAAAAAAAAATCTGCAACCTTTAACAAATTGTCAATTTCGTGTTTTCATTCCGAATTCAACGGTGGTTCAACACTGACAGATGCCTGAATTTGGTGGAAGTGGTGGTATATGCCTTAAAGTTGTAGTCACCTGCGCAAGCTTGGAAACAATTTTGTTATCTTGCCAGGCTAATTGTCAGTTGAGGGGCAATTTTGGCAGGGTACGAAGTTTGTCTGGACAGACATTATTTTATAGTTGTGTTGTCTTATGGTTTTACGGCTATGCCAGTCCACTACAGTTTTACATGTATCATCATTACTTTTACATTATGTCTAATGATTCAGATTGCAATCATGAGCACTGTTGTAGTGTAGATTTTTATATGCCCAACTGAGTGAAATTTACTTGTGTGAGATTGCTCCTTGTCAATTTATCAGGACAGACCAACATGGACTAAGTAAAGTCCTCTGATTGAAATGCAACCAATCATCAGCTGTTTTGTGTGGGCTTGGGTACTCAATATGTGCAAATAAATATTTTCTCTGTTTATTAGTGTTTTTGTGTATTGTGTATGTTAGTAATTGATATTATGACCAACATTGTACATTTTTTTACTTGGCAGATCTTTTACTACTCCTTTTTTAATATCACCAGTTTATCATATCATCCTCTTATTATAACAAACAAGGTTGAGTTAGGCTTGTGACGATGAGCATTCATTGCTTGTTCATTCTTGTGACCCTCTCTCTTCCATCAGAATGAGTTAGGCTTGTGACGATGAGCATTCATTGCTTGTTCATTCTTGTGACCCTCTCTCTTCCATCGGAATGAGTTAGGCTTGTGACGGTGAGCGTTCATTGCTTGTTCATTCTTGTGACCCTCTCTCTTCCATCGGGTTCAGTTAGGCTTGTGACGATGAGCATTCATTGCTTGTTCATTCTTGTGACCCTCTCTCCTCCATCAGGTTGAGTTAGGCTTGTGACGATGAGCATTCATTGCTTGTTCATTCTTGTGACCCTCTCTCTTCCATCAGGTTGAGTTAGGCTTGTGACGATGAGCATTCATTGCTTGTTCATTCTTGTGACCCTCTCTCCTCCATCAGGTTGAGTTAGGCTTGTGACGATGAGCATTCATTGCTTGTTCATTCTTGTGACCCTCTCTCTTCCATCAGGTTGAGTTAGGCTTGTGACGATGAGCATTCATTGCTTGTTCATTCTTGTGACCCTCTCTCTTCCATCAGGTTGAGTTAGGCTTGTGACAATGAGCATTCATTGCTTGTTCATTCTTGTGACCCTCTCTCTTCCATCAGGTTGAGTTAGGCTTGTGATGATGAGCATTCATTGCTTGTTCATTCTTGTGACCCTCTCTCCTCCATCAGGTTGAGTTAGGCTTGTGATGATGAGCATTCATTGCTTGTTCATTCTTGTGACCCTCTCTCTTCCATCGGAATGAGTTAGGCTTGTGACGATGAGCATTCACTGTTCGTTCATTCTTGTGACCCTCTCTCTTCCATCAGGTTGAGTTAGGCTTGTGACAATGAGCATTCATTGCTTGTTCATTCTTGTGACCCTCTCTCTTCCATCAGGTTGAGTTAGGCTTGTGACGATGAGCATTCACTGTTTGTTCATTCTTGTGACCCTCTCTCTTCTATTGGGTGAAAGTATTTTTTTTTCTATGTGCCAACTCTTAAATTTGCACTCACTGTATGTGAATGTTTGCATATTCAAGTCATTGAGATGAAGATGTTGAACAATTTGTTCAGCCATGGTAACAATTTCATTTTATAATAAATTACTGACAATGAGAAGTCTATTTAGTTGGGGCATTTAGCAGTCAGACATTTCTGGCTTAGTACCTGAAGCCCAGCTTGGTCACATTTTGCACCATGATAAGAAATGGATGTTACTACCTCAGCAGCTTTTTTTGACAAAGAAGTTTATACAAGTTCATGGCGAGGACTCAGTCAAACATTGAAATGGTTTGCAAAATTGACAGTGTGACTGGAAAAGTCAATTCAATGTAACAACCAACCATGAAATCTGTGAGAAACAAGCATACTCCCAAGGATAAAATTTTAGAACATTTTTGGAGATGGAAGAGTAAAGTAAAACTGAATTGTATGTAATCTTTATGTAATCTTATGTAATGTTCATGCTAGCTACGAGACATTGTACCTCTTTTTTGCACACTCACTGTTCACTGTATGTCAGAATTACACGAATCAGTTAATGTTTGACAGTGAAAGGTAATTGTCTAATTGTTTAACTCATGAAAAAATTTATTGTCCATTAGCCTTTTTGCATAACAGCCAAGCAACCATGATTCCCACCATTTGTTTGGAGAAGTTTTAAAATATTAGCATTAGAATTATTAAGGCATTTTCTCATACGCGGAAGCAAAATAACGGCAAAACTAAAGGAATACAGGACAAGCATGCGTTTTTCACTAATTAATGTCTCTTTCAAATGCTGGCTGGGAAAAAAATCAGCAGACAGTCAGCTGGCTGGGAATTTCCCTGGCAACGTAGCTGGGAAGTGGAACTTTTCTTACCATCCTGCTGGGAGTGCGGAACAGATATTTTTTTCCCAGCAACAGAAAAAAAATACTAAAAATGCCTTTAAAGTGTTTACTTATCATTGTGATGGGTTGAATATTGCATTTTGGGAAAATGTTTCGTTGGGTGCCCCTGATGAGTGTTGACCACTTATGGTGCGGAGTGGTCCAAAAAAGAAATGTTAAGGGTACCAAGGTCCTGGTTTCCAACGTGGCATCTTTGTTGTCGTTTCCTCGAGTTTCATCGCGAGGCACCTTGTCTTTATCAGCAAATGCTCTTCTGTCACTCTGTCCACATTTTCTGTTCACTGGTAACTCATTTGATTTCCGGTTTGATTCTTGTGAGACATTCGCTAAATCATTTGATTCTTTTGCTATTTTCAGTTCGCGGAACGACCCGTTTCGAAATATACGCTCATTACACACGCCATCTTTTAGAGTGGGTCTACCGCGAACGGTTTGTGGGTCTGTATGTTTGAGCGTAGAAAAGATGACACCATTTGTTTTCAACATATTCGCCACCGACTTCGACATCGTAGAAAGAAGTTTGCGCCCGTATTACGTGTCTGCGGCATTCCCCATTGCACGTGACTGCGATTTGCGATGAAACTCGAGGGTAAACCTATAGTCGGTTGCCCGACTAATAAAAAGGTAGAAGACATTTTGCTCGTGATAATTTCCACGAAAACCGTCTCGGCTGACTGCATCACGTCATATGGGTGTCAATGAAAAGAAGGATTGACCTCCGGTCAAAGGTGAAGTAAAAAACGGTAACGCAAGTGGACGCAAGTAGTCGCAAGTTGAACTTGCGTACAGACTTGCGTTGGGAGGCAAATCGGACTCGCAAGTGCACGTAAGTTGTCAAAAACGTCATTTAAATGCTATTGCGCGCGCTGTAATTCAGCACTTGAAGTGAACAACTGACAAGACTTGCGTTGGGTAGCGGAAAGCCATTTCCATAGCCTTCAACCAGTGGACGAAAAGAAAGCAGATGTTGCCGAAGAATTGAAACTGAAGTATGGCAAGGGGCAAATTACCGAAGACGAAACTTGCCCAAAATGTGGAAAAAAATTTTGCAGCTCTTCAAGTGGGGTATTTGCGGGAGAGAATGGCCTTTTGAAGGTCCATGCCGACGACTGTGTGCTTTGTGAGGATTGCTTAGCAAAGTACGATTATTTGAGCTGAAAGTCAAACCATTAAAACAAACTGATGAACATATTTGACTCTGAACACATCATGGGACCGAGACTAACAACAAAAGGTGACAAAAGTGAGCGATATTTGACAAATTTTATCATGATTTAGCTTTAAATTCTCCTTTTATTTTTGTTAAAAAATGTAAACATCTAAACACTCGCTATCGCCTTCTAATTTTCATGCGCTTGAAATCCTTGTCTTTCCCGTTGTCATTTATTTTGCATGTTTTTATTACTCGAAAGATGTACCGACTAAAACACTTAGTTTTGGACTGCGTGGGGTTAATTATTACAAAAATCCGTTTTTTGTTGTTGTAGGACTGTTAAAACTTTATTTCTCGTTTAAAATCAGTGCATTTTGAGGAGCTATAATTACACTAGTAAGAAAAAAAATATGTTACGGTTTTATTGTAATCCGTGACCTTGGCTATAATTTAGCTTCAAGTCGTTCAAATACTGTTTAATATTTTGTAATTTTGCTCATTTTGCTTGCCTTACCTTTAATAACTGTTGTGTTTTAAGGGAAGGACTAATAGAAATTACCGGGGGGGACGTAAGCAATGTTTGGTGCAGGGATGTTTTAGTCCTACTTGTGTCCATGGATATTTTTCTCCGTTGTAAGGATATTTTTTTAAGCACAACCGCTTGTAGAAATTTTCTTAGATAAGTCTTCCTTGCAGGAATTTCTCTTGGGGAGAAGTTCCCCCCTCCGGATATTTCTAATGGTCCGTCTTAAAGAAAATAAAATGGATTATGTCAATTTCAATCCACTCTCCAAATTCGTGAGTCCCCACTTTTCATCCTTTATGGTGAGGTCATCATTTCCGGTCCGGGGATCATTTGCGGTCCAATTTGGGGATCATTTACGGTCCAGGGATCATTTGCGGGCCGGGATCATTTGCGGGCTTGTACAGATCATTAAGTTTCAGGTATTGCGTAAGAGGGTTTTGTTTCTGTGGCGGCAAGAAGACACAAGCTCATTACGTTTGTTTAGCGTGGATAGTTCGGGTCTGCAGATGATTAGGAATTTTCTTTGAGGCAGAGGTTACATCTTTTGCTTGAGCTGTTATATAGCGAGTGTAAAGACAGGATGCGCCAGGAAATAAAGTGTTCAGTGTTGTTGTCTTTATGGGTCCATATGTGTTTGCTGAGCTCGGTGGAGTTTCTGTGTTTAGCGTGGCGGAAAGATTCGGTGTGGTTTCTGTATTTTGTGTTAAAGTCGTTTTCCGTATGTCCAATGTAGGTTTGGGACGTGTTGTCTTTGCGCGTAACGGTGGCTTGGCAGATTACCGATGGTTGTAGGCAGTTTCCGTTGAGCGGGCAGTTGTTCTTTTGCCGGCAGTTGCATTTCTTTCTCTCTTTAGTGTTAGCGGCGGCAGCATCGTTGGTTTGTGTAGATCTGGTTAAGATGCGTTTATTATGGTTGTCGATTATTTGTTTCGTGTTGTTCATGCAGCTGTAACTGATCTTGATGGTGTTACGATTGAAGATTTTGGGGAGCTCGTGGTCTTTTGGAAAATGTTTATCTACTAGAGATCCTCTTACACTTTATATATATCTATTTACTTTTACACTTATAAATATACTTTTACACTTTATATATCAATATTTTTAAGAAATAGAAAACATGTACCGTGTTTCTATCGAGTTTTAATAGAAACACGAGTGAATCAGCGCGCGTATTTTCTTATGACTGTTTTCTAAATATATATATATATATATATATATATATATATATTGCTGATGGCAGTTTACAAATCGCAGAAGCAAATGCTATCCATTTCTTTGGAGGGTAGGGGGGTAGAGGATACGCATATTACTGGCAGCCATACTGGAGGGGATACAAATATGGCTAGTGATATGTGTGAAACCGTATTAACCCCTACTTCATTATGCATGCATGTTGTAGCTGAATGAGGTTTTAAGGGTGTTGCACTTGTAACCATTTCTTGTTTTCGAAGAAGAAAGCAGTTCGGCCACAGCATTAAATAGTAGGTGCCTCTGTTAGATCATTAACTTAACTTACTATACACAAGTCGTAAAATAACACCTACGCACCGGTTTCAGAACTCTTTTCACTTCTCGCAGAGTGTCGCGCACTTGACTAACCGTCATTGAGCACAGCACGAACGTACAAACCACAGCAGCGACTGACTGGTCTGGTATTCCGCTCGCTCCCTTTGGTCTCATATCTTCAGACGAACCGAGAACAAAGCTTTTGAGATGAACATCCCACGAACCCTGTTTTAAAGTCTCCTGCAATAGTTCTTCTGCAAATGGATTCGGGTCCACGCCTATGAGAGAAGTACCAGGCGGATAAAAGCGAAAGTTTGAACCTCCACCGATTCCAATCTCCAGAACATCGCCCTCCTCCTTTTCCAAACTCTTTGCAAGATGGCTGAAAATTCTTCGTTTCGTCGGCTCCATTAATTCTTGCATTGGCCCGTCATTCATGAAGTTGAATTCGAAAGAGGTGAACCATTTTCTGTGACGCTTAGTAGCAAATACGGCGAGAAGAGCTTTCTTGCAAAGGATAGCTACGACAAGAACTGAAAATATGGAGGCAAACAGTGATCCCGCTGTGAGCTCCATCTTCCTACAAGCAAATCTTCCCGATCGAGCCTTCCACTGCTAGAAAGAAGCCCTGGGTACGATAGTGCGCATTGGCGAATACGTTTGCGGGAAAAGAGACGAGTTGAAATTAAAAATCTCAATGTTTCTTGGGAACGGCGGGAAAAAAATTTTTGAGTATAAATACAAAATCGTAAAACTAATGATTTCTAATTCTACAAATCTATTCTTTCAAAATATCTCAGACAGAAATATTTCCTATGTTTTAGCAAAGTATAATAGACAGAAATGTCTTTGTTTCCCTAAACAATTGTCGAAAAGGAAAATTACGGCACGTGAAGTGTCACGTTGTGCGATTGTTATGTAACTGCCCGTTATGTTATTTACGCGAGAATCGTGAAATTTAATCTTGTCAGTTAAGTTGATTGACAGTCTTAGCACATGTTGAATCTAGTATTGGAATCTAGGAGTCTTTTTTCATCGCAAATCGCTCTTGCGATATTCGTTCAGTCTAGGATTTATCTGTACCAGGAGCCCATGGGAAGTTCGTCACGGTTAAACGAGTTGAACCTCTGAAGATTTGCGTCTTGGTATTAGTCCGGAAATAATAGGATTTTATTCACTCCAACAACCATTACTACCAAAAGCCACCCAAAAAGTTTCGGGTGTTTAGAGAAACACACGCCAATTAAGTCAGTGGTAAAACTAGAGAGAAGGCCTTCATGAATGTTGGCGTCTCTCCAGAGCACCGCGATTACCTGCTCTTCCTTAGGGTGAAAGGTATTCTCTCTGACAACCCGGCCGAACTCGCTCAACAGACCTGTTCTTTTAACCCATCTATAACATGAAAAGAAGTTACTTTTTCGTAGAGTTGAATTATTTCTCCCAAAATCTTCTTGAAAACATTCGTATCTTTCAGGCTCTTTTTCGCGTACCGGCGCACGATACAAATGATCGCGGGAAAGACCTTACATGAAATTTTTTGTGGTGCGCCTATCATTGCCTAAGTAATTACACGTCTATCGACATCACAAGAACACATGGAACATCCATATTGATTTAAACGCACTTTAATGCTCTCCAAGTCGGGGAGGATTCTCTGTCATTTTTCTGGTCATGAAATAGCGCTAACAGTATATGGTACTACACTATTATACTCTATTCACTACTAAGCAAATGCCAAGTATGTGGGTCATGTACTTGAACGAGTACTGATATCTCCCTTGACTTTGAAAAACTCAGTCACTGATCCTGTACGCGTTGCATTGGGTGACTGATTACCTTGCACGACCCTGTGCGACCTCGACGACCTCAGTTGCCATCGTCGCACATTGAATAATCAAAGCAACGAGAACACGAGGCTGTACGGCTGTACGAGCTAACATCCGGCATGGAATTTCACGAAGGCGAAGCATCATTGGCCAAAACGACCAAAATGGTTAATCATATTAACTATTAACTGGAAAACGCTGTGATTGAAAACCACAGAGTTAAACTGTAAGCTGATATAATGAACCCTGATGCGTTGTAAAACAAAACACTTGGCTCGCGCTTGCAAAACAACCGGATGCCGACCGCCTGCCGGCCGTTCTAAAGAGTGTTATCATCGCAGACATTATTTTTTTCACCGAAACCGCGACTTAAATGTTGTAATAACCTCAAACCGCTTGGTGTCTTGAAACCGCAATGCCGCGAGTTAAAATGAAAATTACCGCAAAACCGCACCAAAAATAACGCAAAACCGCATCACCGCAAACCCTTACGCCCCCCTCATAAATCTTTTTTGAGAGAGAAACGATTGTGGTATAAGGTGTTGTTTTGGCTAGACTGTGCTAGTGATCTCAGGACAGAATGCAACGTAAGTTTATCTCCGGTCTAAAGTTTCACAATAAACGGTTTGGGTAAACTTACACAATCACTGTTAGCACTCCTCGGGTTAACTTCAATGCGTGCATGAATCGTAGTGCATTGCTAACGTAACTAGGGACCTTAATTAATTAAGCAAAACACGATAACGACGTCGACTACAGTAGCAGCAAACGATAGCGTTGATGAACGAAACAATGAAACTGCACGTGTAAAATGCAGTCTGGTATATTTCTTTGCCTTCCTCTACAAAACAACAAGGTGAAATGAACTTTTTCTGGAAGACGCGAGTGCCCAACGTCAAAATTGCCAAGAAAAATTTGAAATGAACTGGGGAGGGGTTAAGTTGGAAAAATCGGCGGTTTGAAAAGTTATGGGAAGAAAATGAAACAAGCCTGCTGCCAATGGTACAGGAGAAAAACAAATCCATTTTTTGGAACGTGCCGTCCCCAGCGTCGTCGTCGTTCTTGCTTAAGCTCCCTACTAATCGATACTCGATCAAGTAATCAATGCTCGATTGCCGCACAATCAACAAAAATGAGTTACACGTCCGTAACAGTCCGGTATCGGGTTGTTCGAAGCTAGTGAAAAATTTTAATCCAAATATGAGAGTTTAAAAAGCACATTCAGTATAATTCTTTTTGAATACAATTTGATGATTATATGCTCTGAAAAAAATAGAGAAAGTTATTAGAGAAAGTGATTTTTAATAAAAGAAAAGAAAAAGAAACCCGGGTTAAAATTTAACCCTAAGTTAGCGCTAATCGGCATTCGAACAACCGGCCCCAGGGCAACAGTTCTGGAAATAGCCTCAACGTATTTCCACGCAAACAATGTTCAAAGTTTCTAAAGGTCGGGCTGACATGAAAATAATGTCATTTTTTTAACATCCCCTTGTTGACATTTTAAATTCCCAAATCCCACGTCGTCAAATTCTAGACCTGCATCCCTTACACCGAAGATATCAAGACATACTGCTTTCCTCAAGTCCCACTAAGAAAGTGATTCATTGTCATATTTTAAGTCTGAGCGTAAAATAGACCATGTAAATGGCATGAAATTCTTGGCTCATCAAAGCGCGCGTTGCAAAACGGCAGGAAGATAACGTTATTCAACCTCTTCACAAGATCACTATAGGGAGACAAGTTGCGTAGGAATTTCTGTTTAGCGTGACCCCACTTTGATCGCTGTCTTTGCATTTACTGTCCTCACTTCACACTTCTGCATAGCCACAAAGAATTGATGAAGGCAGATATAGAGCAATGGCTGATTCAAGTAGCCAGCTTTCTGGTGGCGGTTCTAAAGAAAATCGTTTGTACGATATATTCTTGAAACCTGCTTTCTCCAAATGAAGCCACGTTTTGCGGCCAATATGACAGCCACCCAACAGGTTAACCCAAAATCTCGATGACTCTATTACCTTCTGAATCGAGTGTCTCCATGTACCTGCCTCATCTGCAGAAAGTTAAAAATGGACCCAGGGGGTTCATTAGGTATCGGAGATCGAAGACTATTCTCCGGCTACTACGAAGAATTCTCCGGCTACTACGAAGAATTCTCTGGCCAAATTTAGATGGCCTGAGCTAGTTTTAAATTTAGACTTGGAGCGCTTTCAGAATATTCTCCTGTTACTTTTACACAATTCTTCTGCTACTAAAATTCTTATTGAAAACCCTGTGGACCTGAGTTAAAATACAGCTTACTATGATTTAGTTTTTTCGAAAGCTAATTGGTTAAGTCTAGGCCAGGGTGATATTCTCCTCTTCTCTGGACTAAATAATTAGTTCTTTTCTTTAGGTATTCCATTCAAACTTGCGTAAATGAAATAGATGTGGTTAAGTTAATTTTTTTTTATTCGCGATCAAAATACCCAACAGAGAGCCAAACAGACATAATCATGGCTTCTTAGTAATTTCAAAGTGCATCCAATAAGATTAGGTAACCAAATAGTTTCGAGCGAAATTTGGAATAAATGAGCAAAAGTAGATTTTTTAAAGACTAAAAAACTTTGTTGTCTTTGAGAAATTTACGAATGCTTATTTACTATATAAAATTGCACTCGAAATCATCACGTCATTACTCGATAATAATATACGTGCAAAAATTTAATTTCAGTTTTTTGCACTCAATTCAGCTTTCTGCACTGTTTGGGATTATCTGACGTGCTTTCAGCCAATCAGTGTGTGTGTTGGAATTATTACATGTTCATTACTGATAGAGATATTAGTGTAGCAGTTGGATATCCCACCAATTATGTGGCACATTTATAGAAATGCCACCCTGGAACAAAATCTGAACGTACGAATCAAAACTTACCTAAAACGTGTTCCACAAAGAAAAATCTTCCACCCTGAATTGATACAAGAAAACAAGGTAAGACCATTGGCTAAGGTACAAATATACAAATTAAATATTTAACCGTATAATTTTTTAAGGGTGGGTACGGCGTACCCATGCTAACTTTGCTTATTAACCGCAACTTTGATACGGCTTAATGAAACCCGACAAATATTTTAGCAATTCAAGAATTATTTCCTAAACGTGGAAAGGCAGAGAAAAATGTATTATTTCACTTTCTGCAATTACATGAAAGACCTGTGTTGATGACAGTTGAACTTTGCGCTTTGGTTTAGAATACATGTATAAGTTTGAGAACGGTAACTCCCTTTGTAAAACAAAATATATGTAGACAGGATGGGCTCCTGATATAGATGCGACTCTTTCCGCAAAGTGACTTAATTTTTGTGGTTACTCCGTCCTACGGAGTACCACTTTGTCATGGCGCTATGCGAGTCCGTCCGTAACAATAGAATGTGACGTCACAATAGGATGACGTCTCTGGCTTAAGGCCAAGGTCGGTGCGTGCAAATAAATGCATTTGTATGTCCTTTTAGATCGTTATTTCTTAAAAACTTAATCGATTAAGGAAATCCTATTTCAGGTTTCTTCTGCCGGGTAATTGAAAAGAAAAATTATTTTTCAGATTTTTACAGACACGTGAAAACAGTTCTGAAACCAAGAGATATTATATAAAAGATATTACAAAAGTCTGGCATAATCCCTACTTTTAGTAGGTAATCTAATAAAGATTCAATATATTAAATTATACCCGAGAATTTATTTCTTGAATTTTAGAGTTTAGAAAACAACAGAACGACGAACGCGAATAAAAAAAACATCGACATTCACTTCTACAAAAATTTGAAACGCATAATATGAATCAGGGTTCAAAATAAAATTTCGGATCTGGCCTAAATTTGTCGGCTTTTTATTTTCAATTCTCATATTTTACCGGCTGTCAATACTAGTAATGTTCTCACACTTTCCGCGACTACCTGTTGCCTAGCACGTGACCAAAATCTTCCTGAATGAAATTTCGCTTTCTTCCGTGGGAAACCTTGGGATCGTAAACTGATTAAAACAAGATTTCGCAAATATCCCATGCTTTGGACTGCTGATAAAATTTAAGTGCCAAAATATTTTCACTTTAATTAACGTGTTTCGCTGCGACAGTTCACTTCCAAACCAATTATGTGAACTATGCAACTTTGTCTAGACAAACTGTCGCGCTTCTTCACTCACAAGCACGGAAATCCGTGTTATCAAGCAATATGAATATAAAGATGCTTAATTTTTCCACTGAACATTCGAAACATAAAAGAAAATAAGATCTGCATGCATTGCATATAGCCAATGTTCACCTGACTCTTGATGTTAAAGTAGTACCTGTATTTTTTCACTATGAAAAGGGCTTTCAAAAAACGAGTTTCCATTTATCCTTAACATTTTGGAGTAACCACACGCACTCACTGAATGCCTTTAATTAGATTTATCCCCGTGATGGTACGTGCCACGTAAGTGAGGCCCCATTTTGGGGGGGGGGGGGGGGTCTGAATATCCCGTATCCCTATAATTTTTTTCGCAAATATCCCGTATCCCTAAAACCCTAAAATATGTCGGGGGTGGGGGGGGGGGTTGTTTTAAGTCGTAACATTGTCAATATTTCATGGGGAAATACATTAATTCGCATTTTCAATTACTTTTTTTTACTTTTCGCGTCTTTCATATTGATCAATTAACTTGTTTTACTCTCTCAAAAAAGAAAACTTTGACGTTCGATATCCCACTATCTCCTTTCTAAATATCCCGTATCCCTATAATTTTTCCCGGAAAAATCCCGTATCCCTATAGTTTTTTTCGCAAATATCCCGTATCTCTACGACCCCTAATGGGGCCTCGTAAGTGCAAACGTTCACAATATCTTTACGCTTGTTGAAAATAACTGACTTAGTTTTGACGAGAATCATAAACTTGCTTGCCAGCTTTAGCAATATGACAGTTCACAGCCATGCAAGAGACGATTTTGAGAGATATCGTTGTTTGTGGAAGTATACTCTTGAAGGATCTCTTCATTAAGTAACTCACTAAACAAATTTGCGTCGAAAGCCTCGACCCGACCCTGGCTGAAGAAGACTCTTCTAAACTTTACAGCAAGTAAGTTAAAGGTCGTCAAGAGAAGGTGCGTGTGCGTTCTTGACCTTTGAGGCAGGCTTTCAATAAAATAATTTGAGCGAGGCTTTGGTATCGTGCGCACTTACACAGCACCGAGGTAAACACCTTCTAAAGCCCGGCCAAGAAAGAGAGCCTACCTACTGGCAATGAAGCGGCTTCGCGCCTGTCGCGCTCTCTCTCTCTCTCTCTCTCTCTCTCTGTTTCCATAAACGTACCCTATGTTTTGCGAGCTCAGCCACTCCGGAGGGAAGTAACATCGAAAACGGACGTAACATCGAAGAGGGAAAAAAGTGCGATCATGTATAACCTCTTAACAAGTACTGATCTACTGTTCTATGACACTGTAAGAATCCCCTGAAATCGATCGGGCAAAATAGGAAAACCACAGTATTAATCCACCATGACTACGTAACGAAAACATCCATACTTACTTGTTTCAAAACTCTCTTGATCTCTTGCAAAGTTTTCTTGAGTTGCACCTCCGAAAGAGAACATAAATAGCACGCACTCACGACTGCCGCAACCGATCTGTCCGCGATCGGGATTTCGTTTGCGCCTTTACGTTCCATGACTTCCGATGAATAGAATTTCAAAGAAAACCCCTTCATGTAATTCTTTCTGTAAACTTTTCCATGGGAGGGTTTTGGGTCCAACGCGATGAAGTACGTTCCTGGGAGAAAATAACGTGAGGTTGTGCTCCTGTCCAATCCAATTTCCAGAACATCGCCGCGGACGCTTTGAAAACTCTTTCCAAGTTGACCGAAAAGTTCTTGTCTTGTTGCATTGAACAAGTGGTTTGACAGCACTGCAAAACTACATTCTGCTGTTCTTTGCCAATCAAATAAAACAAATGCCAATAATGCAACGACAACCACAACAGTTAGTGTGTAGCAGAACGCGGGCCATAATGTTGATGAGAATTCCATTTTGCTTCTTCTTTACGCAAGACGAAGAGCTTATATTTTACAAAGTTATTAGGCGCGCTATCGCGGGAAATCGCTTGTATGATTTGGTTGGCAAACAAACGAGATTGTGACCTTGCACGCGAAATGACATGACCTAAGTAACGCGTATCAAATGGCTTCCTGGGCTTCATTTCCAAAACGATCATTGTTTCTGCTCACTGTTTTCCAGCATCTATTTCAATTTCAAATTGTTCTGAAGGCTCTTAAAAATTATTGTACGAGTGATAAGTAGGGAAATCCTTATGAGGGCGGTAGCCAAAATTTTGTCTATGTTTGCATGTCCTTCCCAAAGTCGTGTTCAAGCATGCACATAAACGGATCTGTTTGTGCCAGGATTGAGATAAACAACGATTTTGCATGTGACAAAAGATAATTCCAAATTTAGCACCTTGTAGAAATCAGAATCGATGAAAAAATTTCCTCAAATATGCATATTTTGGTCCCTTTGTTTCCTTTCTTTGTTATTCCATCGGCTCCAACAAAGGTAATTAAGCAACAGCGTACGTGACCCACGCAAAGATCAATAGAACGTGCAACATGCAATGTCTCGAGAATAATGGTGCTCCAAGATCAAGAAGTC
This sequence comes from Ricordea florida, assembly GCA_949710005.1. Classification (NCBI taxonomy): domain Eukaryota; kingdom Metazoa; phylum Cnidaria; class Anthozoa; order Corallimorpharia; family Ricordeidae; genus Ricordea; species Ricordea florida. The sequence continues at coordinate 8,204,858 of OX453278.1, forward strand.
CAGTCAAATCACATGACGCTTCAGACAGTTGACTTTATGAATGTATATTATTAATAAGTTTTAAAATAATTTCGGGCACAATTTGGAATAATATTATGAGCACTCATTAATTTTTCTTGGACAACAAATTACACATTTACTTGTGCTCATCCAAAATTTCACTCAAAATTATTTGATTACCTATACGAACAATAACGAGAGAGGATACACCTTCTCTTTACAACAATTGAGAAGTTCTGTACCGTGCTTGCAAAATTACTCAAGGACAGACAGTTCTCCGGGGGGGGGGGGTACTCCCGCGAAGGTTCGTGAACCCTAACCCTATTTAAAGACTAAGAAAGCGAAAACTGATACCCATTATAAGGCCCAAAGCCGAAAAATGACACCCTATTCAAGGAAAAAACAAAATTATTAATAGCATGAAAAGGAAAACTTTATTTCTTCTTTGTAACATTGGATGTATACATCAAGCATAATATGCATATCACACTCCAGTATTAGATAATACAATTAAGCTACCCTATCTAAGGACCACACCAGGGACACAGAAACAAAAGGGTAAAAAAAGATACCCTATTTAAGGACCGAGAACCTCAAAAACCATACCCTATTCCGCGGCACGTACCTATAAAGCCCATATATGGGGGTACCCCCCCCCCCGGACAGTTCTCCAGGATAGTGATGCTATTTCCACCTTTTCTAATTGCACTCGGGCTCTGATATGCAGTCTAGCCTCTCTCCCCGGGGGAGGGGGGTTACTCCGATCCCTTATAAAAGTGACGGGGTGCTTGTCGGAAAATTTCGAGGTACCAGAATCTTATTTTATGGGCGTGTCCCAAATTCCTTTCCAGCCCCAAGAGGTATAAATTCAACAACAACAAATTATATAACTAGCACTGTGAATTTTAATGGTAATAAAAATAACCTTCGAACACTTTCTTCTCAAGGACTTTTTGAAAGCATTGTGCGTAAACCTTACAGCAGGACCCTGCTAAAAGATACTAAGACAACTCTGGCAGCAGTCAATTTAGGTTTTAGCACTCTAAGTGGTATCAATCCACAAATTCAAACCAATAAAAGAAACTGAGACAACTCGGGCAGTAGTCATTTTAGGTTTTAGCACTCTAAGCAGTATCAATCCACAAATTTAAACCACTAAAAGATACTGAGACAACTCTTGCAGTAGTCATTTTAGGTTTTAGCTCTCTAAGCAGTATCAATCCACAAATTTAAACCCCTAAAAGATACTGAGACAACTCTGGCAGTAGTCATTTTAGGTTTTAGCTCTCTAAGCAGTATCAATCCACAAATTTAAACCCCTAAAAGATACTGAGACAACTCTGGCAGTAGTCATTTTAGGTTTTAGCATTCTTAGCAGTATCAATCCACAAATTTAGACCACTAAAAGATACTGAGACAACTCTGGCAGTAGTCATTTTAGGTTTTAGCTCTCTAAGCAGTATCAATCCACAAATTTAAACCACTAAAAGATACTGAGACAACTCTGGCAGTAGTCATTTTAGGTTTTAGCATTCTAAGCGGTATCAATCCAAAAATTTAAACCACTAAAAGATACTGAGACAACTCTGGCAGTAGTCATTTTAGGTTTTAGCACTCTAAGCAGTATCAATCCACAAATTTAAACCACTAAAAGATACTGAGACAACTCTGGCAGTAGTCATTTTAGGTTTTAGCTCTGTAAGCAGTATCAATCCACAAATTTAAACCCCTAAAAGATACTGAGACAACTCTGGCAGTAGTCATTTTAGGTTTTAGCACTCTAAGCAGTATCAATCCACAAATTTAAACCCCTAAAAGATACTGAGACAACTCTGGCAGTAGTCATTTTAGGTTTTAGCACTCTAAGCAGTATCAATCCACAAATTTAAACCACTAAAAGATACTGAGACAACTCTGGCAGTAGTCATTTTAGGTTTTAGCTCTGTAAGCAGTATCAATCCACAAATTTAAACCCCTAAAAGATACTGAGACAACTCTGGCAGTAGTCATTTTAGGTTTTAGCACTCTAAGCAGTATCAATCCACAAATTTAAACCCCTAAAAGATACTGAGACAACTCTGGCAGTAGTCATTTTAGGTTTTAGCTCTCTAAGCAGTATCAATCCACAAATTTAAACCCCTAAAAGATACTGAGACAACTCTGGCAGTAGTCATTTTAGGTTTTAGCTCTCTAAGCAGTATCAATCCACAAATTTAAACCCCTAAAAGATACTGAGACAACTCTGGCAGTAGTCATTTTAGGTTTTAGCTCTCTAAGCAGTATCAATCCACAAATTTAAACCACTAAAAGATACTGAGACAACTCTGGCAGTAGTCATTTTAGGTTTTAGCATTCTAAGCGGTATCAATCCACAAATTTAAACCACTAAAAGATACTGAGACAACTCTGGCAGTAGTCATTTTAGGTTTTAGCACTCTAAGCAGTATCAATCCACAAATTTAAACCCCTAAAAGATACTGAGACAACTCTGGCAGTAGTCATTTTAGGTTTTAGCTCTGTAAGCAGTATCAATCCACAAATTTAAACCCCTAAAAGATACTGAGACAACTCTGGCAGTAGTCATTTTAGGTTTTAGCATTCTTAGCAGTATCAATCCACAAATTTAGACCACTAAAAGATACTGAGACAACTCTGGCAGTAGTCATTTTAGGTTTTAGCTCTCTAAGCAGTATCAATCCACAAATTTAAACCCCTAAAAGATACTGAGACAACTCTGGCAGTAGTCATTTTAGGTTTTAGCTCCCTAAGTGGTATCAATCCACAAATTTAAACCACTAAAAGATACTGAGACAACTCTGGCAGTATAGTCATTTTAGGTTTTAGCTCTCTAAGCAGTATCAATCCACAAATTTAAACCCCTAAAAGATACTGAGACAACTCTGGCAGTAGTCATTTTAGGTTTTAGCTCTCTAAGCAGTATCAATCCACAAATTTAAACCACTAAAAGATACTGAGACAACTCTGGCAGTAGTCATTTTAGGGTTTAGCATTCTAAGCAGTATCAATCCACAAATTTAAACCACTAAAAGATACTGAGACAACTCTTGCAGTAGTCATTTTAGGTTTTAGCACTCTAAGTGGTATCAATCCACAAATTTAAACCACTAAAAGATACTGAGACAACTCTGGCAGTAGTCATTTTAGGTTTTAGCTCTCTAAGTGGTATCAATCCACAAATTTAAACCACTAAAAGATACTGAGACAACTCTTGCAGTAGTCATTTTAGGTTTTAGCATTCTAAGTGGTATCAATCCACAAATTTAAACCACTAAAAGATACTGAGACAACTCTTGCAGTAGTCATTTTAGGTTTTAGCTCTCTAAGCAGTATCAATCCACAACTTCAAACCGCTAAAAGATACTGAGACAACTCTTGCAGTAGTCATTTTAGGGTTTAGCTCTCTAAGCAGTATCAATCCACAAATTTAAACCCGTAAAAGATACTGAGACAACTCTGGCTTTAGTCATTTTTGGTTTTAGCACTCTAAGTGGTACCAATCTACAAATTTTAACCCCTAAGAGGTACGACAAGCACGCCCGTCCATTTTCTAGGGGAGTACCCCCCGGTCGTTTGTGAGATAACCACGCGATATGGAGAGGGAACGTGTACCATTCCGATTCCTAAGTCTGTAAACTTTTCAGTGTAAGCTACAACAACATTGCACACATGGCACAGGTAATTTCAAACGAGTGAGCACAGTAGCTTAAAATTCCTAGTTTTAGGGGGAACATATAAGCCTTAAATGCCAAGAATCATCGATATAAGAGAACAAAGTCTAATTTTCACATATCACTGACGACAAGTAAGGGACACGCTACATGAATTTCCCAATTTTCACCGTCATGGATTACGAACAAGAACAGCACCTTGTCATGTGTCACGGTCAAAAATGCCTCTGACCAAGGGTTTGCAGAACAATGACTAGAAATACCAGGGTTCTAACTGAGGTTCCCAACTCTTAACATGGATCTGAAAAGGTGAAAGAACAGATTTTCAATGGGTTTTCAAATCCATTCTTTGGTTTTGTTACAGCCTGGAAAACAGTGGTGAAGGAAGGAACTATCTTACTAGAGAACAGCGTGAACAACAAACAGATTGGGAAACATCAGCACAGAAAGGATAACAACAGCAACAGAAAGCGCTATGGCACCTCACTGATACGTGTGATGTATGTATTGTTATGTATGTACTGTACACCTGCCGAGTGTCACGCCTAAGGCGTGATTGTCACGCCGGCGGATTGGAAATCTCGATGTCACGCTTACTCACGCCTGTGTTCTAATTTCTCACGCTTAGCAGAAACTTTAGAGCCACAAAAATATCGAATGACACATTTTGAAAAAGTTATTGATTATTTAAACTGAAACCAATGAGAGAAAATAAAAGTCCATATGAATTATCGACTTCTAAGTATTGTATTATCTTATAAATATTCAAAACATCGATCGATGTACTGGCATGACGGAAGTCTTCGGACCATCTTCGGACATCCTCGGATATCATCAGTGTCCTACGAAAAATCCTGGTAACTCTCAGGAGAAAAATGTCACGTCTATAAATTAAATTAAAGGCACTCAGTGAGTGCGTGTGGTTACTCCAAAATGTTAAGGATAAATGGAAACTCGTTTTTTAAAAGCCCTTTTCATAGTGAAAAAATACAGGTACTACTTTAACATCAAGAGTCAGGTGAACATTGGCTATATGCAATGCATGCAGATCTTATTTTCTTTTATGTTTCGAATGTTCAGTGGAAAAATTAAGCATCTTTATATTCATATTGCTTGATAACACGGATTTCCGTGCTTGTGAGTGAAGAAGCGCGACAGTTTGTCTAGACAAAGTTGCATAGTTCACATAATTACTCGGGCTTTCCGAAGGAAACGCCCGAGGTTTAAATTCGGCTTCGTTATTTTTTTTTTCCTTCAGTCACAAATCGCCGTAGAGCTCTTACGGCGCATGCGTAGAATTTGTATGGTGCGCATACAGTTACGAGCGAACCTTTTATCATGAACCATGCTATGACTGCTTTATCAAATGGACTATCTATCGAAAATCATGCTATATCAAATCAGCTATCTCCTGTTAGCTTACGTAGAAATCGTCGCATGGGTAAACGTGATCGAGAACCCAGCAGATTGCCAGTTCGAATTTTGAAGTGTCTGAGAAACAAAAGCAGAAAGCTGAAGGAGTTTGTCTTCAAACGTATCTGTGCGAGTTTACCGAAGTCTTCCAAGCTTTGCTGTTATGTGAAGGTTAGAAACTTATAAAATATGAATGTAGTACAAAGATAACGAGCTTAAATAAAATTACACAACATGAAAAGAGGCTTTTGTTTAATTGCGCTAGCAGGGTTTATCAAGGGTTGATGAAGCTTGAATTTCGAGCAAATCGGTATTTATCATTGTTTACCTGTAATAATTTGATGTGCCGGTACAAAAAGCAGCCCCATATATCAAATTTTTGTCAATTTAAACTGAGTACAGACATAGAGAAGAACCCTGGTCCTACTCCAATGTATATTGACCCAAGCAAAACAATATCAGCCCCTTGTAGCCAAGGAAATGAGCTAGTATTTGGACAGAATTCTGGACAACAATGTGTTGCAATGAGTTTATGCTCTTTGATTTACAATAGCAAACAAGGAATCCATTCAGCTAATAACCTCATGGAAATAATGAATATTGGAAATCAGTTGTATTCAGGTTTGCCTCAGTTTGCCAGGCAATCCTTTTTAATGCAGTCAGAATTACCATCAATGCTAAATGTGTTCGAAACTGACCATCAACTTCAGTACAGTGAAAGCTACACTGGTACTATTCATTAAGAAGCTGCCATAGAAGGATATCAATACTGTACTTCTTTGCTAAGAGCCTTTGAATCACTTTTGGCTGAAAACTACACTAATTTTGTATTGACAGTAGGGTGAAATGCTATTGCTATCTATTGTAATGGTAATGTGGGGTTTAAAATATTTGATTCTCATGCAAACGATTCATATGGTAGAAGCCATGCCCAAGATACATGTGAGCTGCTTGAAGTATTGTCTCTTAGTGACTTAGTGCATTATTTTCAGAGTATACAGAACAATATTATGTTTGAGGTGAAAGAACTAATAAATTAATGAAGCTGAAAATGACATACTCGTTCAGACTTGTGTTTGTGAAACCATGAAGTTTAAGTTAAGTACTACTGTGACTATTTATTCACTTTGCTGTTCTATAATGAAATCCTGTGCTTATCGGACTTCAAAAACATTATCTTCTATTTGTCGGTAATGGCAAAAGGTTATGTGATAGTTTATCTTTAGATATGAATTCACCATCCAATAACAATTTGCCCAAAAGTGTTGATTTTTGTGGAGTTGAAGTAATTTTTGACCTTAAAAGTGATATCACTGAGGGAGTATTGTTTGAGTCTGTGCAAAGCAAATCTGTTCTCCAAAATATTATACAGAATAATAGTGAATGCACAGGGTTTTTGATATGGTTCGCATCTTTTTGTGTTCGCTGTATTTCAAAATCCATACAAAAATCAAAATATGTATATTCCCTCTTGATCTATGATGAAAGTCAAATGACTCCCATTCAATATAAAGATAAATAAGATAAATAAATAAGATAAAGATAAATGGTATTGCTTGTCTAGTTAAGGCTATTAGAAATGTTCAAAAAACATATCATTCAGCAGAACATTACCAAATACAGTTTGTGTCATGTTCAACCAAATCTGCTAACAAGAATGAATGAAAAAGGATAATGAAAAATTAAAGGCAGAAACAGAATTATAAAGGCATGGAACCATCAAGGAAGAGAATATTATTGGAAAGAAAACAAGCAAATGATTCTACAAATAAAAAAGAACTGCAAAAGAACCGAGCACAAAAATACAAAACAATGGATGCATTTAAGAAACAAAGGTTGTTAGACAAACATGCAGAAAAATACAAAACAACGGATACAGCTAAAAACCAAGATTTATTAGACAAACATGCAGAAAGATAAAAGACAATGGATGCAGCTAAAAAACAAGAAATGCTTGAGAAACGCAAACAAAAATACTATGGCAATAAGAATAAAAATGTGGAATCATGTATTGAAATGTTTAAGAAGAAAATAAAGGAAGGGCCATATTATATATGTTGTTATATATGTTTCTGACGTCACCTGATTCAGGGCCAACAAATCTGGTGTCAAATAACTTTGAGATTTTCACGTTGCTTAAAGACGACTTGTGTAGCGTTCGACTTCTACATAGTCTACATAGCAAGATGTTGAAAGAAAGCCCGAGTTCACGCAGTCATGCGTCTAGTTTGTTTGGAAGTGAACTGTCGCAGCGAAACACGTTAATTAAAGTGAAAATATTTTGGCACTTAAATTTTATCAGCAGTCCAAAGCATGGGATATTTGCGAAATCTTGTTTTAATCAGTTTACGATCCCAAGGTTTCCCACGGAAGAAAGCGAAATTTCATTCAGGAAGATTTTGGTCACGTGCTAGGCAACAGGTAGTCGCGGAAAGTGTGAGAACATTACTAGTATTGACAGCCGGTAAAATATGAGAATTGAAAATAAAAAGCCGACAAATTTAGGCCAGATCCGAAATTTTATTTTGAACCCTGATTCATATTATGCGTTTCAAATTTTTGTAGAAGTGAATGTCGATGTTTTTTTTATTCGCGTTCGTCGTTCTGTTGTTTTCTAAACTCTAAAATTCAAGAAATAAATTCTCGGGTATAATTTAATATATTGAATCTTTATTAGATTACCTACTAAAAGTAGGGATTATGCCAGACTTTTGTAATATCTTTTATGTAATATCTCTTGGTTTCAGAACTGTTTTCACGTGTCTGTAAAAATCTGAAAAATAATTTTTCTTTTCAATTACCCGGCAGAAGAAACCTGAAATAGGATTTCCTTAATCGATTAAGTTTTTAAGAAATAACGATCTAAAAGGACATACAAATGCATTTATTTGCACGCACCGACCTTGGCCTTAAGCCAGAGACGTCATCCTATTGTGACGTCACATTCTATTGTTACGGACGGACTCGCATAGCGCCATGACAAAGTGGTACTCCGTAGGACGGAGTAACCACAAAAAAGTTGGCAGGTATAGCACTGTGGAAGATGTGCTTCCAACATAGGCAGAATCACCCATGAAAGAAGCTGCAGGGGAAAGACGTCTCAACTATGAACCAAAACGATACACTATTCTGATTCAGTCTACTTAGCTGCAAGACCGTCAGCATAGACGAAAAGAGCCACACATCTTATTCCAAAATGGCCGCCATTTAAATATTCTTTTGTTTTTATTCAAATTACCCTTGGCACCTTCGCGGGTGTCCTTCGGAAAAAAATTCGTACGCGCGTTGTTTTAAAGTAAACTACCACAAACTATATATCAATAGAAAGGTAAAGAACTGTAGAATTCGAAAAAAAATATCCGTTGTTGGGCAGAGCCATTATTGAGAAGAAAGAAGCCAATAAACCGAAAACGACCGAGTCAGTCATTCCGCCGAATTAATCGGGTATCAAACGCAGCCACTACTGCAAAAGAACTGCACAATGTAAATCAGCAAGCATCAACCTCTAAAAGCGTGTCGGGGATTAGCTTTAATTTAGATATTTCTCATTTTACGGCCGCGAACGCAACGGGGTCGGCAAATTATTCGCTACGACAACTTTACGGGTCTATAAAAATAAAGATAACCAATAAGAATTACGAAAAAGCCTGACACCCTTTTAGAGATTGAAAATTCAAAAAAATATTTTACCTTGAACGAGGCATCAAGGTCTAATTTAAATAAAAACAAAAGAATATATAAAAGCGGCCATTTTGGAATAAGTATTGTGGGGATAGTTTCTAAAGAAACTGGTGCTGCGTCGGTGGGAAATTGAAACACAAGAAATTGGATAAATCAAACAAGTTGATTAAGTAAGTTATACCACCGTAAGGTGATTGGGAGGTGCTGACGTTTCGAGCGTTAGCCCTTCGTCGGAGCGAATTCCATTTTGGAATAAGGCACATACAACTACAGTTACCAGGAGCGAATCACCTGCTGCAATTACTTATAAGTGTCCTGAATGTTACCTGTCACGCAACTACGTGACACATCAAGTTTACTTCAAACAAAACTTGGACCTTCATATACCAAACACGTCACATCGCCATCTTTGTTTGTGCAAGGGATCACGTCAAAAGTAATTTTGTATCATGGAATTGCTCTGGTCTACACTGTGCTACGCACTCGCCACCCTCGTGGTTCTTGTGGTCGCGGCACTTGGCAGGAAAGCTTTGTTAACATTGGTCGCAACTAATTGGTACCAGAAGTGGTGGGTAGGCTTTGAAAACCGCTATGCAGAGTTCGGTAAAGAGGCTTTCCATCCAGCGAAGCAAAAGCTCTCTGAACAGCTCAAGAAAACCTTGCAATCGATCGGTGGCGACGTTGTGGAAATTGGAATCGGTGGTGGTGCAAACCTGAGCTACTATCCACCCGGAACTTCTCTCATAGCCGTGGGATTTGAGTCCCTTCGCTGAAAAGGTTATCCGTGAAAACATCAAGAAATTGTCCTCGAATATCAACCTTAAGAGATGCGTTGTTGCATCGTGCGATGATATGAATCCAAAGGAAGCGACCGGCGTGGCAGATAAATCGGTCGCCGCTGTGGTGTGTACAAATTTGATGTGCTCACTGACCGAGTCGCAACTAAAGAAAACTCTTCAGGAAATCAAGAGAGTTTTGAAACCAGTAAGTATCAACTCCCATTGCGGTACAGGCTGTTAGTAGCATTATCAAGTTCTTTTTTGTGTGTTTCTATTTCCCACCAACGCAGCGCCATTGTATTTAAAAACCAATTATCCGTATTAGTAGCATTCTCAACACAGACTAAAAATTTCCTGTGATGAAAGTTGGGCGTACCTGCAAAATTCCACGGCTCTACAAATTCCGACGAACCCTCCCGGCTTAGTTAGAGAAAAATATCGTCGTGCTTTGTGAGTTCTTTTGTCAGCGCCAAAATTCAAATTAAATTTTTCCTTTTATAATCTTCATGAGCTAGATTTTCCCTTATTTCTGGGAACTCTAAAGGGAAACTAAAAGTAGTGCGACATAGCGGGGATTCGAGATGACCGATGGTATATGACTGAAAAAAAAAATGAGTTTGAGTTAGACATAATCGGGCTCTTGGAGATAGCGAGGTTCGACTGTATTTCTACCAGTCCTGTTATTGGCAATCGAATAAACTCTTCTCCCTCGAATTCAATGGGAACGAACGCGCTTTTTAACCGGTTTTCGGCTCCCCCCCCCCCCCCAGCAAGTCGTATTTGTCGTGTCTTGACTTTTTTTTCCAGTCAGAAGTAATAAACGCTTTAGTGTATTTTAAAACTTCGAGTTTCAATCGGTTCATTGGACTATGTGTTGGGTGACTTACTTGGCTTTTGATTTACCAATCTATTAGAGAACGCTCAAAACCAGTAACAAGAGAAAATGTGGTAAGAGAACGCATCTTCCATACTGGGTTCTTTTACTATTGATGAAGGAACATAATCTATTTTTAGATCCGGAAGCTATTTTAACTGACCAATGACTGATGTCCCTCGCATTTCAATGCGCCATGTGAAAACCGCGCAGCCATGGAACGAGATATAAATAGATTCCGCGCTAAAAATAGATTCTGCGCTAAAAATAGATTCTGTCCTCTTGTTATATCAGACGGGGTTATGTTCTCTTTCCTCATTTTCTCTTGCCAGTAACTATCCTTATTAACTCTTTGATTAGGGTGGACGATTCTTCTTTTTGGAACACGTGCAAGGTATGGTATTATTAAATTCTGTACCGTAACATATTGCAAAACGTTTGATTTTATGAAGGCTATCTAAAATGTGTAGTTGCGAATGGCTCGAAAGACTTGAGACTTTCAAAGAATCAAAGGCTTCTGTGAGCCAGCTCATGAATGAATAGGATTAGTGAAGATACTGTCTAAAATGAATAATCAAAGGCTCCTTCGAGCTACCTCATGGTATGTGGTAATTATTCCACGAAGTGCTGTCCTTTCCCCAAACCATAAATCCTTCATTCCGAATAGTTCGTTTTGTGCACTCTTGCTACGACTGATCGATTACTCGTCGTCCAAATTGGAGACATCGTCACGTTTAAGACTTTAAAACCCATTTCTTTCCCCTCGAGCATTCTTGAACACATTTCCTGTTAGTGTATTTTGA
>OX453278.1:8221096-8231096 GCA_949710005.1 Ricordea florida
CCCAGTGGAGAAGTGTATAAAGAATACAAAATCGGTCCTAAAACTGAACCCCGAGGGACACCTTGAGTGACGCATAGTGAATTCGATGAGGTGTTATTAACTTTCACATATTGTTTGCGGTCAGACAAATATGAGACAAACCAGTCTAGCGCTCTACCACGAATCCCAAAACGAGTAGAAAGCCTCCGTATTAAAATCGTATGGTCTACAGTGTCAAATGCTGCAGATAAATCAAGAAGAACAAGAATGACTGAATGACCACTGTCAATCGCGGTAGCAATATCATTATGAACTTTTATTAATGCGGTCTCAGTGCTATGGAATTTCTTGTAGGCAGACTGTAAGGGTTCATAAAGGTGATTATCTTCAAGATAGCTGGTTAATTGAAGAGCCACAGCTTTCTCAATTACTTTTGACAGAAAACTCAAATTGGAGACAGGGCGGTAGTTCTTAAACTCCGTCTGATCAAGATTTGGTTTCTTTAATAATGGCTTTAAAACGGCCTCTTTAAGTTTTGCCGGCATAGATCCAGATTTCAATGACAAATTAACAATTTCAGTGATGACGGGCATTAAAACATCAAGATTTGTAATAAGAAGACTTCCAGGAATGGGATCGAGATCACAAGCCTTCCTCGCGATCGGTCGAGATATGGAAAACAAGTCATCAATAGGCACATCAGCAAAATGATCGAGACTGCAGGAACACACTGGTGTATCCTCGTAGAGGCGAGAGTCTTGAGGACATCGTTCATCAAGGCTATGATGAATCGTGTTAATCTTGTCAACAAAAAATTTAATAAAGCAATTAGCTAATTCAGATGAAGTACTGTGAGGAGGATATGATATATCAGGTTGTGCATGTAGCAACTTGTCAACAATTCCAAAAAGTTTTCGCTGGTCAGATTGATTCTCATTGACAACTTGAGAATAATAACTAGCTCTAGATGACCACAGAAGACGATTAACTAAGCGACATTGCTCAGCGAACCTTAAACGATCCTGCGGTAATCGACGTTTCCTCCAGTGCCTTTCCAACTGTCTTCTTTTCCTCTTTTCAATCTTGATTTCATTGGAGTACCATGGTGCGGCTGGTCGAACTGTGACTGTGCGAGTCGAGAGTGGTGTGTGAAAATCCAATATACTTAACAGGTCTGAATTGTATAACTTTACACTTTGGGACACTTCCACAAAGTCAGCTTTTAAGAATGAAGATTTTTCAATGCTATCTCGGAACGCATCACAATAGATCAGTTTAAGGTTACGGCACGAGATAGTTTTTCTCTCATAACCCGGCTTCATATAGATATAAAGACACTCATTAAACATTAATTTCCTTTGTATTTTCCTTATGCATTATTAATTAATTTTTGAATGCTTTCTAAAGGAGGAGAGATAAAGGTGACTTGAACGCTTTTCAGAATACTGCTGAACCGACTGCGAAGTAATATATCAGACACGAGATATAGCGTTTCATCACATATCAACACCAAGAAGATATAATAAGTGAAAATTCATCGCAGTTATGTACGCATCTCAGGCAGTTGTAAAAATAAGACCTGAAAATTAAAAAAATCAGGCTCACCGGGATTTGAGCTCACGACCTTGTGATACCGGTGCAATGCTCTAACCAGCTGGAGCTATCGAGCCAACGGGGAGCTGGTCATTTTGTGAGTTCGTAATATACCCGTAGAGGATGAAGATATGAATGTGAATATATGAAAATTTCATTTATGTGATCTGAGGGGAAAGACGCAACAAGTGACTGTTAGTTATTTATTGCTAGGGGGGTGGGCGGTGTTTAGAGTAAGGGAGGGGGGGAAATTTCCAAAACCAAAGAAAATGGGTGGGGGTAAACTTTTGGAATCCGTTGTTCCGACCCTTTTGTTGCCGTTTTGCAAATATATTAAATATTAAATTAAGCTTTGTTTTGGGCCAGTGGCGTAAACTGGGGAAGGGGGGGGGGTTAATTTTTGGATACCGCACTTTCGGGAAAGGGCACATTTTTAATCTGCCTAAGTTGTAATTCAAAATTCACCGACCGACCGACCCCCCCCCCCTTTCTCCACCCCCTAACCACAAATAACGAACAGTCCCAAAGTGAAAGATCAAGACGATAGTTTAAAATGCGACGTGCAGTGGCGTATTTTTGGCGAAAAAGCTGTGATAGGTGATGAAACGCAGGCATCGAGTATTTGATATTGTTCCTCAAGCGAAATAATTTTGAAAAAGAAATTTAACTGTTTGTTTTACTATACAATGTGGTTCTAACGTTTTCATCTATGGATCGAACCCTGCAGTGTGACCATTCTTTGGAAAGCTACTGAACAGTACCATACAATTATGATGGTACTGAGAATAAAGAAAAAAACAGTGCTACCATTCGTTCGAAACATGGTAAAGTAAAGTGCCGATATGGGACTACCTTGTTTTCAGTATTTGTTAGTATGTTTAATTTACGCAACTACTTTCAGTTCTACACATTATTGGTCAAGCCCTTGATAGGAAGGTTCAGACGGACATGATATATTTGAGCCTTCGACACAGTAGACCACAAAATCCTCCTTGCTAAGCTGGAGGCCTTTTTGGTCTCTGGGGATTTGTTAGCTTGGTTCTCCGACTACTTAACAGGCCGATTAGAACGGGTGCAAGCCTGTGCCAGGCTCCCGGATCGTGGGCACGATTGAAAAGCGGGAGAGCGAGAGCACAAATCGGTGGGAATCTGGTAAGGAGAAAAAGAGAAAAACTCCCGCCGATTTACGCTCGACCTCGCTCACCCGCTGTTTCGATCGTGCCCAGAACCGAGAGCCTGGCACAGGCTAAACGGGTGGTCGTTGATGGCGCTTCGTCGCAATGGGCCCCGGTTACTTCCGGTGTGCCACAAGGCATCCTCTTAGGGCCGCTACTCTTCACGTCATTTATAAATGACCTTAATGATGAAGCCATTGGTGGGGTGGGTGTCGCTCTTTACGCTGATGACACTAAGGGACGGACCATTAGAAAAGTGATGTGGGGGGGGGAAGGGGTGGGGAATTTTCAGCTTGCACGAATTTTTTTTTTCGCTCACTGCTTTTGCAGGAATTTTTTTTTTCAGGTGAACCTCTCTGCACGAATTTGTTTTTACTACGTGTGAAAAAGTCACAATTGGACCTTCCTTCTGCATGAATTTTTTTTTTACCTTCTTCTTTGCATGAATTTTCTTTTTTTTGGCATTTTGCCTTGCATGAATTTTTTTTTGTTTTTTTTTCCCCACCCCCCCCCCCCCCCATCACTTTTCTAATGGTCCGTCCCTAAGCTCTATAAAAGTGTTGCCTCCCTCAGTGACTGTCTGTCTCTTCAGGATACCCTTGGAAATATGCATGACTGGTCTCTATGTAATAACATTGCTTTTAATGCATCCAAAATCGTTTTTCCCATTGATTTCTCGGCCAACAAGAATAACCTCAAACTCAGCTACGCTAATTGATAATATCTTTACAAACGACCCAAAAAATTGTTCTGCTAGTGGTTTGCTGTTTACTGACATTTCTGACCATCTTCCTATCTTCACAATATTATCTGATCATTGTCAGAATACAAGTAAAAAAATTTATGTCACCTTCCGTGATAAAAATGCAAATAATATGGCTGCATTTAAAGCCGAACTTCAAACTGTTAATTGGGATGACGTGACTGGACACAGTGACCCAAATTCCGCTTATGAAACTTTTTTGAGCAAATATATTGCCTCATATAATAAGTGCTTTCCTCTGAAAAAGGTAAAGGCAAGAAATGGTCATTTGAACAAGCGTTGGTTGTCCAAGGGTCTTCTCAAATCCATAAAAAGGAAAAATATTTTATATAAGCGCTATCTCTGTAATCCCTCTTCTGACTGCGAAAATCAGTACAAAAAATACAGAAATAAATTAACTAGTTCTTTACGTGCCGCTAAACGTATATATTATGCGAAGAAATTAGAGGAATGTAAATCAAATATGAAATCAACTTGGACTATACTCAATGAAATAATGAATAACAAAAAAAGTAAGAGTAATTTACCAACGACGTTTAACGTTGATGACAAAGAAATATCCGATCCAACTCAGATCGCGGACCATTTCTGTGCATACTTCACAAATATCGGACCTAATTTAGCAAACTCAATTCCACCTTGTCTCACTTCTCACCGTTCTTTTCTTTCTGGAGCATTTATGAATTCGTTATACCTACAGCCAACTACTGAGCAGGAAATTATTGAAATTTGTGCTAGTTTTCGTGCAGGAACTGCTGCAGGCTATGACCAAATTACTATGAACGTAATTAAAGAAATAATAGATTTAATAGTCCAGCCATTAATGTGCATAACGAATTTATCGTTAAGTTCTGGTACCGTTCCCGATCAAATGAAGATAGCCCGAGTTGTTCCTTTATTTAAAACAGGTGATCTCTCTCTGTTTACCAATTATAGACCAGTTTCCGTTTTGCCGGCTTTTTCTAAGATTCTAGAAAAGATTGTTTATAATCGTTTGATAAATTTCTTGAATAAATTTAGCATCCTTTCTAATAATCAATATGGTTTTAGGAAAAATCACTCTACTGCCTATGCGTTAATTCAATTATATGATAAACTTTCAGATGCGATTGATCAAGGAAAGGTTACCTTGGGACTATTTATTGACCTATCCAAGGCCTTCGACACTGTGAACCATGATATCCTCCTTGCCAAACTAGAGTTTTATGGGGTTCGTGGTTGTGCATTACAGTGGTTCAAAAGTTATCTTTCTTGTAGAAGTCAATTTGTACAGTACAATGGCTATAATTCTTCCTCTAAACACATCAAATGTGGAGTGCCTCAAGGATCGATTTTAGGACCATTATTGTTTTTGTTATACATCAATGACTTGTGTAATGTGTCAGAGGCCTTGGATTTCATACTTTTTGCCGATGATACCAACATTTTTTTTTCTCATAACGACTCAAATCAAATGATGGAAATTGTGAATAATGAATTGAAGAAACTATCAAGCTGGTTTCAGGCTAATAAGCTTTCTATCAACATAAAAAAGTCAAATTTTATTCTATTTAAAACAAAGCAAAACAAGCAAAAACTTGACTTACATTTTTCAATTAATGATATTGAAATTGGTCGTGTAAATGAAGTTCTGTTTTTGGGAGTTATACTTGATGAACACTTATCTTGGAAATCTCAAATACAAAACATAGCAAGAAAAGTCTCAAAATCAGTGGGCATTATTTACAAATCAAGTTTTTGCCTTAATAAGATCTCGTTATGTACTCTCTATTATAGTTTAGTTTATCCTTATTTACATTACTGTGCGATTGTGTGGGGCTCAACTTATCAGTCAAATTTAAAGCGTCTGATTAATCTTCAGAAACGGGTTATTAGAATAGTTTCAAGGAGTTCTTTTGATGCGCATGCCAATTCTATCTTTATAAGCTTAAGAATTCTAAAATTTGAAGATATTATCAAACTCCAAATAGGTAAAGTTATGTACCTTTATAAAAACGGCCTCCTTCCTGATAGTTTTAATGACATGTTTTTGCTTAACTGTGACATACATTCATATAATACTAGAAGTAAGAATTCCTTCCGTTTGCCCTACTGTAGGACAAATGTAAGGAAATTTTCACTTCGTTTTCAAGGGCCCAAAATATTTAATTCCCTTAGCTCTGAAATTCAGAATGCCTCTAGTACTGCTTTGTTCAATTCTAAACTTAAGTCATTTTTTCTTGGTATAAGCACAATTTAGTTCTCCTAATGCTTGTGTGTAGTTTTTCTCCTCTTCGCTTTTTTTTTCTCGTTTATTCTTGCATTTTTTTTTCACCTTTTCTTTCTCGCCCTTTTTTTTTTATTTCATTATTATTATAATTTTTTTTTTTTTTTTTACACTTACACGTTCAGCCTTTTCTATTTTTATCCTATTTTAATGATCATTTTCTATGTTCAAAACAAATATGCGTACTTAGAGTTAAATTGCCGATGTCAGCATTGTAATTATTAATTAAATAACATAATCTTAAAAGGTGGCTCTATTCATAAGCCTTATTGGCTTTCTTGGGCTTCCTTGCCTGGTCATTTTTTTAAATTTTACATGTATATTTTGTGTATATGGCAAAATAATAATAAATAAAATAAAAAAATGCAAGACTTTGTCTGTGACGCGGAAGAAGTCTCCTTTACCACATCCATACTCTATGGATGGCTTTCAACTTGTGCGAGTTCTGAATGAGAAAGACCTTGGTGTTATCAGTACGAGCACACTTTCCTGGGAGCTGTATATCCAGTCCATCATAGCAAAAGCAAACAAGTTTCTTGGTCTTCTTAAAAGGACATGTCCTCAACTGAAGTACGTCTCTATCAGACGCACATTGTACCTGTCGCTGGTGAAGTCTCAACTGAGCTATGCCACTCAAGTATGGTCGCCAGCACAGCTGGGGCTCAAGGCCAAGATTGAACGCGTGCAGAGAAGAGCTAATAGGTGGATTTGGCATAGTAAAGTAGGCGAACTGAGTTATAGGGAAAGACTCTTGAAGTTAGACCTTCTCCCATTAACGTTTGACAGGGAGCTGAAAGATTTAGTCTTCCTCTATAAACGTTTATATAATATTATAGGTTTAAATGTCCTTCATTTTGTTTCTTTTATTTTGCATGGTCGTAAAAGACAAAGCAACTCCTTCAATCTAAAACTTCCATTTTGTAAAACCACTACTTTTGCGGCCTCCTACTTTAATAGAATTGTTAAACTCTAGAACTTTACTTGCTCATGTATAAACCTAGCCTCTTTCTCATCGCCGACATCATTTTCTCAATCTGTAAAGCAACTTCTTTTCAGTCAATTATGATGTAAATCTTTCCTGTATCTGGTCACTCTTAATTTTGTGCTCGTGCCACAAACAGTAACTTTTAAATTACAGCGCATGTACATAATTGATTTCTTCTCGTTTTTCTCCTAAATTTTAATGAATGGGCGGTTCCTCGCATGGGACCTCGTGTCCCGTTTGCACCTGCCCTTTTGGGTTACCTATTTTTTTATGTTATTTTTATTTCTTTTCATTTTTTTTGGTATATATATTTGTGCATTTGTTAAATCAATGAAGCTTTTTTTGTTTTTTTCAAAAAAGAAATATCTCATGTATATACCCTCCACGAGTCCCCATGCAACTACGTAACACACGTTAAATTATTCAATGCTCCATTCAATTACTTCAACGTACCATTCAATTACGTACAGGGGACTCGTGGTGGGTATATACATGAGATCTCTGCCATATAAGGTGCTGATCGAAAACAGTACTCGTCTCCCTATCTCCGAACAGTACAGCATGCGCAAAATGATTCCGTTCAGTAAATGCCTGATTAAGAAGATAATTCCAAAATCCAACATCGATAATACGTTACTTAGAAACAAATATTTCAAAAATTCGTATGGGAACGGTTAAAGCTTTCTTTTCTGGCCACTCAAAACAGATATACTCAGTCTAACGAACCAATCAGCCCGAGGCCCCGGGAAAAGGTACGCGAGCGATTCCGGATTGGATTTGGTTTTCCCTTCTGACTGGTCGAGAAGCTGGCACGAGATTGGTCAGCCAAACACCTGTCTTCAGAATACAGGGGATAGAACTGCCCTATCAGTTTTAAATTTTTTGGCGTGATTTAAAAGCCAGACGCCGTCGTGAATAGTAGGCGGGATATCTCGTAAGCTTCCCTCGATCAGTAATCGAAGTTTATCCGCGAGAAAAAACTGATCACGGATTTTTGCATAGATGTCACCTATGGAGTTCATTCTGATTTTTGGCTGTTTTATCACAGTGATTCTTGTTTTGCTGATTCACAAGACTGGTGTCGTCGCTGTGGTCACCACTAAGTGGTACAAAAAGTTCGTTTCCTCGGTCCAAAATCGTTTCGGAGATCTGGTGAAGCACTCAGTGGAGCCAGTGAGACGCGAACTCGTCGGCAAACTGAAGGAAAGTTTAGAAAACGTCCCAGGCGATGTGCTAGAAATCGGGATAGGAGGAGGCGCGAATCTCGAGTTTTATCCACCGGGAATCTCTCTTATAGCTGTCGACCAGAATCCTTTAAATGAAGAAATTGTTCGAGTGAACCTTGGGAAGCTTTCTTCAAGTGTTAAGTTAAAGAAATACATCGTGGCTTCGAGCGGAGACATGGCACTTAAACCTGGAGGAAACGGCGTTGCCGAGCAGTCCGTTGCAGCGGTGCTTTGTACGTACTTACTGTGCTCGCTGACCGATGAGGAAATCCGCAAAACGTTGTCGGAAGTCAAAAGAGTTTTGAAACCGGTAAGGACAGATTTTCCCAATGTTTTTTTTCGCAAGATTCTAATTTCGTTAGCTGAATGGAGACAAAACTGAAGGCACTTTCCGTTTACACGGACTGGTCAAACCGGTACCAAACAAGTCAACTAAAAAGCACGAACATTTTCCGCACACCTAGCACTCACTCACACGCGGTCCATAAAAAACGGGTGACTCAATTTTTATACAGAGCCACAAAGAAACCAAGCCGCTGAGACCAAACAACACAGGGCTCCAAGATTTTTTCTTGGGTCTTATCCTATGTCCTTGCGATACTGCCATTTCACTCCCGTTTCTTTATAATTTGCTGTGGGGAGTTTCGCCTGTGAATGACACTTTTGGAAAAAAAAAAAGATTCTACTCAAAGTGGTGTCTCTTCTCGTCATGTTGCACGCATCAATTAGCGACAACCATCGTTACCCTTTCACTCAGTTGCCATGGCCACGCAACAGATTCATAGAAGAATTATTAAATTTCAAATCAGGTTTGTGCTTTAGTCATTCTTATATCTTATCTTATCGCCTTGTCACTCACATGCGGAGCATAGGCCACCAACCAGTAGTTTCCATCGTTTTCGATTTGGGGTAACCTTCTCCAATATCGCTTTGACCTTCTTTCTTCATCTCAGACTCTACGCTCCTTCTCCATGTGTTCCTGGGTCTACCACGTCGGCGCTTACCAGGCGGGTTCCATGTTAGTGCCTGTCTGGTAATGTGGTCTTTCTGCTTCCTAAGCGTGTGCCCAATCCAAGTCCATTCCCTTCTGCCAATTAGCCTCCCCACTGGGTTGTCATCTTCCATAGGTCCTCACTGCTGATCTGATCTTCTGGCCACCATATTCTAACTAAGAATCCTTTTTAGACATCTGTCGATAAATACTTGAACTTTTCTGAGTACGGCTTTGGTGGTTCACAATGTTCCTGATCCATAAAGCAGTAGTGACTTTACGTTCGAGTTAAAAATGCGTAGTTTGTTGTCGTTATTTCCCTTGCTCTCCATACCTTGTTCGAGATGACAAAAGCTGCTCTGGCTTTCCCAATTCTGGCTTTGAAATCATCTTCAGTGTCTTTACTTGTACTAACTATGCTTCCCAGTTAAGTAACAGTTGAAAATTCCTCTATGTTTTTCTTTTCCAAAAGTAGGGGGGCCTCGTTGCTGTTGTTAATCCTCGTAGACTTTGTCTTATCCTTACTAACATCTAGTCCCAGTTTTTCTACTGCCTCCTCCGAGCATCTGATCTTTTCTTGCATCTGATTATGACTGTGTGACAGTAGGGCGACGTCATCAGCATAGTCAAGGTCGTCGAGCTGATTCCACAACGTCCACTGGAAGCCATTTTTTCGTCTTTCTTTGCTTTCCCTCATGATCCATTTAGTCATTGCAAGTTCTTTAATCGTGATTTCCTTTAAGCTACTCAGAAACTTTGCATCCACTCGTTATTTTAAAGGCTTCCGTAGTTCGCCTACACATCAGTTAAGGGACCCTTCATTTTTTAAGGAATAGGGGGGGCTGGTGGGATTTGGGGGAGGGGGCCACGCGAAAAAAATTGGCTTCAAAGGCGGGGCCACCCCAAAAAAAATGAAGAAAAAGGGGGGTCAAGCGAAAAAAAGCGATGAAAAAGTGGTATGAAGTTTTCATAAATTGATGAGAAATTCTCCTGCTTTATTCACGAAATATAAACATCTTTTC
>OX453278.1:8233596-8408596 GCA_949710005.1 Ricordea florida
TACTTCTCAGCAATAATATACAAGCAAAAATTTCAACACGCTGATTGGCTAATATAATATTTATTATTATCATTATTATTATCATTACTGTCTCAGAGGTTCAAGAACTGTACGAAGAAACGTAAACATCCCTGAAATCGATTTTCAAGTGGATAAACAACGCGCCTCAATCATTTACACATTTTAAAGGATTTTAATGATGTATATACATGTATTTGCCCTATGACAATTATATTTTAACAGTTGTACATAAATATTTTTAGTTGTGTTATTATCATTAAGGGTTTATAAAAGACGTAGGTCTTCAAGTAGAGTAAAACAAACGAATATTGTGAGGTTAGTTTCTAAAGAAACACAAGAAATTGGTATGATCAAACGAATTGATAAAGTAAGCGAATATTCGCTTCGACGAAGGGTTAACGCTCGAAACGTCAGTACCTCTCTTTTACCTTACGGTGGTATAACTTACTTTATCAAATCGTTTGATTACAGGGGCACCCATCGGAGGTGTTCCGCAGAAAAGGTGTTCCGCAGTACACATTCAGCTGGCTGGGAAATTTTTAATTGCTAGTGGCTTCTGCTGGGAATTACTGACTTTTTCAAGCATTTCAAGCCGAGCTGGCTGGGAAATACTTACTTTTTTTCTAGCATTCTGAGTTTTCGAGACACCCATTTCCAGCCGAACAGAAGGAGCTGGCTAAAGGAACACTGGAGACTGATGGCGAGTGAAAATGAACCCCTCCACCACTCCCTCGGTGGTGACAAAGTAATGACCGCTGGCTAAAGTTATCGCGTTTGCGAAAAAAAAAACGGTTTTGGTCGCTTCTGTCTTCATACACGCGGGATTATGCAAGATCCAACGACATTTTGAGAGAATATATTTTGCATCTTCCTCATTTACATGTAAGATTAATTTTCCATTGTTTTGTTGTCTGTATGCTGAAGTTCTTGTGATGTTCGTCTGCAGTTGAGACGAATTGAATGAGCTAACAACAGTATTTTCATTCACAGATTCTGCAGATTTGGGGTGCCAGTTCGGCTTCCCGCTCTCAGTTCTAGAGTCGACAGCGTGATTCTTCAAACAGAAGGCATGTTTTTATCCTCTACTTTTACGGTAAAAATTTTATTATTTCAATTAATTTCTTTCGACAACTCCAGGCTGTAGAGGACAAGCATGTGCCAAAAAATAAAAAAAAAAATCTGCAACCTTTAACAAATTGTCAATTTCGTGTTTTCATTCCGAATTCAACGGTGGTTCAACACTGACAGATGCCTGAATTTGGTGGAAGTGGTGGTATATGCCTTAAAGTTGTAGTCACCTGCGCAAGCTTGGAAACAATTTTGTTATCTTGCCAGGCTAATTGTCAGTTGAGGGGCAATTTTGGCAGGGTACGAAGTTTGTCTGGACAGACATTATTTTATAGTTGTGTTGTCTTATGGTTTTACGGCTATGCCAGTCCACTACAGTTTTACATGTATCATCATTACTTTTACATTATGTCTAATGATTCAGATTGCAATCATGAGCACTGTTGTAGTGTAGATTTTTATATGCCCAACT
This sequence comes from Ricordea florida, assembly GCA_949710005.1. Lineage (NCBI taxonomy): Eukaryota > Metazoa > Cnidaria > Anthozoa > Corallimorpharia > Ricordeidae > Ricordea > Ricordea florida. Next base: position 8,235,158 of record OX453278.1, read on the forward strand.
GAGTGAAATTTACTTGTGTGAGATTGCTCCTTGTCAATTTATCAGGACAGACCAACATGGACTAAGTAAAGTCCTCTGATTGAAATGCAACCAATCATCAGCTGTTTTGTGTGGGCTTGGGTACTCAATATGTGCAAATAAATATTTTCTCTGTTTATTAGTGTTTTTGTGTATTGTGTATGTTAGTAATTGATATTATGACCAACATTGTACATTTTTTTACTTGGCAGATCTTTTACTACTCCTTTTTTAATATCACCAGTTTATCATATCATCCTCTTATTATAACAAACAAGGTTGAGTTAGGCTTGTGACGATGAGCATTCATTGCTTGTTCATTCTTGTGACCCTCTCTCTTCCATCAGAATGAGTTAGGCTTGTGACGATGAGCATTCATTGCTTGTTCATTCTTGTGACCCTCTCTCTTCCATCGGAATGAGTTAGGCTTGTGACGGTGAGCGTTCATTGCTTGTTCATTCTTGTGACCCTCTCTCTTCCATCGGGTTCAGTTAGGCTTGTGACGATGAGCATTCATTGCTTGTTCATTCTTGTGACCCTCTCTCCTCCATCAGGTTGAGTTAGGCTTGTGACGATGAGCATTCATTGCTTGTTCATTCTTGTGACCCTCTCTCTTCCATCAGGTTGAGTTAGGCTTGTGACGATGAGCATTCATTGCTTGTTCATTCTTGTGACCCTCTCTCCTCCATCAGGTTGAGTTAGGCTTGTGACGATGAGCATTCATTGCTTGTTCATTCTTGTGACCCTCTCTCTTCCATCAGGTTGAGTTAGGCTTGTGACGATGAGCATTCATTGCTTGTTCATTCTTGTGACCCTCTCTCTTCCATCAGGTTGAGTTAGGCTTGTGACAATGAGCATTCATTGCTTGTTCATTCTTGTGACCCTCTCTCTTCCATCAGGTTGAGTTAGGCTTGTGATGATGAGCATTCATTGCTTGTTCATTCTTGTGACCCTCTCTCTTCCATCAGGTTGAGTTAGGCTTGTGATGATGAGCATTCATTGCTTGTTCATTCTTGTGACCCTCTCTCCTCCATCAGGTTGAGTTAGGCTTGTGACGATGAGCATTCATTGCTTGTTCATTCTTGTGACCCTCTCTCTTCCATCAGGTTGAGTTAGGCTTGTGACAATGAGCATTCATTGCTTGTTCATTCTTGTGACCCTCTCTCTTCCATCAGGTTGAGTTAGGCTTGTGATGATGAGCATTCATTGCTTGTTCATTCTTGTGACCCTCTCTCTTCCATCAGGTTGAGTTAGGCTTGTGACGATGAGCATTCATTGCTTGTTCATTCTTGTGACCCTCTCTCTTCCATCAGGTTGAGTTAGGCTTGTGACAATGAGCATTCATTGCTTGTTCATTCTTGTGACCCTCTCTCTTCCATCAGGTTGAGTTAGGCTTGTGATGATGAGCATTCATTGCTTGTTCATTCTTGTGACCCTCTCTCTTCCATCAGGTTGAGTTAGGCTTGTGATGATGAGCATTCATTGCTTGTTCATTCTTGTGACCCTCTCTCCTCCATCAGGTTGAGTTAGGCTTGTGATGATGAGCATTCATTGCTTGTTCATTCTTGTGACCCTCTCTCTTCCATCAGGTTGAGTTAGGCTTGTGATGATGAGCATTCATTGCTTGTTCATTCTTGTGACCCTCTCTCCTCCATCAGGTTGAGTTAGGCTTGTGATGATGAGCATTCATTGCTTGTTCATTCTTGTGACCCTCTCTCTTCCATCGGAATGAGTTAGGCTTGTGACGATGAGCATTCACTGTTCGTTCATTCTTGTGACCCTCTCTCTTCCATCAGGTTGAGTTAGGCTTGTGACAATGAGCATTCATTGCTTGTTCATTCTTGTGACCCTCTCTCTTCCATCAGGTTGAGTTAGGCTTGTGACGATGAGCATTCACTGTTTGTTCATTCTTGTGACCCTCTCTCTTCTATTGGGTGAAAGTATTTTTTTTTCTATGTGCCAACTCTTAAATTTGCACTCACTGTATGTGAATGTTTGCATATTCAAGTCATTGAGATGAAGATGTTGAACAATTTGTTCAGCCATGGTAACAATTTCATTTTATAATAAATTACTGACAATGAGAAGTCTATTTAGTTGGGGCATTTAGCAGTCAGACATTTCTGGCTTAGTACCTGAAGCCCAGCTTGGTCACATTTTGCACCATGATAAGAAATGGATGTTACTACCTCAGCAGCTTTTTTTGACAAAGAAGTTTATACAAGTTCATGGCGAGGACTCAGTCAAACATTGAAATGGTTTGCAAAATTGACAGTGTGACTGGAAAAGTCAATTCAATGTAACAACCAACCATGAAATCTGTGAGAAACAAGCATACTCCCAAGGATAAAATTTTAGAACATTTTTGGAGATGGAAGAGTAAAGTAAAACTGAATTGTATGTAATCTTTATGTAATCTTATGTAATGTTCATGCTAGCTACGAGACATTGTACCTCTTTTTTGCACACTCACTGTTCACTGTATGTCAGAATTACACGAATCAGTTAATGTTTGACAGTGAAAGGTAATTGTCTAATTGTTTAACTCATGAAAAAATTTATTGTCCATTAGCCTTTTTGCATAACAGCCAAGCAACCATGATTCCCACCATTTGTTTGGAGAAGTTTTAAAATATTAGCATTAGAATTATTAAGGCATTTTCTCATACGCGGAAGCAAAATAACGGCAAAACTAAAGGAATACAGGACAAGCATGCGTTTTTCACTAATTAATGTCTCTTTCAAATGCTGGCTGGGAAAAAAATCAGCAGACAGTCAGCTGGCTGGGAATTTCCCTGGCAACGTAGCTGGGAAGTGGAACTTTTCTTACCATCCTGCTGGGAGTGCGGAACAGATATTTTTTTCCCAGCAACAGAAAAAAAATACTAAAAATGCCTTTAAAGTGTTTACTTATCATTGTGATGGGTTGAATATTGCATTTTGGGAAAATGTTTCGTTGGGTGCCCCTGTGATTATCCTAATTTTTTTTATAAGAAACGGCAACGACTTTTTTCCAGACTAGTGTGTGTACTGTTGCTCCGAAATCGACAGTAGAACGAAAAAAATCGCAGCTATGACTCGTCAATTAGATTTATCTGTGGCCGCTTTATGATGAAAGGAAAGCTGAGCTGTTTTTTTCTTGCAGGGTGGAAGATTTCTGTTCCTGGAACATGTGTTAGGCAAGTTTGTATAAGTGTTGACATGTAAATAACTGTGAGGCTGCGGTGATTCTGGATTTTGCATATAGTCCCTAAGAATCTTCACTCACAGAAGCAGTCAGAAAACATACATTAAGAATCGCACTGCAACGGAAACAGTATACCCTTACAGTACTGTTCTGCAGCTTTCCAAAGAATAGTCACACTGCATGGTTTGACCCACAGATGAAAAAGTTAGAACCACACTATATAGTAAAACACACAGTACCACAGTACAGTGCTGTTGAGTAGCGTTCTAACAAATGGTCACACTGCATGGTTTGATCCACAGATGATAAAGTTAGAACCACACTGTATAGTAAAACAAACAGTTCCACAGTACAGTACTGTTCAGTAGCTGTACAAAGAATGGTCACACTGCATGGTTTGATCCACAGATGAAAACGTTTGAACCACACTCAGGGGCGGATCCAGGATTTCAAAAGGGGGGGTGGATGGATGGCGGGTCGACCCGCCATCTTGGAAATTACCCACAAGACCCTGGGAACGTGGTTGCCATCAGTTGAGCATCAACCTGAGCATCGACTGAGCACATGGGTTGGTAAGCGCGAACGTTTCCCTGCAAATTTCGCAATAAACAACAACCAGACATGAGCGAGAGCTAATTTTTCTTTCTTTATTTATTTTCTATTTCAAATAAAGTGACATTTCGAATTATTTTTTTTACTGAAAAATGGGGGGTGGATATCCACCCTATCCACCCCCCCTGTATCCGCCCCTGCACACTGTATAGTAAAACAAACAGTACTACAGTACAGTACTGTTCAGTAGCTTTAAAAATACTGCATGGTTTGATCCACAAAAGCAAAAATAATGAATTACACTGTATATTGAAACACACAGTACCGCAAAAAAGTAGGTTTCACTAGTCAAAAACACTGGTCTAAAACATGGTTGGCGTTATGACCCTCTTATTAATCCTAAAGTAATCTTCAAGAGGCATCATTTTGGCAACCAGTGCAAACTTGATAAATTAGCGGGCCGTATAATGATGCAAGGCGTGCTAAATCGTCCAATCAAACGGGTGTACTTAGAGGCATTACAAATTTCTCTACAGATAAGCCCGGAACAATAAGACGCTATGTGCAAAAGTTGGTGGCGTTCCTGAAAATTTGGATTTTCTTGTTTGACGGATGCCACGTGGATCGCAACACCCTGCGTTACCTGGAAGAGGCAGGTTTCAAGAGTTTATTATACAAAGAATTCTGTGTGAAACCACCTCCAGAAAAATGGTCGCTCAAGGCGTATATTGCTCTGTTCCTTACGGCGTGGAATATTGGTGGACATGCCAAAGTGTGAACCTTGCAAGAAATGTAACCGTACAGTTAACTAGACGTAGAGATAACTGACCTCAGGCTTCCTCGGTAGGAGAGGCTGTCGTACATTCTTATGCCTAAACCCTTATAAGTTATCTGACGAAGAGTCGAACGCTCTGGTAAGAGACAAATCGTTAAGACCCAACACAGGGAGTTCATACAAGCATTGAGAGCCGAAAGTTTCATTAAAAAGAGAATAAAGCTTTTTGTGCATCCTTGAAATGTCGTTTGTGTCTTTCTTGCCCAAATTTAGCTGAATTGAAGACATTACAGAAATGTCCCCTTCCCTTCCAAAGAAGACGACAGGGGAGGAATTTTCGGCTGACAGATCGAGTCAACGCGTTAATGATTTTCTCAAATTGTTTACCGTTAAATGACGTCCCATCGCTTTCCGATTCGCCAAGGCCAGTCGCTGATCCACACCGGTTTCCAATCAAGATGATGAAGAACACAATCTACGAAAAGTGCGCATCTGAAATTTAAACAGCAATGAAAAAAATGTACTTCCTAATGTCAGAGGCGACGTTCAAACCATCCCGGCCACAAACGCAATTCCAAGAGATTTAAGTTTAAGTGCAAATCTCTTACATATTGTACAGCTATATGTAAAACACCGAAATCAAATGCCAGACTGGAAATTTACAAACACTGGCTGGCAGAATCACGAGGTTTGTGGGTCTGTTGTAAACAGATTGTGGAGAAGGTAATGCATGATCGTGCGAGATCGACGTCTCCTTTTTAAATAAAAGGTGAACTTGCCTCGTTATATTACGGTTATCTTCCAACAATGAAAAGCTAAGTACTTCGAGGTGCGATTCATGTTATTCATCTCTCAATGTTACGTTAGTCTATTTTGCGGGATCGATAGAGACGGTTTACGGTCATGACGCCCCCGCCATGACGTCCCCAGAGTAAACGACATAACGGAATATATATTGCGTTACGTTTTGATTATTCTGTGTAATTCAGTCTACGACTGCAATGCATGTTTTTGTAATAAACGATTTATCATCATCATCCTCATCATCATCATTTCTTTCAACAATAAAACACTACTGAAACTATGGTCGGCAGCTTTCAAGAGAATGAATCATCGGTGGCATTGTCTCGCAGATACTTCTGCAAGACTTAGTTCCTGTACAAAGAACATGCACTTATTAAGTTCAGAATCAGTCAAGGGACGCGTGTAGCATGATACGTGTGACCTCTCTGAGAGGAAAGACCTATTACGTCATTAATATCATTGGCCAATGGTAGGTGCTGTTATATTCCATGGTATTTCATCACAGCCTATGCGCTGACATAGAACTTCTCTTGCCATTGGCTATATCGTTCTATGACGTGTCACGGTCACAGCTATCACGGGAGTCTCCCACATCTCGCTACAGACGTGTCTTGCAGATAAAAAGGGGATAATGCCTAAAGAGACTGGAGCTTCGTTGGGGGAAGTTGAGACACACAAAAAAATTATCAAACGAATGGATGAAGTCAAAAGAAAAGTGAGCATTGCAATAGCGCCGACGCTCCATTGAACCGCGACGATTGCGAGTTATTACCCGACGCTTATAACATGTAGTCGCTCTTCGTAAACAACATGATTTACAGAATGCTTGTGTTTTGTGAAGAACGTTTTGCAAATTCAAACGCACACGCCATCCGTGGTAGGCTCATACTAAATGAGTTGTGGCGATAGTTTCTAAAGAAACTGGTGCTGCGTCAGTGGGAAATTGAAACACAAGAAAATGGGTAAATCAAACGAGTTGATTAAGTAAGTTATACCACCGTAAGGTAAAAGGGAGTTGCTGACGTTTCGAGCGTTAGCTCCGACGAAGGGCTAACGCTCGAAACGTCAGCACCTCCCTTTTACCTTACGGTGGTATAACTTACCTAATCAACTCGTTTGATTACCCCAATTTCATACTATATGATGTCGAGTGTTGTCGGAATGGGTTGTCGATCCACGAATTCTTTGGCTTGAAGGCTAGACAAATGTGCAGAGTTCATACTAGTTCTACAAGATAACAAATGAGCCATATGTTAGTTGCCAAAACTGTGACGGCCGATTGAACAACAAACTATGATGCTGAGACGAACACATCACTTGCTGAAAAAATCAGGAATGTTCGTGAACACAACTTCGAAGCTGGCGCTAACAACAGCGAATTGGATAAGGATACTGACAGAAGCAACTTGAATAGTAGGGTTAAATATCTAAGCTTAGTTCTTCCATTAAATATCCTGTTTCTGTTATTGGTTTTTAATGAGCTCAATACTTGTAAAGACATGATGAATACTCTTGACGACTGTGATTTAAACTGAGTGCAGAAATTCTGAAATTGAATTTTTGCATGAATATTATTTACAAGTAATCAAATGTTTTCCAGGGCAATTTGGAATAAATAGGCGCTCATAATTTTTTCAGCAACAACAAATTACACTCGCACTACGGACTCGTGCAATTTTATTCCGAATTACACCGGAAACCTTTTGATTACCTATACAAATAGAACACTATTTCCCCCCTGACCTCTCCTCTCATTTCAATATCTGCCTACCGAGCAATTTAGGGAATCAACATTGATTGACGCCAGAACGGGCGTGTGTGTGGAGGGTCACCAAAGAGTAGAAAACGACAAACAGCAGGATATCACACAGCAATGGGAATATTTCACGAAACGTGCCAAGGTCTTTAGTCCGGGATTGTAGCATTACTTTACAAATTGTTCCCATTTTTCATTATCACCTCTGTCTGCGTATACTCTTAAATGACCTTACGTTACTACTCTAACGATTTGTACTTGTACAGTTGAGAATGAATCATCAAAGACTGGGTTCAATCACGGATGGTAGGATGTCTGGCACATTCTTTATCCTGAAGTCTAACAACATCTGTCCTAAAGCTTTGCCCTGAAAGAAAGAGAATGATACAATGGACTAGGCACTACACGTGCTGTGATTGGTCTTCCCTACAAGCAGGCGCCATATTGGACACGCGAGAGACAAAACAAGGGGGAATGGGGCTAGGGACACTCGCGCCAAGGTCAAGCTGCGCTCCTCCAACATGGCGACCAAAGCCGCAACCGCGGATTTTTCACGATAAAAACAACTTCTATCCCCTACCGGCGGAATCCTTTAACGTTAACATTTTTTACTGCTCCAAACGTAATGAAGCTTTGAGACATAGATTAAAACATTTCGCATATTCAGGAGCCCTTTACCCGGAACGTGCAACTCCCATACTAGGTCTGTGAAACGACGTTTTCACAAGTAAGGTTATTTTTAGATCGTCTCTCAAGCGAATTGGTTTGGGAGAGCCAATCATAAGCTAGTGCATGATTGATATGTAGCATGATAATCGCCTGTAGCGACAACGAACATAGCCGACATACACGAGTCTTCATCGGAGTGTTCGGACAGCATTTCTGACGATAGTCAAGGTATTTACACAGAGAATAGTAGCTCCGATGAGATAACTGAGACAGCGGAAACAACTTTTTTTCGCGGGAGAAGCCGCTCTAAAAATAACCTTACTTGTGAAAACGCCGTTGCATGAACCTATAACAGTTGCACGCTCGGGGTAGTGGGCTCCTGGCTTATGGCTTAAAGGCATGTTAATCCTGTATTGTAAACGGAATGTTTTATTATTATAGCTATTCTTAAGCCATACCAACGTAATCTACAGACAATATGGCTAGTTTCTAAGGTAAATGGTGCTGCGCGCGCCAGCTGGACAAACACAAAAATGGTTGTCAAACGAGTTGATAACGGGCGAGTTCCATTCGACCAAAATTTTCGAATATTCCGGTTCAAAATCGAATGGAACAGAAAATTTCCGTTAACTCTTTTCCAAAATTTCGGTCAACCTCTCGAGATTGTCCTTTTTTCCTGAAATTTGGAAATTCAGGAAAATTTCTGTTCCATTTGACATTTCTTCCCGGCATGACTCGTCCCTAGTTCCTCTAGCCGTGACTCTTGCCTCGACCAAAGGTAAAGATGGCGGCGTTGACAAACCTTCAATGTGCCCGAGTGGGAATGGAACGAGATAGTGTCAGTCAGGTGGAAAATACCGTCCCATTTGACATACGAACATTTTGGTAATTAAAACCGGAATTTTGGAACGCGCCCAACGTAAGTTGTACCAAGGTAAGGTTTTACCATTTCGATGCCACAGGTGACCCATGTATAAATTCTCCTTATAATTCCAATACACTACCGCACAAACAGATTATAAGAATTAAGAACGTGATCAAATCAAGGATGCTAAATCGATCAAACGCCACATTCTCCGAACTAGAACGCAAGAAACTGTATAGCACTTGCTCAGAAGAATTTCTATTCGATCTTGGAAGTGAAATAATTAGGAGGAGTTCACGTTTGCATTGTAAGCTCTTCGTCAGAGCGTTCAGACGAACTGGAAGGCGAAAGGCATTCCAGTGTACGTACTTTCAATAATAGACTCTTATCATTTTCCTTAATTTCTTCATTATTATTATCATTATTAATTCGTCACTGTCACTGTGAGAACACACTTTTGGCTTCATTCACGATGTGGCGTCGCCGGTTGTTCGAAGGTCAATTAGCGCTAACCCAGGGTTAAATTTTAACCCGGGTTTCTTTTCCTCTTTTTAAAAAGCATTTTCTCCGATAACTTTCTCTATTTTATTCAGAGCATATAATCATCAAATTGTATGAAAAAGAATTATACTGAATGTGCTTTTTAAGCTCTCATATCTGCATTTAAATTTCGCACTAACCCTGGGTTACCTGAACCCTGCTTCGAACAACCCGACCCTGGGCGAGCTTTACCTGTGGGTCGCTCCTTAACGAGGCCACTCCACCGCCTCCTAGAACATCCTCCAAAACAAAATTGAACGCATTGATACCGGGAAGTTCGTACCTGCAATAAGCAAATAGACATCCACCGTTAGCAGTGTTACAACTGTTCAAATACAGCTCCAAAGAATGGTAGGTAGATAGGTAGATAGGTAGGTAGGTAGGTAGATAGATAGGTAGGTAGGTAGGTAGATAGATAGGTAGGTAGGTAGGTAGGTAGGTAGGTGGGTAGGTAGGTGGGTAGGTAGGTGGATAGATAGATAGATAAATAGGTAGGTAGGTAGGAAGGTAGGTAGGTAGATAGATAGATAGATAGGTAGGTAGGTAGGTAGGTGGGTAGGTAGGTAGGTGGATAGATAGATAGATAGATAGATAGATAGATAGATAGGTAGGTAGGTAGGTAGGTAGGTAGGTAGGTAGATAGGTAGGTCGGTAGATAGGTAGGTAGGTAGATAGGTAGGTGGGGAGGTAGGTAGGTGGATAGATAGATAGATAGATAGATAGATAGATAGGTAGGTAGGTAGGTAGGTAGATAGGTAGGTCGGTAGATAGGTAGGTAGGTAGATAGGTAGGTGGGGAGGTAGGTAGGTGGATAGATAGATAGATAGATAGATAGATAGATAGATAGATAGATAGATAGATAGATAGATAGATAGATAGATAGATAGATAGATAGATAGATAGATAGATAGATAGATAGATAGATAGATAGATAGATAGATAGATAGATAGATAGATAGATAGATAGATAGATAGATAGATAGATAGATAGATAGATAGATAGATAGATAGATAGATAGATAGATAGATAGATAGATAGATAGATAGATAGATAGATAGTTAGATAGGTAGGTAGGTAGGTAGGTGGGTAGGTAAAGGCGCACACGGGCCTTAAGGTCCACACGACCGGAGCTTGTCCCGGTTTCTGTAGCATTAAGCACCTGGGAGTATTATTACTCCCCCCTGGATGGGATGCTATTCCAACGTAGGGTCACCCCCAGCATTGTATTGGGAATCTCTCTTTGAGCGTTTAACAATTATTCTCAGAAATCGAGGTGAATAGTGGCAGAATATTTCCACTATTCACCGAGATTGAAGAAAATAATTGTTTTAGTTTATACCAATGAAGCAACCTCAGTAGGCAGCTTGAGCAAACACGATGATGACGCCGAGGATAACACAACCGGTGAAAAAATAAAATTGTTGAAGCGTAATTCGTACGACAAAGAGATTTACCGGACTTTATTTTGCAGTTTTAATGTGTCGTTCGTTTGGTCCTGCCCTGGTGGACATTTCATCATGGTAGTGTTTTGCTTAATTTCCCTAGTAAAACTTCTTCGAGAAAGCTGTAAAGCGAGAATCGACGGCGCCATATTTCGGTCGCTTGGACGCCATTTTGTTTCTTTTCTCCAAACAAACACTCACTGGCACAAGGATTACCCAGAAGCCCCGGCTACATCCATCTCCAAGGAGTTGGAGAGTGTTGAGTACCCCAAGATGGAGAGCCAATCAGATCGCTCAAAATGCCAAGGTTGCTGAGTTGGTATATTAACTATCTATCTATCTATCTGTATACAAGCTTGACCACCTTTTGACTCTACAGCGTCCTTCCTCAGGAGGAGAGGGAAAGAGGTGTTTGAAATATTTTTCCACGGCTTCTTCTGTCAGTGCATTTCGTATAAATGGGACGTAAGATGGATGACGCGCAATTACACCTGTAATAAACAATGGACACATTTCTTTGTAGTAAATCCTGAAATTTCTTGGTCGACATTGGCTCTCTACATTTCTACCCAGTAAACCTCCGATTAATGCATAAGCATTAAGACCACGCATGCACATTTGGACTTAAAACAAAACCAAATTTTAACAAGGGCGTTCCCACTTGGGAAGCCTGAGAAATAATACAATGAGATTGGAAAAACACAATACAAACTACCTCTATCTTTAATACACAACAAAATAATGATAGTATTTTTATAAGCTGTGTAAAGTTGTGAATCATGTTTCTGTGTACATGTAGACTTCTTAATTTACTGTGACCACTCTTTGTCCACCTGCAGTATTTACTAGATATTGTGGGAATATCGCCTCGAAGCAACAGATTATAATCACAATTTTTGAACAATAGCAACCAAAAACAGTTTAAAGAGGAATAAAATGCTCAGTGCGGTCGAAAATTCTCAGTATTGAGCGAGAGACCTTAGTGGTAAATGTAAATGTACAAAACAACGGTTATACCCTTTCACATCGACCAAACGCCGCTATTTGTTTAAAACTGCATTTCAACGGGTAGGAATAATGAAAACATGGGCCGGTTGTTCGAAGACCGATTAGCGCTAACTTAGGGTTCAATTTCAACCCGGGTTTCTTTTCCTATTGTTAAAAAGCATTTTTACTCGGGCTTCCGTAGGAGAGCCCGAGTCGTAAAATGCTAGCGGTTTGGTCGCCAAAAGGGGGGTCATGGTCCCAGGCGTTCCTTGCGTGGACTGCGGAAACTGGGGATGAGAAGGCGAATTCATGTGCTCGCTTTACGTAAACAACATGATTTACCGAATGGCCGTTTTTGTGAAGACCGTTTTGCAAAAATACAAACGCACACGCCGTCCGTGATAGGCCCACACTAAATGATGTCTAGCGTTGTCGAAATGGGCTGTCGATCCACGAATACTAGCTTGAAGGCTAGACCAACGTGCAGAGTTCATACCAGTTCTACGAGATAACAAATGAGCCATATGTTAGCTGCCAAAACTGTGATAGCCGATTGAACAACAAACTATGACACTGAGACGAACACATCACTTGCTGAAAAATTTAGGAATGTTGGAGAACACAAATTCGAAGCTGGCGCTAACAGCAGCGAATTGGACAAGGATACTGACAGAAACAACTTGAATAGTAGGGTTAAATATCTAAGCTTAGTTCTTCCGTTAAATATCCTGTTTCTGTTATTGGTTTTTATTGGGCTCAATACTTGTAAAGCGATCGTAAATGTTGGTTTGCTCTTTTTCCCGGAATTGCATGTGCTTGATAGAATAAAGACATGAAGAATACTCTTGACGATTGTGATCTTCTACAAAACGTTGTCAGTATGACTAATGTACATGAACATAATGATGTTCCAATGTCAATAAAAGTACTACAATTCAGATCTCGTTCTGCAATGTATGTATATTATGACTGTGCTCGTGATTTGTGTGAGCGGCTGTACACACGCCAATAAAATAGTGATTTTCATTCGAGTAATTGAACTGACTGGTGGCACAAATAATCGTCAGAAAGTGGTACTGGAGTGACCGGTAACGAAAATTGCCCACACGGATCCGGCATGTAGTTGCGTACACATTTTAGGCGTGGTAAATATTCAAGTAAAACGTTCAACAAGAAGCCCGAGTGAACGCTCCTCAAGCGTCTTGTCTCAAATAACTTTCTCTATTTTTTTTCTTTTCAGAGTATACAATCATCAAATTGTATTTTTTAATCTCTCATATCTGCATTGAAATTTTGCGCTAACCCTGGGTTACCTAAACCCTGCTTCGATAAAACCCGGCCCATAAGTCTAAGAAGGTAGACAAAGAAGTTCTGATCCCTAGAGCTTTGAAAGTTCTGCACAAAACCCGACAAACTTAAAGTTGTCCGACTTGTCGTGATGACTACCGTTTACAAAAACGTTCTTCAGTGTTTTCCTCCTTTTGCGGCCCCTGTGGTTCCTCTAAGCACGTGAGGTTGCAGTTATAAGTCACTACACCTCCACAATGTATCTATAATTGCACTGTTAAGTCACTACACCCCCATACTGTACCTATATTTGCATTGTTTCCTTTGTCGCCACTCCTGGTTAGCGCCAGTGCACTGAGCGGGAATGTGCAGCGGCCTTTGGGCATTCCTGTACAGAGCAAACAGTGACAACCAAAGCGACTTACAGCAGGAATGAAACAAGATAAATGGCTGGTTTTCACTAGCGAAGGAGTCGGAGTCGGAATCGCAAAGGACCGACGAAGGGGGGGGGAGCTGGTGGGATTTTTTTTTGGGGGGGGGCATGCGAATAAAACGGCTTTCGAGGGGTGGTCATCCTCTCCAAAAAAAAATAGGGAAAAGAAGGGGTCACTTAAAACGTCTTCGCAATACTTTGAAATAGCATAATGTTTTAACATGAGCCCATCAATGAAGGCGCTGTTTCAAGGGAGAGGGGGCATGTGAAAAAAATTGGAAAGGTGAGGGGGGGTCACGTAATTCTTAAATGGTTCTTCCCGAATCACACCAGCCCCCCACCCCCTCCCTCGTAAAAAATGAACGGTTCCCAAAAGCGCTTACGAACCAGTGAAAATTGAAAATCGGAGTCGTAAGCGGAGTCATAAGCTCGACGGAATCGGAGTCAGAGGAATCAAAACGGTTCCATTTTCTTCCGATTCCGCTTATGACTCCGACGCAGTTTTCCCTTTCGTAAATCAGCGATGCCATTTTAATCGTCGATGCTTTTTCCTGAAACAGTCGATGCCATTTATAATGGTCGATGCCTTTTCCTGAAACAGTGTATGCCATTTATAATGGTCGATGCCTTTTCCTGAAACAGTCTATGCCATTTATAATGGTCGATGCCTTTTCCTGAAACAGTCGATGCCATTTATAATGGTCGATGCCATTACCTTGGACCAATGGCATCAAGTGTTTCAGGAAAAGGCATCGACCATAATAACTAACATGGACTGTTTCAGGAAAAAGCATCGACCATAATAAATAACATCTACTGTTTCAGGAAAAAGCATCGACCATTAAAATGTTTCGAATCTACGCTCCGAGTTTCTAATTTCTTTGAAGATAATACAAGTAAAGGACTTGAGATTTTAATTTGCACTAGTCGATCGGGTTATGCTCAGTCGGAGCTGTAGTCAACTGAAATAATAAAACTAAATTACTTTTATTAGTTAATAGTATGAAATCAAATAGCTGGGAAATACATCTAACGATGTATTACTTAATTTTATGTGTGTTCTCAAATCTTTCCAAGTGACAGTTCTTTGCATTAGCGGTTCGGACGTTTGGTTTGAGCTGTCGTACAGGTACTTACTAAATCGACTTTTAATTTAAAACAGAAGTCGTCTTTTTATTGGCTGGGTGTTACAGCCCAGTCTCACGCGGTCAATATTTCGCGCCAAAACGGACTTAATGAAATGTTTCCGCAGGCAAAGTGCAAATCAAAGTCTCTGCAAGATCTTACTGATTCGTGGTGCTGCCTCGTGTGTCCGAGTTTCTCGGTCCCTTGCAGTACTGTGCTGTTCAGGTGGAACTGAAGGGAGCGTCTCAACGTGTTCGCCATTCATGGAAATATCAACCTGATCAAAAAGAGAAGTAACGCCATATTATTGAATGCCTGGCTTTCGGAGCGGGCAAGATGGACCGAATTCTTCACTGTGATTGGCTACCGAGCAGACAAGATGAAATTAATCACACCATTCGGGATATCCCGTGCGTCTCTAAATGTTTGCACTTCATGGAAATATTAACCTGATTAGAAAGAGTAGTAACTCCATACCATTGCGTGTCAAGATCCACGAGCGAGAATGCAAGATGAACTGAATCGTGTATTGTGACAGGCTACCTGAGCAGCCAAGTCGTAGTTACCTCGCACGCTCGGGATTTCCCGCACACAAAAAATATCGTTCGTCCAATCAGCAGGGAACAATTAATTTTCATTGATGACCACAGAACGAATTATATTCACTATAGTTTCCCTGCATAAAACTAAATATCTACGGAATCAATGCATTTTTACAATGATTTTACCTTGACCTTGTTCTTGGGGTATAAAAATGAGTACAGTCGTAGAAGTGGGGATCTGCATTTGAAAAACAAAAGCTTCAGTAATCTTGTAATCGTTTCCTTCAGATGACAAATATAAGGAAAAGAGGATAAACTGTATAATTATCTTCTAATATCGTTTCTTTGCGATTCTTCTCG
This sequence comes from Ricordea florida, assembly GCA_949710005.1. Lineage (NCBI taxonomy): Eukaryota > Metazoa > Cnidaria > Anthozoa > Corallimorpharia > Ricordeidae > Ricordea > Ricordea florida. Next base: position 8,250,501 of record OX453278.1, read on the forward strand.
AAAAGCGACGATAACATGTTCCCTCCAATGAAAATTACTTTCATCTTAAGCACACGTTCTAGAATTTTCTCAGGCGTGATTGGCACAAAAGTTTCTGTCCTCGTACACCGGTACACGAGGGAATAACCATTGTATTCTCTTTGTTTAGGAGACATTGGTTAGCTGCAATGTATTGTTTGGTCTACTGTAGGAGCTCTTGTGTACCGGTACTCGAGGACAGAACCGGCACAAAATCAGATCAGATCTGATCGACAAATTTCGGAGATCCGAGTAATTCCCAGGTAAAATCTCACGCGATCGCCTTTGGACAACGTTGTAAGGTATAAAACAATCGTGTTACATCCACAGTAAACAGTTAACAGAGTGACCAGAAAGCGAACGGATAACTGTCCTTACACTTTTGGCCGCCCTCCAACAATGGCTGTTAAACCAGGAGCTGGAAAAGAAAACTATGAATCAGAGAAGAGAATTGCCAATTTTACTAAGAAATACTTTTACACATGTACTGCTGTAAAATACACATTGGCAATTTTTACATTAAAATCATTAAACAAAATCGTTTTACAAGGCAGGGTCCGAAATTGCGACCAAAATTTTAGAACTGGTCGCCAGCAGGCGACTAAACTGTTGTCCCCTCGGCATTTGAAATTCCAAGATAAAGGGCTCTTTTTTTAAAAGAAAACATAAAGCTCCAGTGGACAATTGTAGTAAAACGAAGCGACGATTTTACTATCGCCATAATTACCTGGCGCCATATTGTTTCAGCGGCTTCTCCCAATACGGATATCGCGGGCGAAAAACCAACACTTGTTTTTGGCAACCAAACCCTTCCATCTGGCGACCAAAATGTTTAGGTTAGTCGCCAGTTGGTTCCCTTAGGAAAAGGTTAATTTCGGACCCTGCCTGGATGAACTCCGCCTCCCAAAAGAAGAGAATCTCGAAGATAGAAAAAACTTGCAGATAGGTGAGCTTCAAGATTGAAGTTGAATTAGGAAACGTTGTTTTGAGAAGAAAAGGAAGGAAGGGAACCCCGGAGAAAAACCCTCGGGAGAACGACGAAAATCTACCATAAAGTCAGCTAATTCATGGCGCTAAATAGGGTATCAAACCAAACTCAAAAAATGCTCTTAATCATATGCATCTCTTCTCCCCGCCAAAAATAACTAAAACGACATCCAATCACAAACTGAGGCAATTACAGGTCGTCAAAAGCGCGGGAAAACGCGTGCGAGCAATTCACAATTGGCTAAAACATAAATCCTGATTGGTTGAGAAAAGGGGCGAGGTTCTTCAGCCAATCATTTATCGTAATAGGATGAAAGAATACTTTGAACAGCTGACTCACAGAAATTAGAGAATGTCACATATAAATGCCCTTCAGTCAAGAAACTCTCCACAAAATACGCTAGATATTTCAGCGATTGATGAGGGAACACGAAGAAAGATCGGCAACGCATCGAATCACTAGTTAGATCCTTCTAAAATTGACGAGACAATACAAAAGAAGATCGGGAAGGCGTCGGGTCTGCTCGAGTCCACGAACAGTTGCATATGCGAGGAACTCTAAGAATATAGATTTAACACACAAGCCAGCATAAAGAGGGCGTACCACAGGTGCCCGCTAAAAAAACAACACTCGTCTCGATAATGCCTCAGCACAGTTCACAATGCTGAAATCTCCGGAAATTGTTCCTCTACCAAAGGGACGTAAATAAGAGGATACAAAACCGGGTAAGACGTGGTGATAGACAAAACTATCGCAATAATAGGCAAAAATACATTTTCTGTACAGTTCACGTACCCATGCTTGTCCCAGCAGACGCAATCTCCATAGCAAAAAGTTCCAAAGCCTTTCTCTGTTGGTGATGAGCTGCAAGCCACAACACTGCTTCCCTTGGATTCTAACACACAAAAAACAATTATGCGTTATTTAGAGCGGTTTTTAGTTGGTTGTTGTAAAGGCAAAACCAAAGTGATGACATCATCGTCAAGATCATAATGTATGCATCTTAAAATTGTGCTTTATTTTCACCTCGTTTATGTTTTACTTACTGCAGTCATGACCCCCGGAAAGGCCTGTTTTCCGTACGACTGCTCAGAGCCCAAGACCTGTTAACAGATAATAATAATAATAATAATGATGATAATGATGACGATGATAATGATAATAATAACACTTTATTTATTCATCAAGGAACCTAATTAATCATGTACTTATACAGTGTTTTTCACCTGACTGCCCCAAATCCAAAGCCCAAGTACTTACTCCTGCTAATCAAACGATAGATACACACAATACAACGAACCAATCACAAATTGAATCAATTACAGGTCGTCAAAAGCGCGGGAAAACGCGTGTGAGCAATTCACGATTGGCTATAACATTAATCCTGATTGGTTGAGAAAAGGGCGCGAGGTTCTTCAGCCAATCATTTGCCGTAGCAATACAAAAACAGATCAATTGCAAAATTACTTTACACAGTGGACTGAACAACGCTGTATAAAGCCTGCACCAAATCTAACATTCCCCACCACTGTTTTTTTAAATATGTTTTTATTGCAATCTAGCTTTGACATTTACACACGTTGACTCACTTGTATGTGAGTTCTTGTGTAGTCTTCCAGCTGCAAATCCTCAAACATTTTTCTAGTCCTGTAAAATTCATATTAAACGTGTTTGTCATATGCCCGAAGTAAGCGGATTTACTATATCTTTCAATAGCTCAGGGATCTTGTGTTTGCCATGGCCTCTTAAGTTTCTCAGAAGCAATTAAATAATAATTAGATAACATAATCAAATAAGCAATTAAAAATAAACCATATTTATATGAAAAAGTCATCTCAATAAAAATTATTATTATTATTATTATTATTTATAAAATTTTATAAAAAAAAATTGTTATTATTATAAAATTTATGGAGATTTTAACTAGTAAAGTAAATTAGGGTATCTATTAATTTAATAAAAAATTATCATTATTTATTATTATTATTATTACTATTATTATTATGTTGTATGAAATAAATCATATATTTGCTGTATTGTAAACGTAATTCTTTTTGGCGATGTAATTATTTGAAGAAAAGTGCTTACATTTTTTAGACAATCAGTATTTTTTTGTATAAATGATACTTCCAAATAATGTACAAATTGGTTTTGAAGTGTTAATATTTTTTTAATTTTTTTTGTCTCCACTGTCCATGCATTTCCTACTGTATACTATCCACGTAGCTAAAACGTTGTGCAGTAGTGTTGTCAACATTGTGAGTATGAACATTTTTGCATAAAGGTCTCATCCTCAAAGTGTTAGTGCAATTTTAGAAACAACTGGTTCGCCTGAAAGAAAAAAGAAACAGACTGGAACCCGCAACCTCGCAAAAAACCGGTATTCGTGAAGTTGCGTGCTCGAGTCCCGTTGCCGGCCTTTTTTTTAGACCGAATCGCAGTTCGAGCGCCAAATTCTTAAGTCAGTAGTGTTTGTATAACGTTTGTATAACTACGTAGGGGACGTAGTTCCCGGTGTGGTGGTCTATCTCTACCTCTGGTTTCATATGTCATGCACACGTACACGTTTTAACGAGCACTTAGGGGCTCCTTGGTTTCACGTGTATAAGTAAAGTATTTTATTATATAGACACGAGTGTTTTACTGGAAAATATACCACTCGTAAAATTCATAAAAACTACATCCGGGACCCGAGTGGTTTATTTTCCATAATCTCACACGTGAGTTTATTGATGACGTAATTTCGGTAATTTCCCTCCGAAATTTGTATCGATGTCTTTTTGTCTATATAATAAAAAGAACGTTACACGGCGGCTTGAAGATATGAATTTTATTTTCTCGTGGCAAAAACAATATTTTACTCACTCGCTGCGCTTGTTCGTAAAATATTATCTTGCCACTCGAAAATAAAATTCATATCTTCGCGCCACCGGGTAATATCCTCTATGTAATTGTATTGCTGTATTGCAATAACGTACATTATTATGTTAATTGTAAAAACCTTTTCAAAAGAGCTTCTCCAGTTTTCCTCGCTTTTAATGAAGCGAATGGTCCACCGACTGGACACACTGCTGTTGCCCGGAAACCATCAGCATAAGTAGCACACACCTATAAGAAAAAGGCGTTATTGACTAAGCGTGAGGTCAGCACGGCTGCATATTAACCGGGTTCTTTTTTGCGTTTTTATTGTTCCTGACCTAGTTGAGGTCAATGAACAAGGCTAATATCCATCTTGACCGAACAAGTTTGGTCAATAAAGGATTTATTTTATGGCCTTTTTACTTTTTGTCCTGCGGGACAACGCGGGAAATCCCGAGCGAGCAAGATAGATCCAACTTGCCCGATCGGGTAGCCAATCAGGACTCTGGATTCGCCTCATTTTGCCCGCTCGCGGAATCAGTCATATAATGATAGAAATTATGGTACGGTCCAACGAGTGCAGATAATCGAGGTTCGTCTGCTATGAGCATCACGACGAGAAAAAAGGGTGCATCCATGACCTTCTGCCAACACTTGCAGAAAAGGAGGAATATGAAAAAGATTATATGTTTGCACTACACATGGAAAGGGATTTGAAACTCATAGCAGGCGTTTACTATACCCAAGACTGATTATGACTACGGTTTACCTTATATTTATCTGACGGCGGTTCACCTATAGCACCTTGTACAAGAACTGCTCCGCCATTCTGACCTTCAAAACAACAAATGTCTCAACTTAGTGAACAACATTGGTAGAAATACGCGGGTGATTATACAAAATCGCGCGCTCTGATTGGTTCGCTATCTCGGATTATCAGCCGATAATCACCTCGACGAACAAAATGGCCGCCAGTCGTTCGCGCGCTTTTAATGAAATTAAATTTTTTCGTGTTGTACAATGCTTTTTCTGTTCTTTTTTTGAAATAATCACCTGTATATTTATACTAAAACAATTATTCGCCTCAGGTTCAGTGATTATCGGTGAATATTCACCGAGTCGAATATTGATATTCACCAATAATCACTTCACCTTTGGCGAATAATTGTTAAACATATAGAGGATATTACACGGTGGCGCGAAGATATGAATTTTATTTTCGAGTGGCAAAACAATATTTTACGAACGAGCGCAGCGACTGAGTAAAATATTGTTTTTGCCACGAGAAAATAAAATTCATATCTTCAAGCCGCCGTGTAATGTTCTTTTTATTATATAGACAAAAAGACATCGATACGGGTCCCGGATGCAGTTTTTATGAATTCTACGAGTGGTATATTTTCCAGTAAAACACTCGTGTCTATATAATTATAATTGTTATGGGATATATTGTTAGTCATCCTGGACGATGCAGTCCTTACATGAACTTTCTTATTTGTCTCACGACGTACATGTAGTCACTTGGATGTGGATCGCAACCTTTCGAAAAATGACTGCTGGCCTTTTTGAGCCATTGACAGTGTACTTAAAACATTCAAACTTTTCCCCGTTGATGATACATACATACATTAATTATTTACCCTCTTAGTTTTAAGAGTAGCTTATGCAGCTAATATCTCCAAGCATTTATAGCTATAGATATTTCAGGAAGTCGGTACCCTTTAATTAATTCATTAAGTTATTTTGTGATGGGTACAAAAAAGTGTTGTTATTGTTGTTGTTTTTATAGTTTTCATTAGTCTGTTTCAGTTGGGCCCTTTCGTCATAAATTGGTTATCTCTGATCTACAGTCAGCTTTGTTCATGGATCCACTTTATTGCTGGTTTAACCCTTTCTAATGCCTTCAAAAACAATATAAAGAAAACGAGAACCACCACGTGGAACTTACCGGGGCCCAGTGGGACACGGGATTGCATAGATATAGTTAACCTCTCGCACCTCTCACGATGGAAGGTTCACTCAGTGTAGATAGCTTTGATAAGTCGCTCTTATTCTCGATACGTTTCACGATGGAAGGTTCACTCTTAAGTGATCGCTCGTAAATTTGTCTCTCCAAATATTCACTCTTAAATTTTCGCTCATAAACTAGTGCATCGTAAAGGATGGGGAACAAAAAGCTATAATCTTTCTCTTGATTGTCCTCCATCCCTCGTGCTTTTCAAAATGGCGTATAAGATTTCAATGAGCCAGCGAGCAAAAGTAACGAGCCAGCGAGCAAAAGTAACGAGCCAGCGATTTATCTCAGTCAGCGATATATCCCTAACAATGTAACGTTGAAAAAACGACAGAAACCGTCTGCATTCTATAACCGGTGCCAGCCTTCGGCTGGGCCCCGGTAATTAATAGGGAATCCATCAGGAAATTGGGTTTTGAGTGGACAACAACCTTGAGCCAGAATAATTTAAATCTCGCATTCTTGTTTAAATTTTTCAAGGGCTATAGATATAATTGGTTATCCGTAATAACACCAAAGAAAAGTTATTATTCTCAGAGCGTTAGTAAATAGCATTTTCACTTACTAAGCAGGCCCTGAAGCCTAACTTGCGTGAAGTCGCAGGTCACATCTGGAAGCAAATAATTCGCAGGATCACCCAACTCATAAACCAGCTAAAAAACAGGAAAAATTGAATCACTTTTGTGTGTAAAAAAAGGTAGTATCAAAAGCGGTTTATCAAACTTTACGGGTTTTTACCACAATTGCTACTAATCTAGCAATCTGATTGGCTAACTTGCCGTTGTCGATAAGAGTCTAGACAACGTTGCTCGCCTCAGTGCAATAGCCAATCAGAAACGCTCATTTTGGGAAATAAACCAATCAGATTGAGCGAAAGTTATAGACAACGCTTGCTCTTTCTTTGTGTCACGATCTTGGTCACGTTCTGAAACAAAAATATGTCATTTGACGTTGATGTTGTGGTAAAAAACAAATCGAATGTGGTTTAGCGTTGTCTGTAATGATGGGCTCCTGCTGTAATCTAATCGACAACGATATGCGTCATCACAGTGGTCAACATTTTGACCACTGTTACGACGCGTACTCGTTGTCGATAAGAGTACAGAAAACGCTAAACCACATTCGATTTGTTAAATTTTACGAACTCACAAATGACCAGGTTCCAGTTGGCTTGCTAGCTCAGTTGGTTAGAGCGTTTGTTGGGTATCGCAAGGTCACGGGTTCGAATCCCGTTCAAGCCTGAATTTTATTTTCAGGTCTCATCTCAGTTGCTCGCATACCTGCGACAATCTTTCACTTATTAAATCTTTGTTCCGCAATTCAAAGACATGAAATTTTCATACATTCACATTCATTTATCAAACGAGTTGATGTCAGTTGTACCACCGCAAGATTAAAGGCGAGCTGACGTTTCGAGCGTTAGTCCTTCGTTAGAGCGATAAGTTGTAAAGTGATAAGCTAACGATGGCCAGTTAACGCTAAAAAATTCAGCTCCTCTTCAACTTTACTATGGGACAAACAATGTCCCTTGCCCGAAAAAAAAACAGCCCTTTACTTTTCAATAAGTGCCGACGTCCGACGCCTATCGTCGGCTACTTAACGGAGCGAAGTCGGTTACTTTAATCTGCCGACCAATAAATTTTAAAAGAAATCACAATAAATGTCAATAACGTTTGAAAAAATGTGGGGTGGGGGGGAAGGGCTTGCCAATCGAATTTCCCACCCCACGCCATCACAAGAAAATCCAGTTGTTGCCTTCTTTTTTTAGTCAAGTCTCCAACATCAAAACGTATTGAAAGGGCTGCTAAAAACAGATCTAGCAAATTTTGAACGGTGGCCCATATAAAATGCCACATTTAGCTTCTTGTCTTGGATTCAGTACTGATGGATTCTTTTCCAAGTAGTCGTTCTCGTCAGCTCAATCATTTTGTCTATTATTATCGCGTTCACCTGCTCAGAAACAGTTGTGGGAGAGACCAGACCGCCTGTATTAGCTGGCTTGGAGAGGATAAACTTTCCATCCACTGCGCATTCTGCTACTGGATAACCAATGTTGTCCCTGGTTTAAAAAAAAACATCGTTACCAGTACTGAGAAAAATAATGGTTTACTGAACTAAGCGGGGGTCTGGGCCTATCTTGTCCGCTCGGGATTTCCCGCGTTGTCCCGCGAAACAAACCAAAGCAACATGGCCATGTGATAAATCCTTTATTGACAAAGCTTGCTCGGTCAACATGGCTGTATATTGGCCTCGAGACGTAGTCGAGATCAATAAAAACGCAAAAAGTCTCGGCTAATATGCAGACATCTTGATTGCACAAGATTGGTCAATAACGAATATGCACATTACAGTACTGACCAATCGGGTCGTTTCCCGATTGGTGAGTAAGTTGTAAGATGTGAAAAGTAACTTGTTATTGTTTGTGTTAGGTGTTTTACAATGTATTGAATAGTCATCATATAGGCTTGTTAATACATTAATAATATACATGTAAAAATTACTCGATTCTGATTGGCTGAGAGCAGTGCAGTTCAAGTGTAACACCAGTGCAAAAAGTGTAATACCAGTGCAAAAAGTGTAACACCAGTGCAAATTACACATCCAATTTCTCGATTATGATATTCTTTATTTTTGAACGACCCGCTTTGAGTTCGTAGCGTTATCAGTTGATCTTCATCAGCCAATCAGTAAATATAGTGTCAAATCCGCGTCAAATGCTTACTTCCTGTCCGTCCGCAATGAGATCTTCCGGTACTTCTTCCAGGCGAATTTTTTCATGTTTATATTATTAATAAGTAATCATACGGCTTTTCTCGTTCAATTTGGAATTAATTTGTACTTGTGAGTTTTTCAAAAAGCTCACTCGTGCAAATTAATTCCAAATTGAACTCGAAACCGTATGATTACCTTTACAAAGAACTTTGTATAAAGTACTAATTATCAAACATGCCATCAGCAGTTGTGCGGCTGTTAGGCTTTCTCTCTTACTAGTACAAAATTATAACCACTGAAATAAGTACTGAGAGCAATGTAAACGTATGTAACGTAAGTATTTTCTAAATAATAATAATAAAAAAGTACTCACCAATCGGGGACAGTCTGCCAGTCTGTGAAGATCCCCCCTGTACACTGCGCTCCACACTCTATGATATGACCTACCAGACTGATAAAACAACACCAAAATCAACCATTTTTATTTCTGGTTTGTTTAAATCTTGATAATGATAAAAATAATAATGATAGAAATAATAATAATAATAATAATAATAATAATAGCAATATTTTTCTCAACCGAACTTTAATTTACAATAATATATGATCTACTTAAATGCTAAAACTGATAACCGCCCACCGGTTAGCTCAGTTGGTAGAGCACCGGACTGGCATGCGGGAGGTTGCGGGTTCAAACCCCAGCCGGACCAACACTCAGGGTCTTAAAACAATTGAGAAGAAAGTGCTGCCTTTGCAATGACATCTGCAAATAGTTAGACTTTCTAGTAGGCCCCGTCTCACAACTCTTTATAATTGTTCGTAAATGTGGGACGTAAAAGAAGCCATGGCACTGTTCGAAAAAGGGCGTGTTCCCGATGTCATTGTCTAGTTGACTTGTGCTGTCATTGGTCTGGGTGGGTGGGGTGAGATCATCTATGGACTGAGGCGGCTGCCAGAGGCAGTAACTCAGTAGTAAATGACAATGACAATGACAGCAGTAAATCAGTATTTTAATTTCACGTAATACTCTCTTTGCAACACAAAGAAAGAAAGCATAATAAACAATTTACCTTCCAGCCGCTAATAAGTCATAATCGTTTGTTTTCCACCCAAACTAGAGCAGAAAAAAATGAGAAAAAAAATACATCAGGTAAATTACGGGAACAATAAAACTCACAAATTACCTACATAAAAGTGTAAAACACTGTATTTATGACAAGAGATTGCTTTTGATTACGATGAGGTATTATACCATACAGGGTAAAGATGGACCATCTTGAAGAGGCCCTCACTTGCTTGCACCATTTTGGAACCCCAGGAAATTTTCCAAAGAATCAAGATAAGAGAGATTTGTGCATAGAGGTTGAACTCACAAAAATTAATGAGTAACTCCCAGTTAGCTTGATAGCTCAGTTGGTTTATTAATAGAGCATTGCACCAGTATTGCAAGGTCAAGGGTTCCATTCCCATTCAAGCCTGAATATTATTTTTTTTCACATCTCATCTTTGCAACTGCAACAATCTTTCATTTATCAAAAGATTTGTACCTTGATATCCAAGACTATTTGAAACATAGCAAACTTGCAAATCGCTGTAAGAGGTTTGAAGAAAGAAAGCCTTTCTCCATGAAATTGGATGGAGAGAATTTTTTTGTGGTGATGCAAAAGAGATTGCTTTTGTAGTTGTTGCAAAAAGAAAACAGCATACTCGATTCATTGAAATGGCAACCATAAATTGTTCAAACTGTGCAATGATATGATCACTAGACAGAATGTTGCAGAGAAACTAATAGTTATGAAAAGGGTTAATCTTATAATCATGGAACACTCACTCACTGCCACGGGCATAAATCAACACCAGGTCACAGTGCAGAACAGCCTTGATAGTACTAATCAACAGTTCCCAAGTAATAAATCAACACCAGGTCACAGTGCAGAACAGCCTTGATAGTACTAATCAACAGTTCCCAAGTAATAAATCAACACCAGGTCACAGTGCAGAACAGCCTTGATAGTACTAATCAACAGTTCCCAAGTAATAAATCAACACCAGGTCACAGTGCAGAACAGCCTTGATAGTACTAATCAACAGTTCCCAAGTAATAAATCAACACCAGGTCACAGTGCAGAACAGCCTTGATAGTACTAATCAACAGTTCCCAAGTAATAAATCAACACCAGGTCACAGTGCAGAACAGCCTTGATAGTACTAATCAACAGTTCCCAAGTAATAAATCAACACCAGGTCACAGTGCAGAACAGCCTTGATAGTACTAATCAACAGTTCCCAAGTAATAAATCAACACCAGGTCACAGTGCAGAACAGCCTTGATAGTACTAATCAACAGTTCCCAAGTAATAAATCAACACCAGGTCACAGTGCAGAACAGCCTTGATAGTACTAATCAACAGTTCCCAAGTAATAAATCAACACCAGGTCACAGTGCAGAACAGCCTTGATAGTACTAATCAACAGTTCCCAAGTAATAAATCAACACCAGGTCACAGTGCAGAACAGCCTTGATAGTACTAATCAACAGTTCCCAAGTAATAAATCAACACCAGGTCACAGTGCAGAACAGCCTTGATAGTACTAATCAACAGTTCCCAAGTAATAAATCAACACCAGGTCACAGTGCAGAACAGCCTTGATAGTACTAATCAACAGTTCCCAAGTAATAAATCAACACCAGGTCACAGTGCAGAACAGCCTTGATAGTACTAATCAACAGTTCCCAAGTAATAAATCAACACCAGGTCACAGTGCAGAACAGCCTTGATAGTACTAATCAACAGTTCCCAAGTAATAAATCAACACCAGGTCACAGTGCAGAACAGCCTTGATAGTACTAATCAACAGTTCCCAAGTAAAAGTGCAAGCCAATAGTTTACTAAATTTACTAATTTATTCACTACAATCACCTCATGCATCAAAGGTCCAAGGGCTAATGCACTATCAACGCAGCGTCCTGTTATTACAATGTCTGCACCAAGGTCTAGCGCCCGTGCTATAGGTACCGCACTGTCAGAAATGAATTCATAACAATTGAAGACGATAATCCCATATACCTATATTAGTCCTAAAAGACCCAAAAACCATTTAATTTCAACAATTTTGTTTAAGCCTATTTGCACTCAATTGCAATTCTCTGCACTGTTTGGAATTAATTCATAAGCTCTCAGCCAATCAGCACCTTGAAATTTGTGCCTGTATATTAATTATTACAACTGCAACTGACTTAAAGGATACCTTATAAATTAAAACCAAATTTCAAACTGAAGGTTCTACAGTGTATTCAGTACTCTTCTTCCAACAAGTAGGCCACCCAACACCAGCCAGTGTATTTCCAAACATTAAACTTATTAATGCTGCAATAATTTACCTTGAATTGCACTAGCTAGTTCAACTCATTCAAGGAAAGGATCAGTCTTGCCTTTTCCTGGAAGTTTATGGGCTTTGCTTTTTGGCTCAAACTTCACCAATAATAACTTTCCAGCACAAACTGCAGGCTACTGTAGTTGAAGACTATGCATAAATTTCAAATCTACATTAATTTAAGTAAATTGTCTCTCACCCTAGATATGCATTCATGCTTTGTAACTTTTCTGGAAGTGCTTCTCCTGTGCCCATCTCCTTCACTCCTCCACTTCTGATTTTGTCTACATCATTCATAAGATCATCTCCCAAGACAACAGCAACATTCAAATCAATTTCAGCCTCCTTGGCCAGTGAACGCAAAACATTTGCACATTCCTGAGGATTGATCCCTCCTGCATTACTCACCACACGAATACCTCAAGAGTACAATCAAACCAAAACAATCACTCAACATAACGTATGTACATGTAGCTGTCCGTTGAGTTGAATCATCCAGGTGCACTGAAGATAGTTCTGAGAAGAACTGTTGGTGACATTGACCGACAGTGAACCACATTTGAACTGCCAACCAGTTAGCTCAGTTGGTAGAACACTGGACGACGGTGCAGGAGGTCACAGGTTCAAACCCCAGCCAGACCATTGCTCAGAAGAAAGTTTGGCCTTTGTAATAACATCTGAAAATGGTTAGACTTTCTAGTCTTCTTGGTTAAGGATGAAAAACAGTATGTCCTGTCTCACTTCCCTAGTTCATGATAACTTAGTGGGACATCACAGAGCTCATGCACTCATTGTAAAAAGTAGGGGACATAGTTCCTGGTGTTGTGGCCTTTGGGTTGGCGCTTCACATAGGGATAATCTCATTGCGCCTTCCCCCTTTGGACAGAATTGGAAAAAACTGTGCCCGAGGTCTTGATAACGGCCCGAGGCTGAAGGTCTAGGGCCGTACTCAAGACCAAGGGCACAGTTTTTTCCCATACGGACCGACCTAGACCGGTAAATAACTGATTTATTTTTTCTGTTTGTTTGCTTTTTTTGCAACAATTTCAATTTGCCGTGAATAGCACGTATAAAAATCCGTACCGTGGTCCGTATCATAAAATGCTGGACCGGTTACGAGCGCACGATTAGCCAATCAGATTCGAGGATTTAGGATTCTGGCCCGCTGAGATGCTTGAGAAAAAAATAAAAATAAGTATGTTCTACGTTCTATTACATTCTGATAATAGGACCAAATATCATTATCAGAGTCAGGAGAATCATTATATAATGACTTCTGCTTGCTTTGTTGAAATCTACCCCAGACAATCAAACTTGATAACCGACTAAAGAGAGTCCTTGATTAAAACCATTCATACTGTTAAAAAATTTTAAATGCTTTTATGCAATAAGGTCTACTCACCTTTCTCTTTGATAGGTTTAATAAGAGGCTTCATTACAGCATGCGCAAAGTCGGGAGCATACCCCATATTCTAATAAAAGCAAATTAAAATAAAAATTTAAAACAACGTAGGTTAGACTACTTCGAACAGATTGTCTGAGGTGAGTATACAGAGTTGACGCTAATTAAATTGGCTGCTTGTTGAAAGAGTAAGTCAACCGGCTCAAAATAGATTTAGACAGACTTTGGTTGCAGCCATAAGCTGCCTTTTCCTCTGCTGGCAAATTTCAACAGAAGCGTAGAAAATTTCACCAGCAGCTGGCACTTAACGACAACCCTGGGTACACATGTATACATGGATTACGAGGTTCACTGGGACAAAATGTAGAGGAATGGTGTTTACAAGGACACTCAGAATTAATTACATAAGAACTTTGACTTAAAGCAAATGATATGCATTCTAAATGTAATTTTCACTGAAAAGAACTACATTAATGATGTACTCACTGGAGATTTCTGCTTGACTGCTGTCAGCAGTGACATTGTTATTTCTGACAAATAGTCAGACACCAAGTAGTCAATCCCACCATCATAAACAAGTTGTGGGGCTACAAAAAAGATAAGAAAAATTAGTTTAGGCAGATAGATAGACTGACAGACAGAAAGATAGACAGGTAGACAGACAAAAAATAGACAGATTGACAGACAGATGGACAGATAGATAGATGGACAGATAGATGGACAGATAGATGGACATATAGATAGATATAGAGATAGCCATATAGCCAGATATAATCATAGTTAGATACATATATATTTGTTGTAGTTCAATTTTTTTTCTGGCTCCAAATTTTTTTGAACCAGTTTAAAATTCTTAAACTGGTTTGATTATTTTAAACTAGTTTCTTTTTTTTAATGGGTAATTTTTTGAAAGTTTTTCTACATTCTGTGTTCTATATTTCAGTCATGAGAATTGTTACATGGGGTGATATACAAATATTATTTTTTACTGTTATTAATTAAGGGCTTATCATAATGATTGGGGTTAAGAGCTAAAGTTATGAATGGTTAGGGTTAGGGTTAAGGGGTAAGGGTTAGGAACAAGATAGATTGTGGCATTGTACAGTTCGTCTTTATTTCATGAAATTACATTCTGCCAAAAAAGGTGAAATCCTCACATATATGTTAAATTTCAAAACATTTCATTAAACTATATAGCTTTCTTACATGCTGCAGAAAATGATAGCTCAGTTGTGTAATCGAGTTCAATGTTCTGAGATGTAACTGTGCACGGATACAAGCGGGTGGGTGAAATCAATGTGTTTACTCTACCAAATTTGGTCACAACACGTGCATAAGTGTTAACAATTTCTTCAATTTTTCCCAAAAGAAGGTTTGAATGAAGAGGTGATGTCTTGTCCACACGATCAATTTTAATGGAGACCATATCTCCTACTTGAAATTTTTTTTTTCTAGCTTCATTTTTTTTCTGTGTTTGCTTGATCATTTCTTTATTATACTTTTCTTGATCTTCCATTATTTTTTGTCGCTTTTTGGGTGGTTCCTCTTCAACTTCATCCTGTAAATCTTCATGCTCTTCTGGATTTGTTTCATCATAAACCTCTTTATCATTCCCAGAGTTAGCAGAATGAAAGACTTCTCTGTTGGGCTTCATGCCATACACAGCTTCGTATGGACTCATTTTTATTGCTCTATGGTAGCTTATGTTTCTAGTGTAAGCCGCTTCTTGTACTTTTTCACACCATTTCTTTCGATTTCTGGAAGAGGTGCTCATTATTAAGGCTCTTGTGTCTTCTTTCCATGATCGATTTGATCTTTCGACCAAACCTTGAGTTGTAGGAGTTCGCGGAGAACCATGAGCAAGTTGAATGCCGTTTTCTTGACAAAATGCTTTTATCTTTTTGTTTGCAAATTCTCTTCCATTGTCTGTTAGGATTTTTTTCGGAAAGCCATATGTGAAGCAGTGGTATGTGAATGCTTTCAGTACCTCATCCGCAGATTTATCTGTTAGAGCAGAAACGTGAACATACTTTGTATGGTGATCCGTAATGTTCATTACCCAGGTGTGTTTATGGGTACAATCACAAGCACAGTTACGGAAGTCCATTAGATCCATCTCGAGTAGAGAAAGAAATTACGAAGATTGGATAGGTTTAGTAACAAGCTTAACACGACTCGTAATTGACTGCTGTTCCACGTGAATTGGACAAAGGCCAACAAATATGGCTGTCACTTTAATGTTGACTTCGGAATAGTTATTGTTTATCCATTTGGAAGTAATTTGTCGCCCACGATGAGCAGTGCGACTGTGAGCGAGAGATAGCACTTCATAAAGGTCCCTTTTAGGTACCACCTTTCTCTTGTTTGTAGTTATTATTGAGCCATCTGAGTAAGCCCATTTTTTTCTAATAATTGTCGAGGTTTCCCACTTTGACGTCGTCACTTCTTGCGACTCGATTCCGAGTTTCTTCTCAGTTTGGTATTTTAGGAAAGCTTTTGCTTTATCGTAAAATGCATCCTCAATAAAGAGCGTTATCTGCGATTCCTTTTTAACTTGTTTGCTTTTTAATGCATCCAAGTGTTGGTAAAATATTCCCTTTGCAACGCATGGTTCGGTGGAGACTTCAGTCATGTTTTCAAGTCTCAATTTGTATTAAGTACGCATGCGCTACTCTATTTGAATATTTAATCAAATTGGCTGAGAGAGAAAGGGGGCCTGGGACTAATGAGTTGCTTTATAAGCAAGATTATGAAACCAATTTGCATCAAGTTCTTGTGTGGCTCAATGGTGATGAGAGAGGATTACAAGTCTGAAGGTTGTGGGTTCGAGTCTCAGTAAGTATAAGAAAAATAAGTGATAAAAGAATATTGTGTACATGACTTAGTAGGGGTAGTGAGTGTGTAAGAGTTGTACATGCAAAGTAAGGTGGTGGGTGGAGAGACAAGAGAACTGATAAAAAGTTAAGGGAGGGGAGTGACAGTCATAATTTAGTAATAACTTAAACTTTTATAATTATTAATTCTTTTCACCCCCCTAAAATGCCATGCCCCTATTTTTTTACCTCACCCCAAAAGATAATAAATCCCTTTTCAGACAGGTGTTAAAAAAACTGGTTTGAAAAAAATGGACTGGTTCAAAAAAATTGAACTGGTTTGGACACAATTAAACCACAGAAAAAAATTGAACTACAACATATTCATTGATACATTTTGCGGCCAAAGGCTGAATCACAGGTATAGGTCAGAAGAAGAGCATGTAATAAATTCATGCAGGAAGACAAGAGCATATTTCACAGTTATAAAAATAGCAAAGATATCAGTATTTGTAGGCAGCATAGGGAGTGTACAATTAGACCAGGTAGCATAGGCCAAAGAGGGGTAAACAATTCTGAAACATTGTATTAAATAGGATGAGGTTTCTGATACATGGATCCCCATGCTGTTGGTTCAAGGTCGTTTTAAAATTTCTTTTCCTTGTTACCAGAAACCCATAGGACTTTAAACTAGTAACTCACATTCACAGTTTGTCCACATTCAATATTTCCCAAATACCATAGTTTTGCTTTCCAAATATATGTACGGTGCTTTGTAGATTGAGTGTAGACAAGCTGTTCTTGAAAACATTAAATGGCATACTGCCCTGGAAAATGTGGACATCTAGACTCTCAGAAATGCGTTTTCCTTCATTTTGGGTGCAAAATTGATCCCATTTGGAACTTTTCCCAGTGAATTCACAATTTGGCATTCATTAGTTTGTATACATGAGTAGAAAAACCGCTGACACGAGTAGAGCTTGCACACAGAAACTCAACAAAACTCAACAAAATGGAGTGTTACGTTCATATCAATAATAATAATAATAATAATAATAATAATAATAATATTATTATTATTATTATTACTACTAATAATAATAAAATAATATTATTACGTTCATATCAGTTGAAGTCTATCACTGACTATGCACAGTACAAATAAATGATGTAGTTGATAATACATGAACATTTTGTGCCGCCTATCAACCAAGTAATATTTGCGTGGGGCTACTGAAAACTGAAATGTAGTGGCCCAGTGACTGGGCAACTGGATTTCAAAATTTTTTCTTGCCCTGTGCAGTTGCTCCTATTTTTATTCACCTGCCATAACTGAATCTCCCCAAAATCCAGAGGCGCAACCGATACGGACTGTTCTCCCTTGTAACGGCTTTGACATATATCTTCTCTGAGAGCGCGCAGGTACGTACCCAGAACCCAAAATTACAGCGCAAGGCAGAGAACTCCACGACTCCGGTATTCCTGAAGAATGAAAGACCAACCTCCTGCTCCCGCGTAGCGTACACGACAAGGCAGCCATTTGTCTCAGTTTACATTAAACACGAAGTTTGATCGGCTAACTTTGATACATTTAACGTAAAGAATCAGAAAATACTTGGATTGAAGTCAAGGAAAAGGAGACATAGTTAAAGTTAGGCCTGGCTACTGAGGCAAATAGTGGCGAGGATACACAGCCAACAGTTTTTGATCCTGCGCAGCAAGTTACCTCATTAGCAAAATGGCCGAAACAGAAGGTATGGAAGTAGATTCACATGCGATTCCTTCAACTTCTTCTGGGTCTAGCAAGAAAAGATTTGAAGTAAAAAAGGTAGGCATGCCTATTATGTAGCACATTTTTCTTACTAGCTTTTATGTGGCCAAAAGTATTCTGAAGTTGCATTTTTTTCTCTCTTGCGCTGTCAGTGGAATGCCGTTGCTTTGTGGGCTTGGGGTGAGTTTATCTTTCGCCTGTTTATGTTTTAAAAACGTGGTTATTTACGATGGCCTCAAAACGATTTGTGCATTGACTGGCGATTGCGTCATTTCAGATATCGTTGTAGATAATTGCGCTATCTGCAGGAATCACATCATGGATTTATGTGAGTACAGAGGATTTGACGTTATTTTTGGGGGACGCCATGTACATAATGGATAGATTCCTAGGCTCTGTCCTCGTATACCGGTACACATGAGCCGATACAAAATACCAAACAATACATTACTGCTAACCAGTGACTCCTAAACAACAAAAGTACAATGGTTATTCCCTCAACCGGGAGTGTACGGAATGATTTCCGCACAGGTCCCTACTTTATTATGCATGCTGTAGCCATATTGTATCATTCTGCAATAACAAAAAATGTTTACATGTGAACAATTCATCTGGTGCATGCATAATGAGTAGGGACCGGTGCGGAAATCTTGCCGAGTGTACTCCCAGAAAAACTGGGTAGGGATACAGTACCGGCCAGAGGGACTGCACCATAACACGCGCGTAAATTGCGTGTAAAGACGCCGAATTACACGCAGTTTACGCGCGCGTAACTCGCAAATACGCGCAGGTGCGTGTAAAAAAATACACGCAATTTTTTATAAAGTGCGCGTAAATTTTACGCGCACTTTACGCGCAGTTTGAAAGTCAAGCTCATTAAGTGCGTGTAATGTATAACGAAGGAATTTGCTTCGATCGCCACGCGCGACGACCGGATCCGCCGTCTGGTCGTAAACATATCACTGGATTCTAAAAACATGTGAACATGAAATTTACTTTTAATGAAACTCTTTCTGAATGGGAAGATTTTGTTACATGTAACTTACAAAATTATCTCTGCACTTGTTTCCTGGTACTTGTTGTTGGATTAAAATAAAATCGCGCATCTGTCTTGCTTTTCGTGCAAGATGAAATTCTATCCGAACGGAATATTTTGTCACAAATGTCGAACAATTCGGAATCGCCAATCGGTTTCTTTGCGTTCCGGGTTTCCTTTGAATGAAATTGTTGTGAATTTTACGTAGTCAAAAACATGTTTGGCAGGCTTTGGTTTTCATTTCAGCCGACAACAACAATGCCAAATTAAAATGTGCATTCCGCTTGTTGATGAGCCACCGCGGCAGCTGCAAACAGACCGACCGTATTTAATATTTCGATGAAGCAAAGAGCCGTCGAGTCGGTCGGTGTTTAAATCAACTGATGTAGCATGTGACCGAACAAAATATCACAGGATTCTTAAAACATCTATCTTAATCTAAATACTGTACACTTAAATATCGTCACTTCCAATTACAAACTCTGTAGTTTCTCAACAAAGATGAAATTCTATCCAAACAGAATATTGTGGTGACGTGCTATATAAGTGTAAACAAAATACTTTTCCAGTTGACTCCCGATAACTCAACTGTATGTTGAACAATTCGATATTAGTTTCTTTGCGTTGCGAGTTCCTTCTCCGAGGCTTTGATCGAGATTTGTGACTTTCAACATTCCAACAAAAGTTTAGTGTAAGACAAGATGTAGATTTCGAACAGGTCGTACTTGTAATTAAGAATAGGATATACCAGTATAATTTTAAATTAATGGAAATTGGAAACGATTCAAGTTGTGTCTTTTGAAGGCGTTGCGATCTGGCATAATTGTTAGAGTAGGGAAACTTAGTACGTGAACAAATCAAAAACATGTCAACATCGGCCGGCGTGAACAAAGTCATTGGCAAGTTAAATCGTGTAGTTTAACCGGCCATCCTTTGGATTTCGACAAGTTTCAACCGTGAAGTGAGGTGAAGTGTGGATTTTCTGAGATCAGAGTTCATGTTTCAGCTCACTTCGACGTCGTATGTTTTAAAATTACAATATCTACGAAACGTATTATTTACATACAATAGCAAACACCGGTCGGGTAAACATGAACTGCAGTGAGCTACAGCGTATACCGTGCGGATGAAATTGTGAATGAAAGCGCAAGTAACTGCAGATTAAATCATAAGAATCGTATTTTCATTCATCGTAAATGAGAAAGATGACGTTCACAATGTTATACGACTGGGGTTTACGACGTTAAACCACTTTGATCAGGCTGCAATTCTGTGCAATTATTTACATTAGGTTTATGAATTCCCAATGATGGCTTGTGAGTTACACGTACGGTAAAGGTCTACCGCAACATTCTTCACTTCGCTACCTGAAAAATACACGCAAAGTGCGTGTATGAATAACAAAGGATTTCTTTTTTCTTCGAAATACACGCAATTTGCGTGTAATTGAGGTGCGTGTAAAAGTGCGCGTAAAAATTTACGCGCGCGTAATTTGCGTGTAACGCGCGCGTAAGGTCCCTCTTTTACACGCATTTTACGCGCACGTCAGTGCTGCAGTCCCTCTGGCCGGTACTGTAAGTGGCCTGCATCCCAAAGCCCTAACCCCATTTACGGTTTGACCAACATCTATGATTTTACCAACCTTATTTATGACCTGACCAAAAATTTGATGCCGGAGCGCATCATCCTAAACAATGTAGCTACAGAGTCACTTTGGTGGTGGTTGCAACGTTTCAACTGCTTACTGCTAGTCTTCGTCAGGGTGGAGTCAACTGTTCCCGGTGCAGCATTATATATCACATTGGTCTGCTGTGATTGGTGTGTTTTGATCCGGCCATTGTTTTCGTTCACCATGTTTTCCTTTAGTGTCCCCTGGCTTGCTGCGCACTTGTTTTGTTGTTTCCTTATTGTCGGCATCCATGCTTCTGGTATTTCGATTCCATTGTCCCTGTTGACGTTGTTAGGGTTGAAATGGCTGGATCAAACACACCAATCACAGCAGTCCAACGTGATATATAATGCTACATCGGGAACAGTCGACCCCATCGCGTAAAGAAGACTAGCAGTAAGAAGTCGAAATGTCGCGACCACCACCCAATTGACTCCGTTGTGAGACCATGGAAATAATTTATATTATCATTGAAGTTACCACAATGAATAACAATCTTTTCCATAACAGTGTATCTACAGCATACATGACAAAATACGAGTTCTGTGAAGGTCTGGTCAAGTAATGATTTAGAAGAATGGATTGGATTTGAGTATTTTATAGTTGTTGGCTACATAAAAAGTAAAATTAAGTGTCATGGATCTGCTGCTCAGTCGGTGATATTGAACAATGATATTGTCATTTACTTTAATTATTTAGGCATAGAATGCCAAGCAAACCAGGCTTCTGCCACCAGTGAAGAATGTACAGTGGCATGGGGAGTCTGTAATGTAAGTAGAGGTATAGTTCTTTACAATGTTTAAAGGGAATCCATCAGGAAATGCAGTTTTAAGTGGACAACATCCTTGTGCCAGAATAATTTAAACAATCTTGCATTCTTGTTTACATTTTTCAAGGGCTATGGATATAATTGGTTATCTGTGATAACATCAAAGAAAATTATATTATGGGCTGAGCACGACAATATAAATGTCAAATTTCACAAAATGGCATCTTCCACATGAAATTTTCAGAATTGTACCTGTGTTTTAGCAGTTCTAGTGAAATTTGACATGAGAAATGGTCTTTGGTGTTATTACCGGGGCCCAGCCGAAGGCTGGCACCGGTTATAGAATGCAGACGGTTTCTGTCGTTTTTTCAACGTTACATTGTTAGGGATATATCGCTGACTGAGATATATCGCTGGCTCGTTACTTTTGCTCGCTGGCTCATTGAAATCTTATCTGCCATTTTGAAAAGCACGAGGCATGGAGGACAGTCAAGAGAATAAATTATAACTTTTTGTTCCCCAACTTTATGATGCACTAGTTTATGAGCGAAAATTTAAGAGTGAATATTTGGAGAGACAAATTTACGAGCGATCACTTAAGAGTCAACCTTCCATCGTGAAACTTATCAAGAATAAGAGCGACTTATCAAAGCTATCTACATTGAGTGAACCTTCCATTGTGAGAGGTGCGAGAGGTTAACTATATCTATGCAATCCCGTGTCCCACTGGGCCTCGGTAAGTTCCACATAGTGGTTCTCGTTACAGATAAATCATCATATGTATAGCCCTTGCATAGTCGAAAAAAGAAGTCGATACTGTTTAAATTATTCTGGTACGAGGTTTTTGTCTACAGAAAATTGAAATTACTCAATTTCCTAAAGGATTCCCTCTTAAACACTTTTTGCCTGGTTCCAGCATAGGTTGCTGGTTTAGCTCAGGTGGTCGAGTGTCGCAGTGGTATTTGCGAGGCCAGGGGTTCAAATCCTGTTTCAGCATGTTCTTTTATCAGGCTAAATGGCATTAACCCTTTAAGTCCCAGTGGTGACCAGCATCCAATTTCTCACTGCAATATTCACTGTTCAACAACCATTCATGTTATGAGAATAACAAAAATGATCACTAAAAAAGAATTGCATTGATATTCAGACAAATTCTCCTCACTAGTACCATAACAAATTTAATTATGAGAATAGTTAGGAGAATATGAATATTGATATTGGAGCTTAAAAGGTTAATACTGTAAGGGTCAAATCTCCTTTTACATAAACGTAATTGCAGTTGGTCAAGGTCATTCAATAAGACAATCCACTCTTGGTTTATTCCCATTTTTGTCTGTCAACTTCAGTCTTGTCCCTTTGAAGACTATCAGCTCGTATCCTAACCCAGCAGCTAGCTATGTTGGGTAAACTTGGAGTCAGATTGACTTAAGTGCAGTTTATTGATCAGTAAATGGCACTTTGATATCACTACTCAAGAGTGGATATTGCTTAACATTTGAAAGTCAACTTGGGCCTTCCCCCTTTCAATAGCAACATTGTATTTGCAATCTAATATTGTCATTCAATGTCTTTGCTAATGTGGAAAAGGAGATAAATAATGTCAGAGAATAAAACTCTGTTCAGCCTATATCGCAATTGGGCTGGGTAGCTGAGCTCAAAGAGCTCTTCACCAGTATTTGTAACATCATTGTTTGAATTCCATTCCATCCTGTTCTTTTGTCATTAGGTGTTCCAGCCTGTTCTTTTGTTAAATCACATTCCTGCTTGCTCTTTTGCTTTGTTTTCCAGCATGCATTCCACTTTCACTGTATCTCGCGCTGGCTGAAGACTCGTCAAGTGTGTCCACTTGACAACAGAGAATGGGAATTCCAAAAGTATGTTGATGAAAATGTTCAAGTCCACCTTAAATTTGATGGATTTTGTGTACTATAATAGAGAGCTTTTAAAGTTGTAACCAACACTGTTCATGTTTGAGTATTAAAACATTTATTTTTAAATATCAATACATCAATATCAACACTGCAACAATATTACTAAAATAATAAGGAAAATTCATTTTTCTGTGCTCTTCAGGGGAAAACAGTACATTTGACAGTGGAAATGTACTGTTACAAACATTTGTTTGTTCATTTTCACTGACTTTAAGATCCATATAAAACAGTCATCTGAAAATAGTTACTGATTGGCTGTTGATAATATATTTTTCAAAGGAAAGTAATTTTTCATTACTCTAATACCTGCACTGTAAATAGAGTGACTTCTTTTCCATAGTCCTTATTCACAAGCAGCCTAGAAGTATTTCACCAAAACCCGTCTTTTTGCCAAAAAAAAACTTAGATTTTAAGTAACAGGTACAGACTGTACTCTTGTCTCCATTTCTTGAGCTCCATTTTTCACGAACATAATCATTGATTTTTTGGCTCTTGGTCACAGTTTTTGGTCTTTTTTTTTCTTGTCACAGGTATGGCCGTTAATCGTTGATGTTCACCCTAGTTCTATCCCATTATAACTGCTTATTTGTATAAACAGTACTGTAACTTTGATTTTGTAAATTTTACTGTCAGATTTTACAGGAGAGCTCCAGATTAAACTTGAGTTCAGTTACCTTGCATAATGTGTGTTGAAACTTCTTTGCTTTATTATTATTATTATTATTATTATTATTGCTATTATTATTATTATTATTTTGCATATTTCGAGTCAACATGTGGTGCTAAATCCATGTGAGTCATTTATCAGATTGTTGTTGTTGTTGTTGCTTTTTTTTGGTGGAAGAGGGGGATGGGGGTGATTATTGAAATTCATTTTTGCAGAGAAATTGCATTGCAGTATCTATTATAATCTACTGAGCATTTTTGTCATACTGTATGTATTCAACATATATTTATCATTACATAGTTAAAAGAACATAATGATCTATAAGGCACAGCTCACACGTTGTGCATACTTTGTATCTTATTCAAGGCGTGGATCAGTGCAAGTCTCTGGTCACCTCTGCATCTACCCCTCCCCTAACCCAACATTAATGCTAACTTTTTAAGTTTATAACTTGCTGGGTTTGGTGCATAGTTGCCCAGATACTGACATTGAATGATCCCAACGCATTAGGCTCAGGAAATGCTATGGATATGGTACGGCTTATGAATCAATAAAGAAACGTCTTTGTCAACTTGAAACGGTTCAGACGTTGTTTGGCCGGGTATGTTGAGTTACACAGACCTGGAATTTCATGTGCGAAACTTTATTTTGGAGGCGGTTTTACTGACAATAATAAAAGTTTTCTTGCTTCGGTATCAGGAACAGCCGTGGAACGGAATGTAAGTTACACTAGGGTTGGTCCTAATAACAGTTGAGTTCGGCTCATGAAAAGTATCGCGTCTAGGCCTAAATTCGCGTAAATTGAACTATACAGTTAAATTGCGGATTATGACATAAAGCCACGTTCTTTGGCGACAAAACTCAATGTAAAATAATTACTGGTCTAGGGCCAAGTTAACAAAAGACCTGGTAACTTTCTGGGCGCGTAAAGCTCTTTTGCGAACGTAATGTTTACAACAGGAATAGCCATTTTGTTGGTTTTCAAGGTAAAGCAATACACTATTCCGGTAAGCCCTTGTTTTCAAAACCCAAACCGCCCTTCAGTACCGCTTGTCAATGAGAAAAAATGGGGCTGTTGGGGGGAGTGGGGGGGTAGGGAATCATGTAAGCCTTTACAAAATATCCCGAGATCTCGGGGGGAGGGGCGTAATCCGAAGATCTCGGGATATTTTGTAAAGGCTTACATGATTCAATACCCCTCGGGATATTTTGTAAAGACTTACATGGTTCACTACCCCTGGGTATATTTTGTAAAGGTTTACATGATTCACTACCCCTCGGGATATTT
This sequence comes from Ricordea florida, assembly GCA_949710005.1. NCBI lineage: Eukaryota > Metazoa > Cnidaria > Anthozoa > Corallimorpharia > Ricordeidae > Ricordea > Ricordea florida. The sequence continues at coordinate 8,275,813 of OX453278.1, forward strand.
TGTAAAGGCTTACATGATTCACTACCCCTCGGGATATTTTGTAAAGGCTTACATGATTCACTACCCGTTGGGGGGCTCCTTGAACCATGTGCTCAAAAAAGGCGGTTTGACCCATGGAAACGACCAAAGTGGGAGCTCTTGGTGGGCCCGGCAACAGGCGTTGTTTGGGACACTGAAGCGGGTTTCGGGCGCGGGCGCCAGAAGAAGGTAACACCTGTTCTGCAGAATTACAAACCTCAAATCAACAGTCTCCACACAAGCTTTATTCTTAAGCTCTAATACTTTTTATTGCGCATGCGTAGTCTCTTTAAATTTCGATTTAGATTGTTTTCAATAATTATTTACAACTAACAATCCGTTTTAAGCCTTCTTCGTTTTCCATGCACTATTTGTTACTTTGCCAAACAAATAAATCAACAATCGAAAAATGACTTTTCCCTTTGCTCCCACAAGCGTTGTTGTAAAAGTAATGTCAAAATGACCCGCTTTTCCTCAGATGGTTAGAGGATGACTCGTGTGGATAAGGTCGATGTCGCTACGGCGACCCAAATTTTTGGCGTAGGGGCTTTCAGCCCCCTTAGAGGGTGCGTAAAGTGAAGTTAAGCAAGAGTTGACGTATTACTGTCCCCAATCTATGTTACCAGGAAATTAGTATCTACTGTGAACATCAGGGTTGGCGCAGTGGTGAGAGCGCTCGCCTTCCACCACCGATTCCCGACCCCGGCGTAATATGTGGGTTGAGTTTCTTGGTTCTCTAGTCTGCTCCAAGAGGTTTTTCTCCGGGTACTCCAGTTTTTCCCTCTTCACAAAAACCAACGTTTTATTTGATTGATTTAATTTAATATGATTTGATTTAATTTGTGCTTTACAGTGTCCCGAATTAGTACGTCTGTGCTAGATACAGTTGACACTCAAATAAAGATGATGATGATGATGATGATGATGATGATTATTATTATTATTATTATTATTATTATTATTATTATCAAATATTAATTTAGGAAAATACGGTGGGTGGGTAACGAAAAGCGTTTGGGTAATATGGGGATGTCCAATGTATTTTAGGCCCTAATATGTAAGGCTAATAGTGGCACTGAATGTTCACCATTCACTTCTGTCTTTGGATTTATGCTTAAGAATTATAAATGTGAATCGGAAAAATATAGGAAAGCATCAGGAGGGCATAATGGGCTCCTGAAAGCATTCATTAAACGCACTCCCTCAAAGTGAGGGAGGGGACACGCGAGATAAAATTTTATTTTCAACATTTTATACAGGTCTGTTTTCACTTTTTGGGAAAAAAACTGGGGGGCACGGTCCCCTCTCTCACCATAATTGTCGATCACATTTGGCTAAGCCCCGTCAGGCTCATGTATATTCGGGAGCTCGAGTGGGTCAGTTGTTATTTAGTGTAAAACTTCCAGGGGTGGTCTATCTGGAGAACCATGGGTACAGAAAGCTTCTAATTTAGCTATGCTAAACGACGGCTCAAAACAACTTTGGTTGATAGTGTTGTTGCCATGGCAACCAATCACGTGACCAAACAACAGCTCACTTCCGGTTCAGATTTTAAGGCCTCTGCAGACAGGGAAGAACGGTACTTATTCAGTATTTCATTGTATAGTCTGACTACTTACTCAAGTACCATACCCAATGTAATTGGAATGCATGTCCAAGTCACGTGACCAAGGAACTGTCACTAATGTAACTTTATACACACTATTTAAAGAGACTTTCAGCAAGGTTTGACAACCATTCCAATTACAATGGGTACGGTTCTTGGGCAGATAGTAAAAGTACAGAACAATACGCTGATAAAGAAACGTTTTTCCCTGTCTGCAGAAGCTCTCAAAATTTAACCGGAAGTGGTCTGTTATTTGGTCACGTGACACATTTCAAGTAATACAACTATTAAGTGGAGATGTAACCTGCAGCCAAGATTTGTCCACATTGTATGAACCGTTTCCAAGATTGACCACCCCTTCACTTTTTGACTAAGGAAAAGATGACCCAGCCCTTAATATACCTGAGGGTTAGGAATTATCTAAATTTAGCATACAGTTTCCGTCAAATAAATGTGCCAGTAACATAAATGAGCACGACACTTCTGATCACACCTAGGAAATAGGTTTTTATTCTCAAGGAACTGAGGATTGGGCACGGCCAAGGAAAGCCGATTTGAGAAAAATAAAGATTTGACGTTCTAGAATAGAAGACAATTAACTTTATAGGGTTAGGCCCAATTACTGTATACCAAAACTTTTGATAATTCACGCACTCACACATACACCTTCCACCCAAAAATCGGAAAGAGATCAAGTCGATTTAAATGTAGCAGGGTTCCTTAATATACACCAACTCAATTAATTTCCATTTCGACGCAGGAGACCATTTGGAGGACCAACGTATACCTCGGGATAAAATAAATCCTCTTTAGAGATTTGTTTCCTAGCGTCCATAAGTAAACATGACATGGCAGGAGCCCATTACTTACGAACCGCGCTACGTGCGGATATCAACGCTATCGATCTAAATATCGTTCTATAAAACGACGTAATTTAGTAATACATCAAACGTGTCATATAACACGGTACGAGAATCGTTTTAAAAAAATAAATAAAAACGATACAGGAAGTACAGGAAGATCAGTTATCTGCCTAAGCACTCGTTGCTTTTGATTTCCTTTTTGTTTTCCGGCCTCTTTTCAGGCATCCTGAACAACCTTCAACCGGTAGGGGAAGACTTGAGTCTCTTACAAACACCACGATGCAATAAACGGTTTGCAGAATAGATGCTTTTAAACTTGCTTACGCTTAGCTCGAAAATGTCATCGTGCCCTTACGATTTTATGCAGACCTGCATCATTTCGGAGCAACTTCGGACCCCTCTGAAGTTCACTCTGATTTGATAGCCAGAATCATTTCTACCCTAAAACTTTTCCAGATGTGAAGATCTGTCTTTCCAAATCAATGAGTTTGTGAAATGACTTCTTTATACTTTTATGATTGATTTTTCAGGCCTTTTGCGAAAAGCCTCCCTGACCTGTTTTCTTTGAGTACGTGACTTGACTTTATTGTTCGAGTTAGGCCTTTTCAAACGTCGACATGTGCCGAATTTAATGCAAATGAGGAAAAGACAATAGATTTTTCTCATTTGCATTAGAATCGGCACATGTTAAGTTCGACGTTTCAACCAGGGCTAAATTATTTTAAAACGTGTATCTAAGTATATGCCTAGGCGTTCGTGTATAGATGTGCGGATGTCCAGTTTGAGTGCTTGTGGTTACCCACTCCCCTAAATATTCAGCTGACTGAACACTCAAACTTCTCCACAACGGCCAGCAAGGGGACAGAGGAATTAGGCCGTCGTTGAGAGATGGCCGTAACGGGGAGGTAACACAAGTTTAATCTTAAAATATGCTTATTGTAGCATAGAAATACCTAAGGGACGGACCATTAGAAAAGTGATGGGGAGGGGGGGGGGTGGGGAATTTTCAGCTTGCACGAATATTTTTTTTCGCTCACTACTTGTGCAGGAATTTTTTTTTCAGGTGAACCCCTCTGCACGAATTTTTTTAATTACGTGTGAAAAAGTCACAATTGGACCTTCCTTCTGCACGAATTCTTTTTTTTACCTTCTTCCTTGCATGGTTTTTTTTTGGTTTTTTCCCCACCCCACCCCACCCCTATCACGTTTCTAATGGTCCGTCCCTAACACAATCGAAACATATCTATAGAGCAGAAATCTACATTTATTGTTCAGAAGCTAAGAAAGATGGTAATTAAAGGGTAAGACGCAGTCGAATCAGTCAGCCCTTCAGTCGTCAGTTGTTGTCAGGTTATTTCGGCGGTTGGGACGCAGTGAATCCATTGGCCGCTGTAGAGAAGTTAAAATAAAATTAAATGTATGAACAGTCCGCCGGAACCGAATTAAGTGGTCGTTGAAGAGAGGAGGCCCTTAGTGGAGGTTCGACTGTATGTACAAACATTGTGGGGATAGTTTCTAAAGAAACTGGAGCTGCGTCGGTGGGAAATTAAAACACAAGAAACTGGATAAATCAAACGAGTTGATTAAGTAAGTTATACCACCGTAAGGTAAAGTTAAGCACCTCCCTTTTACCTTACAGTGGTATAACTTACTTAATCAACTCGTTTGATTTATCCAGTTTCTTGTATGTACAAACACCCAAACCAAAGCAACTGATTTGATCAATCATAACACTGAGGTACTCAGACCAAGGAACCAATCAGAGCGCAAATTAATACTATTGCATCACATTACAATAAGCTTTTACTGGAATCCAAGATGAAGCGTTTTACGCTGAGAATTCGGGAGAGATTGAGCAATTGCCAGTTAACCAATTAATGCAAGAAAATATTACTTAATTGTGATTGGCTAAGAGAAATGCAGTTCAAATGTAACACCAGTGCAAAAAGTGCAACACCAATGCAAATTACAAATCAAAATTTTTTTCAGTGCGGAATTATTAAAGGGGTGGCTAATGGTCCTTCAGAAATTCTGGGTATCGCAAAATTTTAGTCGAAATTCACGGGTCTGGCGTTTATGTGCGTCTCGCAGTCTCGATTTTTATACGAAAGAGTCTGGCACTCAAAGCACTTTGAAGTCTCGGTCTCGCAATCTAAAAAGCCAAAATGCCTCGGGCTCGCAAAGAAAAACGCTCTCGCCGTCTCGCAAAGTCTCACATTTACCATTCGCCACCCCTTATTAACGAGTAATCATACGGTTTTCTCTCTCAATTTGTGATTTATTTGCCCTCGTAAGTTTTCAAAATCTAAATGTACACTCGCCGAAGCGTCTCGTGCAATTTTGAGCCTGTTGAAAAACTAGTTGATCAGTACAAAATGATTAAATCAAAAATTGAACTCGAAACCGTGTGATTACTAATTACTAATTTTGTGTGGTTCCTTCCTTGTTAATATATGATTAACGGATTAAGTAGCTAAAACTCAATTTACACTACGGTTTTGCTGAACTTGGCCAATACATTGTTTAATGATCGGCATTTTAAATGATATCACTGATTTTAAAATTTTGACAATGACCTTAATTTATGTTTGTCTTTGTTCATTTTTTTTTATTTATTGCTCTATTTAAACGTGACATCAGTTAATCCGAATATTTTAAATTGTGCTTTTCTTTATTATTTTTTTTTTTCAAAAATAACTGAATAAAATAATGAAGAATTATTAGACTTTTGGGGACAGTTTTGCAGGTATTTCCTGTATCCAAAGAGCGTAAATTCTAACTTACCGTTTACATATGACTCTCTACAAAAACGTTGTACCAATAGGAAAAACACGGTTTCAAAAATGCACGGTTAAGCATAATTTTGTTGTGTTTAGTGTGGTTAACCCAGTTTAACTGAAGAAAATAATGATTTAATGACTGTTTATGACTAATGTTACGTTATACTTTCATACGAAAACAACATTTTGGACATGCATAATCATAGGCGTTAAAGATTCCACTCTTTGAACAACGAATACAGCGGCCCATGTTTTCCTGTGCTTATGAAGCCTGCCTCTATTTTGGTCTGCCTTCAGCATTAACGTCCGGTTAAAGCAGCTATAAGCGCTATTTTTATCGCAAGTCATAGCGGAAGCATTTTTTAACCAGTTCTATAAATATAGTTGGACCGCTTCCGGTTCGTTAAGCGTTAAAGCAATTTTAAAATTCCCGTTTGAATGCTGCTGGCCATTAAAACCGTAATGATCTAGATAACTAGATTGCAATAAATACAAGACACGTTTACAAACATGCGTTTTACTTTTCAAAATGACTTTTTAACATATAACTGATGCAATCACACATCAGACAGTTTGATGCTACGCTGGTTTGAAATAATGAATGTATTAAAAAGTTACAATACACACTGTCCCGATCACTTTGGTATAATCACTTTTGCTATAACGTGTATGTTGTTTAATGTGCGTGTATAGTTGCTTTGTAGAAATTGATAAGAAACGTTGCTCAACTTTTAAAAGTCATTCGTTTTACACATACGTCTATTAGTAAATTATAGAATCATGTTCCACCTGCAGTTTTCTCTGTCAGCGTTGAGTTTTATTCCGGGCTGATTCTCCTTATAGAGAATAATACAATCCTAATTTGACCAAGAAATCAAATTACGCAAATAACCCTAATGACTGGGAAGTTGTAAATCTATTTTGGTATATCGTAATCTGCAGACATTGGATGACGTCATAAATGAACTTTGAAAGTTGAATCTGAGGGCGAGGAGCAATTTTATTGTTTTCAATTTTCAAATAGATCATGAAAAATTGTCCACACGGCCTTCACTGTTAGTTGCGGGAAAAAATGCTTTACCTTTAATTCCCTCTGAGATACATTTTCGCGATACAAAAGACAACATTTTAATTTGATAAACGGCCGCCTCCCCTTACTGTTATTCGTTCGCCTTGACGAAGGACTCACGATCGAAACGTCCGCGTCCCCTTTTGGCACAAAGTTCTTCCCTTATCATTTGAGAAATCCATTTCGTCTGTTTCTGTCTTTCCCATCGGCTCAGCACCAGTTTCTTTAGTAACTAATTCCTGTTCAGTGCAGCTTCTAATTTACTAATATTATAACTAATTTATTAATGCAGTGACCGTTATGGGCCACTGTAGTCTTGGATACATTAGGCTCCATTTCAAGCCTGAGGTCAGAAAATCCGATTATTTTTAATTATGTTTTCGTTTTCGAAAAATGACGGAATAAAGTGATGAAGGACTTTTAATTGAGACGTTTGGAGTCACAGTTTTGCAAGTATTTTTTGTACGAGAGATTTTAATGAGCTCATCCGTATAGATTTTTACAGTGAAATTTCGCGAAGAAAATGATTGCTGCGCGCACTTTCGTCGTAGTTTGACGAAATTTCGATGACAACACAGTTTTATCACTGTTCACATGTAGTTTCGCCTCAGCCCGTCTGTCAAGACACCCACATGGTTTGTTTAACAACTGCTTAACCGAATGAACTCTCCACCTTTCAATTAACCATTTTTTCTCCCACTATTGATCCAAATGCAATGTCTCCATTCAGCGTCATCAATACTGAAAGGATCGCAAGGCATGCAGTCACGGTACGCTTGGCGATCCGCTAGTTAGGAGAATTGCTACTAAGATATTGAAAACATTAAGGCTTGAAAATACTTGTTGACTCATGATCTACCTGGAAGCGGATACGATGATTTACAATGACCAAAAAGCAAGAAAACATTCATTGATGATTGATATTAAGGTTTCGATTCGCTCCCGTTTGACCAGTGTTTCACCACGTACAGACATGAAATACCCGTCAGCCCAGCAGAATTTTTCGCGTCAGAAAAAAAATTTGTTGGTGAACTTAAAACCACTAATTGCTAGGGCTAATTGGCTATTTAAGAGCTTCTCTGTTCGTGACAAAATTCCATGTTTTAATAGTTCTACTTTCTTTTAAGAAAAAGGCTGAAATTTCTTTCGTGAGTCAGTTGGATCTTGTGCTTTCGGAGATTTCCATATCATTCTAATTCGTTTATCAATAACGTTTCCTTGAAGTTTTATCTTTTGCGTGGCTCTGTTTAACATCTCTTCAATGATCTTCATTCTTAGAGGGTCCCTTTTTGATCCCCGATGCTAAAATTAAACTGTAAACTGTCATACAATATTATTCTCCAAAACCACTTTCCGAACCACTCCTACGTACAAATATGGCAGTGGGAATGTCACATTTTCTCACTTATCAACTTTTCCGGCAGTGGCCGGATTGTTTCTGTTCAAAACACTGACGCAAACGAACCGTTGGTTTGAGTACAACAATTACTCGAATTTGGTTCAATGACAAAAAACCGTATCAAGTCATTATCGTTCAGTCTTAGTATTTTTTCCCTGGCCAAATTGAAGCTGCGCTGAAGTTAAAGTGGGCGCTATGTACGTTGATTGAACAGTAGATACTGCATGTTATCAGAAACGGACAAGTTACGGGTTGCAGTTTGTGACCAAGGCGACCCGGCTGTTAGAGGTTTCACGGAAGGGACGTCTTCAAATGATTGCGTTTTTCCAGCTAAAGAGGATATTGCTGTTGGGGTTTTCAAGTTACCTCCCCGAAGGTAAGTGTAGCACTTAAACAATAGCCTGCACAACAGGCGTGATTTTTTTGCGTATTTCAGGCGAACAGAGGCGAAAACGAGTCGCGCGCGAAGGAGACTCGCGCGACTCGCCTTCGCGAAAATAATAACAAAAAAAAAAACATTTGCCACTTAAGCTTTATTCTCACCGATACGAACTGGCTGTACTCTAATGAATCTTTCGACCGCACTTCGGCAATTGGACACCGATGGGAATGTGTTATTATTATTATTATTATTATTATTATTATTATTATTATAGGCAGTATATCAACATCTAAATGCCAGATATAAAGTAAAAAGAACGCCAGGAGCTATTATTATTATTATTATTATTATTATTATTATTATTAATATTAATATTATTATTGTTATTGTTGAAATTTCTCAACTTTAATGTTCACTGGTCATTATTCAATTGAGGGCAAGCTATCACCTGTAGCCTCAGGCCTCAAGAACTTTATTATCATCATCATCATCATCATCATCATCATTATTATTATTATTATTATTGTTCAAATTTCTCAGCTTTGATGTTCACTGGTCATTATTCAATTGAGGGCAAGCTATCACCTGCAGCCTCAGGCCTCAAGAACTTTATTATCATCATCATCATCATCATCATCATCATCATCATTATTATTATTATTATTGTTCAAATTTCTCAGCTTTGATGTTCACTGGTCATTATTCAATTGAGGGCAAGCTACCACCCGTAGCCTCAGGTCTCAAGCTGACTTTCGCAAGATTCTTGCGGTTCCAAGTAATGCCACTTTCTACAATTCCGCTCCGTGACAGTCACTCCTATTTGCTGAAGAGTCCTTTGTAAGTTCTTCATCACTATACCCAAAGCCCTAACCACTAAATGCGTTACAGCAGCATTTACATGCCATAACCGAGCAAATTCTCTTCTTAAATCCTGGTGCTTTTCCAACTTTTCCTTTTCTTTTTCCTCGGAAGCGGGCATCCCCGGGAATCGCTATACTTCAATTATATGGCACCGTCCTTGCTGCTTATCCAAAAACACTATGTCTATATTATCACTAGTATTATTATTAAAAAAATAAATCATTACTACTACTACTACTACTACTACTACTACTACTACTACTACTACTACTACTACTACTACTACTACTACTACTACTACTACTACTACTACTACTACTAGCTACTACTACTATTACTACTACTACTACTACTACTACTACTACTGCTGCTGCTGCTCAGTGCTGCTATTGCTGCTGCTACTGCTGCTGCTGCTGCTACTACTACTACTACGTACTATTACTACTAGTAGTAGCAGCAGCAGCAGCAGAGCAGCAGCAGTAGTAGTAGTAGTAGCAGCAGCAGCAGCAGTAGTAGTAGTAGTAGTAGTAGTAGTAGTAGTAGTAGTAGTAGTAGTAGCATCAGAATTATTTTTATTATTACTATGACTATCAGTTGAGGCAGGTAGAGTAATTTCAACACCTGAATTAAGTATGTACGTGATACAAAACATGTTTAACTTCCATTTGGAAGTCATTTTTTGCTTTGTCGCCGTTTTCGAATTTTTGAACTGAACTGTCACATGAGAAAAAGAAGAAATATAATAATTATGTTTAGGAAAACGTCTGGCTGGGAATCAATTAACTAATTTTGGAGGTGCTAATGGTATCATTCTTATAGCATAAGAACCGCCATGAAGCAAATGTATTACATTTTGAATTGTCGTTTATTTTGCGATTATAGCAGTGGTCTAGAATAGGTTTGGTGCCAACAGTCTTCGCGTTTGTCGGCGGTTAGAACGCGTTCAATTCAATTCATGGAATTGAATATTTAGCCGCGAACACCGTGAACAGCTGGTTTCATAAATGCATTCGTTTAAAAGTTGCGGTGCAAGTTGTTATCTTTATCTTCTCGTGCCTTTCTTGTTTTTAGAATATTTACTGGTTTGCCCGACTTTACACAGATATGAGCTTTCAGAACCAACTGTCTCAGGCCTGCCTGTTGTTTGGTGTAGATTCTCGTTATCTTTTAGGAATGGAATCAACTTAACGGAGTGAAGCGATTAAAGGCCGGTAAGAATAATACAGGTACTGAAAAAAGGAAACTACAAATAATGATTAAGCAAAAACGGTAAAATAATTGCATATAAAAAGCAACAAGTAGAACAACGAAATCAACGAGAAACTACGGACACTAAGTTATTCACTAGAATATAATCCGTGTAATGACACTCATACATTTAAACAATGATTGTCAACCTCCCTGTACGCCGCGTCTGTAGTCGAAACAGGAAAAAATTGAAGAGAAAAAAAAATATAAAAAAAAAAACGGAGCAAAAAGAAGCCAGGAAGCGAGTCATGTTTGTGTCAATCACTTCACTTTAAAGATTTGATTTTATCATTTTTCAAACGCGAGAACGCGGCGCTCTTCACAAAATCAGCCGTCTTATTTCTAGGAAGGCCCTACTAGGCATTCGATCATCGGTTGTGGTAGTGTCACACGCGATTTCAGTCTTTCACGCGACGGGTCAATGAATGTTTTTGTTTGAGCGCGCCTTTTTAAACGTTAACAAAGCGCAGACGAACGAAGGATCACACATTTCGAATACAAAATCCTAGCTGTTTCAAAACAATGTCAGAGTTTGGCGATGTTTCTTGTTGTTTGATGTTAAAGGAGCAACCAGAAAAAAAAACCTACCTAAGTTTTACAAAATTGCATCAATATTGTTATTTTACGAGCGTGGGTTGTGGTGCATGCCACTTTTAGCAAAGTGCGTAATTCTGGGGGAACACCCCACAGCGAATAAAATGCTTTATTATTTCATTTCTCTGTTGTGTGTTTTTCACTTTCCTATGTTGCTGGAATTCAAATATTTTCGGTGTGCTTTTGGACATTGTCAAATATATCCGACGTAATCGGAATAAATTCTAGCTACAGAGAAACTTATCCGGCTGTGCTTTATCAGGCCTTCCTTATATATTCTCATACCTCTTTCGTTTCCTGGGACGTTACTTCTAATAAAGTTGCCTTGAATCTCGCGTATTTGATATCCTATCAATGGTTGTTGTCAGCGATTGTATGAGACTTGTCGACAGAAAACACTAGTAAATCCGAGAAAAAGTACAGTTCTACGGACATCCGCTAAAGTGTCTATCACATCGAGTGAGGGAAGCCCCATTTCCGGTTTATCTCTGTTGACCAATTGATTGGCAAGCTCTTGACCAATGGAATTTCGAAGAAATTGTTAGGATCACGTGGGGTGTAAATTGTGCGTCACACAGCTGCCGAAATCTCCAGATTTTCGGTGGCTGAAGGTCTCGTATTCTGAACTGGTTTTGTTTAGGTGGTTATCGAATATGTAGAGAGAAGTGAGGTTTCAAAGGAGGTAATTTCCTCGCGAATTACTTGAGGAATCGCCTTTATTTACACCAACGTTTTTCGTTTTTCGTCTCGGGTTTTCGCCTTGGTTGGGAGCAAATACGGCTCACTATTCGTGCGTACATTGTTGATGTACCCGTTCGTAGGCCACTTTACATAGGCACTGGTTGGGTCAATTCTATCTAGATATACCGTGACTTCCTTTATTATGAGTCAAAGCCAGACAAGCACCAGCCTTAGAAATACAAGTTTTCATTCTGGAGGGATGCCTACAGGGTAAGTGGCAGTAGAACCTAATCTTTTGATGGCTAGAATAGCCATCAATATGGCGCCTCACTTTGCCCTCTACCGTCGTTATAGCCATAAAGACGACAAAATCCTGGGTCAGTTTTGACTGAAAGAGTCTACTTTAAGCATGGAGTTTGTCTTTTATGAATTGCCTACAGCACTGTTGAATGTTTAGAAATCTTATTCCTGAGTACCTCTGGTTTTCCGTGTTATTCTGCCGCCCCCCTCAACCAACCTATGGAAACAGAAAAGACTTCCGTGGACTATATTCCAGGGAATTTTTTAAAACTTCTCATACGGAATCAATCCTTTGTTGCTCCAGATAAGCATAGACCCAAAGGCCTTGCTTTGTTTTTTGTTACCGCTCTCTATTAAACAGCAATGAGACCTTGGCGTCATTTTACAGTTTCAAATTTTTAGCAATTGCTGTCTACAGTCGTCACTTCCCCAAAAATACTTAGTTTAAGTCTTTGAAAGTAATGTTCTCGATTGTGAACAATAAGACTCTCTCGTGTTTTATTTGATTTCGATGGTCTATACCTGTTATATATATATATATATATATATATATAGAGAGAGAGAGAGATTTATATCACGCAGTTTGGAAAGAGAATTGGGGCAGATAATTTCTCAGCTCGAAATGTTCATATGATTAGAAGGGCGATCGTCTGAAATTTTATATCAAAGGCTACGACAGGAACAGATTTCTGCCGGATTTTTATTTCTTTTTGTGAAATCAAATGGTGTGTAATATCTCTCAACCACGCCAAGTCTAAGTTGATGCTTTAGTTTTAAGGCCAATTTTGGTTTCTTTGAAAGCCAAGAATAATCATTCGAGTTCTCGAACCATGTCGGCAATAAAGTTGTTTATATTCTAACGCATTCCATTTTTTTTGTTTTTATTGCTAGTGTAAAATCGATTGCATTTATAAACTGTGATTGCAAGGCTGAACTAAAGTTTTTTGTCGTGTGATCTTATGGAAATGGCGATGCCAAACGGAAGAACTGTAGAATACCCTAATTTCTTTCTTTAGTCATTGCATCTTCCTTTTGTACGATTCCATTTCTTTTTGTCGCCCATTTTAAATCCCGATAGCGTGTTGTCAGACACGTTTGCTTTCGTTTAAATTTTCTTTTTCCTCGAACCGGCAGTCGTTTGCAATTAATTTGAAATGTTTATTTTCTATTTTGGGTCGCCATTTCGAGCAAATGTTCGTTTCGTCTTTTGAGGGTTTTGGTGCGTGTGTCGACAGGAAATATAAGGCGCTAATATCATTGCCTTCGCAATTAATTATTCTTCCTGATTTTGGGAATTAAAGCCTTTAGTTAGAGGAAACATTTACACTGTAACCCGTTGATCAAAACGTACTTCAGTACGTTATTGTTTACTTCGGAGTATTTGATTTAAGCTGACCGTGTGTTTGGGCAATTTAGGACTTTTCTCCGTAAGTTGTGTCGTGGAGTAACATTTTGTCGCCTGTCTGTAGAATTCATAAGTGTACCGTCGAGAAATATCGTTTCGTTGTCTATATCGTTACCATAGTTTGCACCATCTTGGCCGATGATTTCCTGCGAATATTGCATTTGAAATGAAGAGTTCTTTGACCAGCTGAGGCGCATTTGAAAACAATTGCAGTGTTAGCAAATGAAGTGTTGATTTTTGAGGTTTGGAGCGAAAAGTTTGTCGTTTTTTCTTGGAAGTTGTTTTTGTGTTCATTAGGTGTAAATACTATAGAAGTCATGCGATGCCCGCTTAACATGACTAGGACCTACTCATGCCATAGAAATAGTACACAAGGAAAGATATTGGTCATCATAGACGTGCCGCTAGCAATGTTTTTCTACGGGCATTGACCTTTTCCAAGCTACATGTACATCAATAGTAAATATTAAATCTGAATTCCTCTATGCAAGAATGTGTCCTCGCCTTCTTCTTTTCTTTTGGCTTTTATTTATTCATTTCAAATTGGTCGATAGTGGTATTAGGAAAAGTGTTGCCATGCACTTAACTTGTTGCACAACAGACCGTGTGTAGCAGCTGACCTAAAGAATTCAGCCTGTTTTGGTATCAAATTTTGAAGATAATTAACACTGGGGAATGTAGATGACAGACACACATTTCTGTCATTTTAACACACACCACAAACAATAGGCAGTTAGATGTTTGGTATCTTTTGTCAGTGGGTTTCGCGTTTTAACCTGGCCATCAATGAGGCATGGATTTGTCTTAATAATTACGTTATTATTGGTATCCAGTATTGGTCCTTTCATTTTGTGTGCTTACATGCACTCTTTCATTTCTGTTCTAAGACATGCTTATTGTTTTATGCACATTCTCACAAAGTATGACCTCAAAAGGCACATCCAGTGAATGATGTAGTTGTGCCTAGGGTAAAATTGAAATAGCACACAGTAAAAGTTATCACCTCTTGATCTGATTTATTATAACTGTCTGTGGTTGAGTTGGAATAACGTGTTAAGGGCATTAACTTCCCAGTTTATTGTTATTGTTCATTATGTGCGGTATCAAAGGATGCTGCTGATCCAAAGATGTCACAGTAAGCTGCAATCATTGCAGAAAACCCTTTAGACAGTGAACGTTTGCTGTCCAAAAACTACCCTGAATTCTTATAAAAATACCATGTGAACATTTCTCTTAGCTCCCATCCTCCTCATACCTGTGCAGTGTTGCTTGAGAAACTTAATTTTTGCCAAAAGGGTCATTGTTCATTTGGGGTAAGGAGGAGGATGGAATAACACTATGAGTAAACGTATAAAAAACTTGTCTAATTTCCCAAGGATTTCTGCCAAGATTGTGGGCCATGGACATTCCATACTAGGACTTCAAGCTGTAGTTTTTGGTATTACAATAATAGTTATTGTTGCAGATCATGATTGTTCAAAATTTGGCTGCTCACACAAACAAATCTGAGCTATTACACTGATTATGCAATAACCTGGCAGTTTGAACTCGGACCTCCTTCTCAAGTCACCTTGTTATAATATTATTAATAGAACTACTGTAATTTTTCACCTTAAATATTAGTTTATTGAGCTGTAAAATCTTTCAGTAACATGAAAGACATTGTTTAAAGGAAAATATAACATCAGAAGTTGGAAGAGGGATTTAATTATTGTTTTTCTTGTATCCAAATTGTTTGGAATATGCCTGAACTTGTTAAAAACCTCTTCATTTGCCTTGAGATGTGATTACAACACTTTGAACTCTTACTGCTGGTTTTCTTCATGCAATAGGGTTGAAGAAGAAATTTTTGTAACATCAACTTCATCCAAAATGGATAATTATGATATATTCCATAACATGCATGAACTTGTTTGCAAGGTTTGCAGCAGGTTTTTTTTTTATTGAGTGAGCTAATGAATTATTTTCATGTAGAGGCTCTGCAAAAGTTCTGTTTTTTTCCTTGTAAGACCTAATACAAAGCCGTTTATATGGTTGTTTAAGCTGCCTATGGTATCGTTGAAAGGAATGCTTGCATAAAATTAGTGACATGTTTGTCGGTGGAGCAGCAGTGCACCATTTCTACTTAAGACTTGCGTTTACTCTTTGTAGTCAAAACATTGATTTGCCATACCATTATTTTACACAACTATTTCTCTAAAGCTTTGCTTTGGTTAGCTCTGGGCTGGAAAACAATCCAGGTTGTACTGTAAGTGTGAAACGTTTGCAGACTAACATTCCAAAGAATGTTCATGCACCAATTTACAGTGTACTTGCAGTTACATGTATAATGTGTAGTAAGTGGGCTCTACAGTACATAACACAAGCCGGGCGTGCAGAATTGATTGTGAAAACTACAGCTGAAACCTTGCAAAGATTGCTAATAATTTTTTTGTCTCTGTGCCAGTGTGCTTAAGTGAAGCAACATAACTGGTGTGCTAATTACGTGAATTCTTAGGTAAAGAGCAAAGTTTTGATGTTTTAATTGTTTTGGTAGAAACCAAGAGCAGCAACTGTCAGTTTAGCTTGTTCATCCTATTAGTGGGTGATGTGTTATTTTATTTTTTTTTTGCATCTAAATATTTTGTTTTTGGATTTTAGGCTAGCCATCCATGAAAGAGAAAGAGAAGAAGAAAGGAAAAGACGAAGGGCAAAGGCCAAGATAGAGAGACAACTGTCTGTAGGTGTTGGTCAGATTTCTGAGAAATCAGTGCCCTACATGTACATCTTGTAGTATAAATTAATGAAAGCTATTGTGCAGTGTATATCAAGCGTAACTTAGTAATAATATTGTTAAGTGTGGTATATGTCATATTTCTCAAGGAGTAGCTCAGATCAAAATAAATCCAGGTTCTTTGAGTATAAGTTGAACTTGGGAGCCTCATAATTTTTATTACAGATCTAGTTTGAATTTTATGTTACTGAGATGTATATGCAATATTTAATAGCAAGGTTATTAGACTGCAGGAGGTTTACTTGTTTGTTAATGAAATCCTTTGAGTTATTTACCATTGTCTCCTCCTCCCCCTCCCCCCTCCCCCCCCTGTTTTTTCACTTTTGCCTTCTACAGATACAGGTAATTCAGTGATTTGAGTGTTTGTGATATAAGATGAAATGAGATCAGATAGTATATTATGTTAACTATTATGACTAAATGGATGACATGGGCACACAGAGAATAGTAATCAGAGGTTTTCCAGCATGAGTTAAACCTGTGACCCTCATTGTTCTCTGTTGCTGAGTTACAGGAGACTTGTTAGAGCATGGCTATCAAATTAAGTTCATAAAACAAATGTTCAACATTGGTGTGCACTGCTAGGGTTTTATGGTCAATAGAATGCATGTGGGGAAAGATAAATGGTTTGGGTGTATGGTGCTGAACTTTGTGAAAAGTTAACAGTGAATGATGATGTTTTCTGCTGTAATGATGCATTTAAAGTAAGAGGATCTGTGTACTCCAGATATAGCTTTAGACTCCCTGCCAACAAGTCTCAGATGTGAGTGATAAGCTTTTTATGGTGGTCAATAACATCAACTTTTTTCAGTCCAGCATTTTTTGAATATTTGCATGTAGTCAGTTTCAGTGTATTTTAAAAACATTTTGCAATCAGGTTTTTTTTTAAATTTGATTTGCTCTTTTGGGAAACATGACTTGGTTACAGACAAGCAATCCCTTAAAAACTTTAAGTGCTTGCTAACGTCTTGGTTGTGAACAAGAGCAAAAGACACTGATCAGCTTCTTTGCTGCAGAGTTAATGAGCTCAATACTCCTTGGTTTCTTCTCCTAATGAAAGCTGATCTGTATTTGTGGTTAGTATCTCCAAAACTAAATACAAATTAACCCACAATCAAAAAGAAAGAAAAAAATACTCAAGCAATCACTTTAGACACTAACATTCTTCTTCTTAAAAATAACAATAAACAAACACTAATGACTATGACCCAGTTTCAGAATTTTGTCTTTCCACTTTCAGGACTCGATCAAACTTCCTCTATTTGCAGAACCTAGAAAGGTATTGACTGTATTAGCAGTTTCAATGTAAATTAGTCATGCTTATGTTTTCAGAGCTTTTCTGTGGCTACTCAGTTTTCATTCTCCTTATTTCTAAGACTTGTAGTTATTCAGACTAAAGTTACCTTCTTTTGATGGTTTAGGTCCAGCCATCTTCAGAAGATCTTCTTCAACAGCAGATAAAGGTAGGTGCTTTGGAGGCAGCCTCCCTCCTTTTTCTAATAACTACAGTGTATAATGTCAAGCCCACTGCATAGTTTTCCTGTTGTCTTTCTCGTGAACTTCGCCGCTCTTGGAAGGACATTCAGGTGTGGTCCGTTGACAAGTTGTGAAGGTTCCTTACTAAACATTTTAGTCACTCTCTCACAAATTATGATGATGCACAATTGCGAGAAATCTTCACCATTTGACACAATTTTTGTACAATAAGGGAATCTTACATTACAAATTAATGTTAATACAAAAAGTATAAATGGCTTCCAGATGTTTGTAGTTAGCAAATATTTGAGTGGTTACACTGCATTTCATGCTCAATTTATATTTTTCCAACACAATTCACCTCAAAAAGTGGTATTCCATAACTTCTCCAAGAATGGGTTTGATTTCGTTTGGATTTTTTTGGCTAGCCTGGTTTGTGTGATCCATAGTTGAAATGTTGTATTTGATTGGCCCTTTGATTGACTCTCAATCATAAGCAGTTGAATGTAGCTGGAATGTGGGTTGTCAAGAATCAGTCACACTGCAGCATTTTGTTGATTTATTGTTATGGTTAATTGACAACGAAAATTGTACAGTCCTCTGCTTTTCCTCATTAGGATCATTAGGATTTCCTTATATTGATTAAAAAGACTGATAAGATTCCAGTTCAGAATGTACCGTAATATTGTATAGAATCTGATTAAGTTTAATGTAAATGTTATTACATGTACATTTTAAGAAAAAGCATCTAAAAAATTTATCACTTTATAGATCTAGGTTATTCAGGGTTTTCATTAAGAATTGTAGCAGCAGGTGAAGTGTGTAAAGTAACATTATAATATTCTGAAAGCATTCCATGTCTGAATTCTTCGTAGTAGCTGGAGAATTCTCTGATCTCCGATGCCTAATGAACACCCTGCTTATTGTTAATAATTATGTAATGATTAAATGTGTTTTCTTTATATTTTTCAATCTTTTTATCATAGAAATATGACATAATTCAACTCTTTGGTTGCAAAGTTATATATATAATATATATGTATCTACCTATCTATGTAGGCCACTCTGCCTGAGTTTGATACCATAGCACCAGTTTTGCAACACCACAACCATCTTATAGGCATTATGAGGCTACCCCAGACACCTGTGGATAAAAAGCCAAAGGGAGTGTTCAGCTTCGATACGGAGCACAGAGACTCAAAGAGCAGCACAGATCTGAAGAATGCCAAGTTAGGTGTGGCAAACATGCATATGTCTGCACGAATTGGAACCAAAAAGAAAGAACATTTAGTCCATGGGAAAGCCTTTCCAGACAGGAAAATCAATGGTGCTTGCAATGGTACCTTCCATTCCACTGTTGGCTCTTCAAATGTGTCTAAGCTACCTGAATCAAGTGCCCTAGGCAAAAGCTCCTTGCCACAGCAGTTACTCTCTCCATCTGCTGAACACACTTCAGTAAAATCTGCAGAAACCAAGAATTGGGATGTGAAGCCAGTTGTCAATGGTCATCTCAAATCCCAGCATAGCAATGCAAAGGATAGGATCAAAGACAAGGATAAAGGTGCCAAGGAAAGTTCAAAGATGCAAAGTGATGGAAAAAAGAAGGAGCCATTTCCAGAAAAACCCAGTAAGACTAGCATGGCAAGCAAGAGCAAGCCGCCAAAGCTCTCTATGCCCGAGAGGTGAGGTTAAACATCATATTTCTTACATTTGTATTGGAATTTCTTTTTAATAATGGAGTCATAACTAAGCTTAGGCATTATCTAACACTTTCTGAATTAAAACAGTTATACTGTAGTATAGTTTTCCTTTACATCTCTTACGCTATTTCACCTTGGGGAAGCACATGTCAAACTCACATAAAAAAGTACAAACCAAACAAAATTACACTATAAGGCTTATAATCATTCTTTGCAAGAACTTATGGAAACAAAACTGATAGCTGGCTACTGGAGACTAACTTGAAAACCTCTTGGTTATTTTAGTCTCCAAACTCCAATTCCTGCACAGATATGTTCCTTTTTCTGTTTTGCTTTCATAATGATCATTAATGTTACAAAAAGTGCAAATGGGCAAATAAACTTTGGTGTTTTTTTTAGAGGGTGGGGGGAGTTTGTGTATTTGAAAATTGGTCTGGACTCTTCCTGGTCTTTCTCTTCGCCCGTCCTTAACAGTGTACATCTCCTGTTCCCTGTTCATGTCCTACCTGTTGTGGGTGGCCCCTAGTCACTATCTTTGTGTAAGGATCTGTATTCCACTGCTTTTCGAAAAGCTTTTGTTTATTATTGTTTATGTTGGCCATGAAAACTTGGGTACTGTCAGCATACATGCACATAAGGTGGCCAAGTGCATTAATAATTTTTACTTGTGTACTAGTGAATCTTCTACATTGCACACATGTCCATGCTGTATAGCTATTCAGACTTGTTATTATGTAAAATTATAGCGCAGGATGTAAATCTGTTCTTTTCATGTACAATTTATATGTTTACATTAAATTTGGCCAGCAAATAGTTACCTGTTGGAAGTCTCAAGTCTGGTATTTACATAGATGGCATTGACTTCCCTGATTGTGACCGTAAATGTAATTCTGTCTTTGTTTTATGTTAACAGGAATTTCCCGTTGTGCTCAGGCGAGGTGAGGATCTTGACCCTTAATTCTGTGTGGTTCAATAACCCATTTGCTTAACTCATGAATTGCCATTTTTAGTAGAGCGAGGCTTAATTATCCCCTGGTTATTATTCGTCTCAGGAATGATAAGCTTTCAGTGAATTTCTGAAAACTAATTTTATGGGGCGATTTTTTTCTCACCTTTCTAAATAAAGAGAACCTTTCTGTGTATTAGCACAGCTGTTTTAGAAAGATGTCTCATCATCAAATGCATTGCTCAATGAACTTATTTTTCTTTCAAGATGTTCTTCCATCACATACAATCAGTCTTTTTTGCCTTTGTAGGACCACTTGTTGTTATAAAACAGAACATCGTATATTAATTCACAAAAAAATGATTGCCAACAAGGACAACAGTTGTATAGTCCACTATGGTTTTGCATCTTATCATCTTTAATAGTCCTGAACCATGTTGAAGTGAGATTAAAAAAAAAGAACCATCCTGTAGAAAATGATCCATGATATGTTTATTGTAGCCTAAAGCTATTCTACAATCACCTGGTTTGAATATTTAGGTTTTCATTTTCACCTTAAGGAAACTATTAATTTTCTCAAATGAGTTATCTTGCCAAAAATCAGTTTGCTTTGTCTCTGGACCTCTGTCTGTGTTGACCATTATATCATTGGACATTGAATTTTCTATTTAGGGTTCTCTGTTTGTGACAGTTATAGAAACTTGCATTTGTCAAATCATGGTATTGGTTTTTGCAATAATATGAAGATCAGTAAGTATTGTCTGGTTGCTTTTGAGATCTAAATGGTCTTAAAATAAAATGTGATCATTGTTGTGGACAATCAGGAAATTGGAAGTGATACCGCACCATTTTTCATATAGGCAATTTTTCTTTTAATGTAATAGTTGTTCTCTCCTCAAGAGTGTATATATACATGTACATGTTTGAATACCTTTAAAAAATCATTTATGGCTTGTTATTCATATTGTGAACTTGACTACAATTGAAGTGTCAGCATGCATTTCAACGAATTGCTATAAAAAAACGTCTTGAATTTTGTTGAATGGTGTATATATTAATAGCTTTTTTGTGATTGTTTGGGTGCATTCTATATATATATATATATATATGCTTCAAATCATAGATATTCAAATTGAATTTGGGATTTCTTTTTGGTTCAAGAAAAGCAAACCAAACAAAAAGATTTGTTAATAGTTATTCAAATGACATAGTAAGATTTGAATTCAGCTTGTTTCACATGTACTTCATCTTTTCCTGTTTTTTGGGTTTGAAAAATGTCACTAACTGTTTTATTTTTGGTATTTTTTTCTATGAGAGAGAAAACTGATTGTTGGCTTGTTTAATTTTGATTCACCAGTATTCAGTAAACATTTTTAAAATGACCCTTTGCTGTGAAAGAAAAGAAGGAAAGATTTAAAGCATTTTCCCTTTTTACTTGTATTATCTGGAGCTACTCTGGCAGAATTTAATGCCATATGGTCTTTCCTGTAAACTGTTCTTGGTTTCTGCAGTAATCTTACTGCATTTTGTTTGTTATGTAGAATTTTTTATGTTTCAGTTTTGTGAATTTGTTGTGTCTTGCTTTGGCAGATGTTACTGGCAAAGTGAAGACAGTTTTAAAACAAAAAGAAAACAATTTTATCTACTGTGCATGGTAGCATTGCTAATCATTTTTGTCTGTTCTCTTTTCCCTTTTTCCAACTCTTGTTTTCTTTTTGTGTTATGCATCATAATTATAGTTTAGATCAAGAGGTTTTATTATGCAGCCTCTGTGAGAAAGTAATCATGTGGAATTCATGCTGTTTGAGCTAGATTGTTTTTGTGTAGTTTTGTGAGCATTCTAATTTACATAACAGCAACCATCACAGTTAATTTAAGTTGAATGGGAAAATATATTTAAAATAGAAACAGCTGCTCAATATTGAAATTGTATGACATTTTTTTTTCTGTGAAGAGTCTCCCAATACATGTGGATAAAACATGACAACCGCAGATCTTAAAAGGAACAAGTGTATAATTCTAATGAGTACACACAGATTCAATTTTTGCTTTTTATTGTTTCTATTCCTTTTTTTTTTTGGTCTCCACATGGAGCAATTACGTCATTAAAATTTTTGTGGAGTTGATTTTGGAAAATATTGTGTTGGAATATTCACACTTTGCTCTCTACTATAGCTTTCATTTATAATAATCATGTGAGTGATAGGTTCAAATGTTCAGTGCTGTCTTACTGTAATTTAATCCAGGAGAACCTTTTTCCTAAGACTGTTACCCTAATGAGTTCAAATTGATTAAATGTTTTCTGAAATGATTTCAAGCTATTTAGCCCCGTCTTAAACTGTGAAAGTTTTGTTTCAAAACCCAATACATGCTTTACGCTAGAGGCTTAGTCGCAGTTTCTCTGAGGGGAGTTTCTCGAACTTCCTCTGTCATCAACCTTTTACAGGTACATTAGAGACTGAGTGTTGTTGATTTCTCCTGATTCAAAATACCGTCTTAACACAACTCAGAAAAAAAAAGAGATTTTTAAGTTTTCTGACTTCAGTATGATATGTATTACATGATTATTAAAAAATTCTAATTAACTCTCCTTGTGCCTTAAATTTACACTAGTTCTCATGGTGAAAGATCATACATGTAATATCTACCCATAACCTTACAAAGAAGATTAATTTTTGCTTGAGTAAGGGGAAATGAATTGTTGAAGTGTCTAAAAAGAGGCCCAAATTTAGTTTGCGTTTTGTAAGCTATAACTGCCACTGGATTGGCACATCAAACATCTCTAAAGCTCAACAAAAACAGTCCTCTGATCTTAATTATGTTTGCGAAGGTGAAATGTATTTGGTAGTCCATCTTTGACACCTGACACAGGGATACACTTAACATGAAATTAGAATTTGTTGATAGTGGTCAGCTAAGCCAATGGCCAGTGAGAAGGCATTTTCTTTTCTTCAGGGCAGGTGAAAGAGATTCGGCAAGTTCATTAATACAGAAAGGGTTGAATGAAATGATCTTGGTTAATCATCCTACAAGATATTGCTTATTTTTTCTGTACATAGTACTCATCTAATCGTGGTTGCTTGTGTCTTGGAGGGAATTATCAGTTTCTCTTTCCTTGGATATTATTTTGTTTTTTAACCACTGGTGATATGAGAGTAGAGTGGAAAAGCAGTATTTCTAAAGCTTGATCCAGCTGTTCTTTTAGTACAACAGACTTGAATCAATAACTCGGTCTCCTGACCATCCTTTGATGCAGTTTTTTTTTCTTGAGAAACATGACAACTGTAACTTCGTGCATGTATCCCAGCACAGACTCCTTTCACATGGTAATAGTTTTGTCTTAAGTTTCTTTCTTTTACAAAGAGGTTTTTTAACAAGAACACTTGAGCATCCTTGGTGAGCTTTTGATGCTTCCATTGTTTACTTGCTTAGTGGTAGTTCTTTTTGTTTCACTACAGGAAAGCCAGTTTGTCAATGAACCAACCAATGTAGAAGAGATTGTAGCAGTAAGTAGCTCGCATTATTGTGATTTTTAAGGAAGTAAAGACCCTTTACACTGCTTTTGTTTGAGTTTATGTAACAGCGTGTTGTCAAGGAATGAATTTGCCATTTTCTGTAGGAGACCACCTAGTTCTCAGTGTTCCTTTGATAAAGTAGTCGAAATTTGTTGCAAGTATTTCATTTTCCTTTGCTCTAAACTGGGTACATGCCTAGTGGTTTTGTTTACTCTAAGCCCCAATATCAAGATAGAAATTCTCTTCTCTGTGAACAGTCTCTATGCATATTATGCAGAACTAGTGAGGAGAATATGTCAGAATATCAGCACAGTTCATTGGCAATTATTCTCTTATACCCTTATCAGATTGCCTATAGAAATCAGAGGGTGAATTTTTTCATTTATGTTATGCGTTTTTGCATTAAAAATGGCAAACCTATTAAAAAAATACCCATTCTACGTAGTGTCAAGGTGATCCACTACCAAGTTGGGTTTTTTGCAGAGCAGTTGCAAAATCATTACTTTTTGCACAAAATACATGTGCCATTTTTTGGAAATGGTCAAGCATTGCCCTGATATATTTGAAGTGACACACATACCAAGTTGAAATTGGTTTCAGTTAAAGGGAGTGTTTGCATAAAATCCTGCATAATTTTTTTTTGCAGAATAGGTTTAACTTCTGATGCAAAAATGCATATATTTATCCTGTAATTGGTTCCTGCATTTGAAATAGTCTCATAAATTCAGCTCCAGTTTGTGTCAAATTAAATTGATTGTCCCCTAATTTCAGTATTTTGAGTAAGACAGAGTCTTAAGTTGGAATTCAGTGCTGCTTTTGTCAAAGCAGTAATTGTTATTCTTTTGGCCCTGGGTGCGCAGTATTTTTGACCCTCTGAACTAGTGTGTATGCCAGGCTTAGTTTCCTGAATACAATATACATGTCAGACATTCTCTTCTGTGCTAGATTTATGCTGACGTGTACCATTGATTTGTCAGGAAATGCAAAAGGTTGCTCCACCTCTCACTGGCATTCACACGCCAATCAAAGGGGGAGCATCTGTCTTCGCATTCAAGGTTAGTGAAATGTGTCAATCTTACAATTTAAAGAGTATCTCTCCTTGGAAGGTTTCATACTTTGTTTTTCTTTGAAAAATTGGAAGAGGTCTGTGGAATAAGGTTCCAAGTGAGTCTAGGGTGTAATGTTAAATTTTGCCTTTTGTTTAAAAGTAAATGTAAGGCAATTTGGAATAGAATCTAGCTGTTTATCATGAGACACCAAGGGATTTTTTCACTTATCCCTGAGGCATTGTCAGATGAATTCCTAACCTTTGATGTGCCAACCAGTTTTTTGCTTGGTGATATACGAATAGTTTATTGATTGAAACAAAGTTGTATAATTATTTGTCACTTCCAGAAGTAAAAGGTTCTGTTGGTACTTCTTTTGAATCATTTTGTTTGTTCGTACATCTATTAGTTCTTTGTCACATTGCTGTTGTTTATTTGGATTCTTCCTTGTTTACAGTGGCATTATCCTCTATTGATGCTTTTTTTCACTAAACAGGAAAACTCTTTACCTGGAGCAATAGTCAAGAAAAAGATGTCTGGTAAGTTTGATTATTGCTAGTTTATTTTCTTTATTTTCTGATTTGCTAAGAGGCATTGCAGTGTCATTTGTGTTAATTTTAGAGGCTTTGAGTTACTTGCTGTTTGGGTTTCATGGCAATTGGCAGTGTGCAGACTAAGATTTTATAATATTTGGTAATTGATTTCATGTGTAATAAGTTAATTAAACAGTTGGTGTGCAAACTGCTGCAACAGAGCCCCAGTAACTCAAACTTGAACTATTAAGTCACACTTCCATCAGGGCTAAAAATTAACTCCTGGGCTTGGTGGCCAGTCGGGCCAGTTTCCTTGAATTCTTAGTGGCCCATCCCAAAATGAAGTAGCCCTAGATTTTTTTAAAATCAAAATGGCGTCTATATGTTGCGAATGTGAATCGCTTGTGAAATCACTGTTAAAACGGCTCGGAATTTCCACTTCAGAACTAAAAAATACACAAAATGGATGATTTTAGAGTCCAGGCAAAGAAATGAAGAGAAAGGTAGTCCAAACAAACTACATACTGAGTTTTATTTTTAACTTTGTACTTGGCATAATTTACATTGCAACTTTTCCAAATTCTGTAGCAAAGTCGCACATCAGGCGTTCAAACCTTAACTTTTGGTGGCCCTGGTCAGTTTTAACTCGCCTCTGGCGACCGTGCGACCGCCAATTTTTAGCCCTGTTCCATTGATCAAAATTTACCTTGATAATTCAAATTCTGGCTTTTGCAACTCACGATTTATGCCTATTGAAATATCTCATTAACCCCTCTTGTTACGTGCAATCAGATTTAAAGACTACGGCAATTTGATTTTAATTAGTGCAACAAACAGATGACTATTTAACATCTTATGATCATATGGGTCATAGCTTAAACTATCATTAAGAATTAATAATTAACATGGCAAATTGAGTCAAAGTGTTTTTAGTTTCCATTCTTAGTTTGAGTTATTGGGGTTGTACTGTGCATAGTTTCAACTGTGCATGCATGAGGTGTTATTTTGTATTCACAAGTGCCTGATGTGTTTATTTAGAAAATCCTGAAGAAAAGGCCGATGGTAGCAGTGAACTTCTTCACAGTGATTTGATGCTTAGTGACGACGAGAGTGATAATGAACATGTGAGTGTTGGACATTGGAAATGGTGTAACATGTATATGTTGTGGTTCAATTTTATCCGTGGTTTAAATTTTATTTTCCTTTGTTTCAAACTCATTATCAACATTACCATACCAATTAAAACAAAGGCATATAATTTAAAACAAGGAAAAAAGTTGAAGCACGACATGTACAATGTACATTTCCCTCCGTGTGTCTCACAGTATGCCTTTCTGGATGAAACTATGCATGTGTTACTTTTCAATACACTCCCCTGTGATGATTTAAGATAATATTTATTTTATTTGCAACAAAGCAGAATATACAGTAAAGCCTTTTCACTCACTTGATCAGCAGCCATGTTTGTAATGGAAACAAAAGAAGATGTTTGCATTAGAATAGAATTAAATTCCTGGAGGATCAGTTTGGAACACCAACATGGGTGCCATGACATCATCTGCATACGTTCTGTAGAGTGTTTCAGATCAGTTTCTTTGGAGTTCACAATAAATGGTTTTCATGATTACGTACAGATATAGAAGTAATACCATGTAAGAAAGACTAAAAGCAAGTTACAAAGTGGAAATCAAGTGTTCCTTTGTTTCAATTGTGTTTTTCTCTTTTGTTTCTCAGGGGCATCACACTTCCTTGCCATCAAAAGCAAATGGGTTGGTGAACTACTTTCTTCCTTCTTTGTGTGTGACAGATCATGTAAATCCTTTGTATGGCCATTTTTGTGTCTTTGTATTTAACAAAAATGTGAAACTTGGATTGCGGTGTTCATTATTACTGATTTTGGAAGAAGTACTAGTAGACATAATGGTTTGTAGTCATTGTTAGGTTGGGACTAACAATGATTAAATTGAGTCAAAAAACATAGAGAGGTGATACAACCCTTGGTTACTTTTGTTTCCTCAGGAACAACCGTTCTGATGTGCACTTATCGTCGTCAAGTGATAGCAGCAGTGGAGACAGTGATTCAGATAGCAGCGATAGTGACAGCGACTCTAGTGGCTCCGACACCAACAACAACAACACTCGAAACAAGAAACGTTCCCCTGTGAACAGTCCTCTCTCTTCTCCAAAGGTAACCCACATGTTGGTTTTGACATGGTAGTATTGTTTTTTTTATACAGTAGGTGCTTTATTTGTAGCTTCTAAGGCCTTTCCAATTAGATTTCAAGATTCTGTGCTATCATTTTGCACTTTGTGTGTGACCCCATTTTCATGCGTTATACTTGACTAGTTGGATTGCATAATGATTGCATATCAATTTGTCTCTACAGCCTGCTAGTGACAGAAACTGGGGTTTAGGACACTTGGAAAAGACATTGTGTCCTGCAACTAATGTAGTGACCACAAAGACAAAACCAAGTCCATCTTCATCAAACCCAGTTGGTGGAGAGGGATTGCGTGGCAATCAGGCAGCCCCTGCACCAAATGCACCTAACGCAAATGTGAAAAGTTCCCTTAATTCGCATGTTGGTGATGGCATTCCAAATGAACTCAAGAGCCCTTTATCAGAATCTGCTGATCTCGCACCCTTTGCTGAAGAACTGCTAAACCACAGCCCAGAAGTTAATCATGGTATCGATATTGAGTCAATTACTGCCAAATTAGAACCATCTTTAGAGTCTGACTCAGTTTTGACAGAATCCTTGAAACCCCTTTGTACCGAGGTCAGTCAGAGTGGTTTAACTATGAAAATTCAGCTTCCAAAAGGTAGTGAGAAAAAGGAAGTCAAGAGAAGGGGTTCTACAACAGGATCAAAGCTAAACTCAAGTCAGGAAAAAAGCTCAGGCGAAAAGACGTCAAAGAAGTGTACAAAGCCGAAAAAGGATTCCAACTCTACACATGGTGGTTTAAATTTGCAGAATGATGTTCCAAATAAGGGAAGTAAATCTGCCAAAACGGACAATAAAGATTCTGCTGGGAAGAAATTAGCAAAGGTTAAGACAGAAAAAACTGGAAATACTGAAAAGGAATCTGTTAAGCCAGCAAGTGACGGTGATGATGAAGACATCATTGTCGACATAATGGGTGATGAGAGAACTCCATTGCTCGAAACTGTTAAAGCTGATAGCAAACCTGTAGCTGAAAGCAAACGAAAGGACTCAGAAAAGACTAAAGTTTCAAAGAATTTGCCTGGTACACTAACAAATGGGCATCTTAATGGAAAAAACCTATTGTCAAGTTTGGTATCTCCAAACAGGCTTAAAGATAGCTTGGGTAAAGATGTTGAAATTACATTTGGTGAGGACAACAGACCAGAATCTCTGATAGTGAAGATTGACCTAGCACTATTAAAGAGAATTCCTAAAATACCAGGAAGTGAGCCTGTACATGTAAGTATAGAAAATGTGAAGCAAGAGTACTTGGAGTGATACAGTAGGGAGTGGGTGGGGAGATAGGACATGTGCTTTGGAAAAAAGCAAACAATACCCAGCCCTTATGTAAAGTGTGGCCATGTTATTTCATTAGTACCAGTATTAATTTTGATCTTTGCTGGAAGGTCAGTGCAATGAGAAGCAATCCACTAATTCTCTGATATGGTAAAAGTTTATAATGTAGCAAATACGTGATGGTGCATCCAACTTTCTGTTGCTCAACGCCGTCTCTTGCACTTGCACTTTCATCGATGAGATTCTTAGTGTGAAAAGCACGAAACAGTTGTTGTAAGGTCTTATACTGTTAGGTTACAACTGAAGGAAACAATCAAAACCAGCAGAGACCTGAGAAAATGTTTACAGAAATAATCAATTATCATTATCATTAAAAAGGGTGAAAGAAGGTTTTACATAGATTTTCAGCCTTGTATGAGGCTGAGAGAGATGCTCTTGTTTTGGCAGGTCAAACATTCTGCATCGTCACCTGTGACTGAAACTAATGGCAGCTGGGATGCCATTAGCCCTTCAAGTGCAAAGCATACCAAACGGCAATCTTCTGTAGACAAGACAGTTGACGAGGAGCCCTCCAAGAAGGCAAAAGTTGGTAGTGAGCCAGAATCAAATCAGTAAGTGCAAGCTATAGTATTTCTTGTTGATCTAACATTGGACTCTCTTAATGTACAATAAGGAAGTCTATAACACTCACTAATAGGAATTGCTACTTTGATCTTGGAAAGTGAAAGGTAAATGGTTGATTTATACAGTTTTGCCATGGCTGTTACA
Source organism: Ricordea florida (assembly GCA_949710005.1). NCBI lineage: Eukaryota > Metazoa > Cnidaria > Anthozoa > Corallimorpharia > Ricordeidae > Ricordea > Ricordea florida. The sequence goes on from OX453278.1 coordinate 8,305,279, forward strand.
GTTTGCTGTAAACTCAACGTAGTCAGCCAGTGTATAAAATTCGGTAGCGCATTCCTTTCGTTGTCTTGGGAATCAAAAATTGCCTTGTTTTTTTAACTTTCCTGTATCCCGAGCCCGTCCCGAAAAAACTTGTGTGATTTTTATTGGCTGTAACTCTGAATCACGTGCAAGTCAGGTTGGATTGCACCATGGATATCCATGATCGCACAATCAGCCAAAAAACATACTGCGTCAGCAATTTTAAACCAACACATCCCGCGTAAACGCCTTCAGGCGTCTTCTTGTTTAGTATAACTATGCTATTGATTGCAAGACATTCTTAACTTACTGATCCATTCTCATTAACAGGAAAAAACATCGTGAGCGATCAAGCAGTGCAAGCAGCCTTGGAAGCCGCAATTCGAAGGATGCTCACAAGAAACGAAGTCTAGACCATGAAAAGGACACTCATTGCAACAAGCGGCAGAGACATGACAGCAAATCCAGTAAAGGTCATGACCCAGGGGATCAAGCTGTCAATCACAATACACAACTTCCGGTAGAAAGTGCCACTGAGATTTCTCAGAGGGTACCACAGTCGCACCAGTGCTCTTGTGATGGGCAGAAAGCTAATGAACAGAAGGACTCTTTTATTACAAGTTTTTATGATCCAGCTCCTAGAGTGTAAGTACTCTTGTTCTTCCAATTCAATAGAAGGTGAAGTTGCATTAATTTTTCTTTGGCTAAGTTTGGGGTTGTACCGTTTGGTCTTTTTAGATCTTACGGACCAGATCATTACCTGACTGAAGCCAAGAAACTCAAACACAAAGCGGACTCTTTGGTAGGTATCTCATAGCCCCTTGATCCTCTCAGGGACATTATCCTTGGGGTGTTTTTGCAGCCACATCTAGTAATTTTGTCGTGGACCTTTCTCTTTGATCAATTGTATGAAATGTTTTCTTACATGGATTCTTGATCGCAACTGTATAGAATGACAAGGAAGCCAAAGCATCCTTGTATATTGGGGCAGTCCTGTACTTTGTTCGCTGTGGAAAAGCTCTTGAGGTAAGTGTTCGAACATACAACTAAATATCACTAGGCTCTACTTTAGTTACGAGCATGTTGGTGTTACAGTGAAAATAATCAATATCTAGACAGTGAAGACTAAAACAAATACTTTGCAGCTTGTATCTCTTTGCTGGGAAGTCAGAAACCTACTGAGCAAACAAACAGTGTAAATTTTCCACTTCTAGTAGGTTCGTTGATTTTCAAAAGGGCAGAGAGTCCATTTACTCTCAGTTTGAAGTTCAACCTTCCATTCGCAAGATCAGAGTAAGAAATCCTTACAGTACAGTTCCTTGTGTGCTAGTAGTACAGTTTTACAGTTTGATTGGTGCACCTTGTTGAATCGAGACATTTTATGAATTCTGTTAACTTTTTTTACTTCTAGGAGAAGTTGTGTATTGATCCCCCTGGAGGGGGGGAGGTGGGGGGGGGGGCAAAGTTTAGAGAGAGTAACAGGGTAGATAGCTATAGTGAGTAGCTACATTACAATCCTGATTCCTCAAACGCTCGGCCTCTTGAACCTCCCAATAACTTGAACCAATTTTTGTTTCCCTTCGGGTCATTTTCTTTGTAATCTTACCCACGATAACTCAAACTCCCCACAACACTGACCAATTACAGTTTTTGTTTCCCTCGGAGGTTTGAGAATCGGTATTCTACTGCATAGTAACATTTTCGCATTTTTCCTTTTTTTTTTTTTTTCACGCAGCAAAATGAGGAATCCGAGTCCAGAACAGCGCATCAGATGTATTCACAGACTCTGGACTTACTAAGGTGAGTGGGTTTGTAGTGCTAGCAGCAATGTGAGGTTTGTAAATGTAACTTATTGTTTTCTTTTGCATTGTTGCAGGTGCACAATGCGTTCCTTTGTAAGTAGAGTCACCAACCACACAGATGGTGGTGCAGATAAACGACTTGCAGCACTTTGGTTAGTACAGACTGACTTTACATTGCTGTATTCTGTTATTATCTCCTTAACCCTTTCACTCCCAAGAGAGACCCCTCGGGAGTGAAAGGGTTAAAAAACCATCTCCTTTATAGATTTCACTCTGTCTAACGCCAGACAATTTTACTTGTCCCATGGAGACCCCTTGGGAGTGAAAGGGTTACAAAAACCATCTCCTTTATAGATTTCACTCTGTCTAACGCCAGACGATTTTACTCGTCCCATGGAGACCCCTTGGGAGTGAAAGAGTTACAAAAACCATCTCCTTTAATAAGTAAGGAAGTGAGTGGTTACTTTTTTGGAAGCTTAAGCTAGTACAACAGCGCCCACTGGTAGAGCACCAAATGAATTATGTAAACCTTCACTCATGTTAGAACGATTGGCTTTGTGATTTTTTGTACACTCTTTGCCAGAACAGTGGGATAGTTAAGTTTTTGGCATTTTAGTTTGCCCCTGTCTCGCAAGAGAGTGTTGTACTGTACTCTGTACATGCGCTTGCAAACATACCTGGAAGGGTTTACTTAAGTTCCCCTATACTACCTGGATAGATTAGATTATGATTGATGAAGCCCATCGTAACTGATCACTTGTAAATGTGTTATGGATACATTATATTGCTGTTGCCTGAGCTAGTGAGATTTATCAGTGGAGGGATGTAATGACTTGATGCTTGCTTTACTTCAAAGTATTACTTTCTATTTGACAGTATGAGAATCCAGTCTATATTATACATGCGGCTGTATAGACTGAGGAAGGATCATGTTATGAAGAATGTCAAGGTATGGTGTGATCCTGCTGAACGTGTTTGGATATTTATAAATTAAGATTGGTATAACATGCACTCGGATTTACCGGTTTACGATCGTTCGTCCGAAACCAGTTCGCCTGAAACCAGTTTGCCCTTGCTGAAGCCGTTTCGCCCGATCCTCTGCATATGTATATGGTTCATGTGCCATGTAATGTTATCAAAACAGATTCAATTTAGGAAAATACCACGCAGTTGTTCGGGCGAATCGACTTCAGTTCGTGCGAGTCAGTTTCGGTCAAACTAACTGTCGGGCGAAACAATCGGTAACCAACTTCATAGTCAAATTGAACTTCTAACTTTGATTTTTTAAAGAAATCGAAAGTCGCTCTTGCTGTGTACAGAATGTGATACAAATAGTTAAGTTTACCGGTTTACGATCGTTCGTCCGAAACCAGTTCGCCTGAAACCAGTTTGCCCTTGCTGAAGCCGTTTCGCCCGATCCTCTGCATATGTATATGGTTCATGTGCCATGTAATGTTATCAAAACAGATTCAATTTAGGAAAATACCACGCAGTTGTTCGGGCGAATCGACTTCAGTTCGTACGAGTCAGTTTCGGTCAAACTAACTGTCGGGCGAAACAATCGGTAACCAACTTCATAGTCAAATTGAACTTCTAACTTTGATTTTTTAAAGAAATCAAAAGTCGCTCTTGCTGTGTACAGAATGTGATACAAATAGTTAAGGGGGTGTAAGAGAATTCTTGAGTTCCTATGTTCATTTTAGCAACAGTGTGCTTGTAGAATCAACTCGACTTGTAAAAAAAGATAGCATTTGCATTGTCACTAACAATTTTTTTTGTTTGTTTTCAATATGCAGGCAGTTACAGAACATTTCAAGGTATGCAAAACATTTGTTGTTAAATCAGTTACTTCGGTGTTTGAATGCGCAAGACAATTGGGTTAAAACTGTTACTACCGTAACCAATGCTTTTGAGACTGGTTAGTTTCAGGTATCCTAGCAGAAAAAGCAGTAATAAAAAACAATTGATTACCGACACATCACCTTCGCCCGACAAACGGCTGACAGATGGCCTGCACATTAGCCAAAACCTGTCGGCCGACTGTCGGTCGTCTGTCGGCCGACTGACGACCGACAGTCGGTTGAGGGGAGCTGTTCTTCACAATTACCACTTTTGATATGTTGATTTGCAGGGCCCGCCGAAGAGCGCACAGGCTCCTTCGCCCTACACATCCAATGCAAAGTAAGTTTCTTCTGTTAAATTTTATAGCATTTTAATAAAGCTAAGTACTGATATTTGAAGACAAAGTGGACTAAAACTCGACGAAGGGCGAACGCGCAGACGAAGGGATAATGCCCGAAACGTCCGCTTTACTTTAATCGTACAGTAATACGACTTAAATTTATCAACAAGTGTGAATGTGAGTATATGAAAAATTTCATGTATGTGAACTGCGGAAGAAAGATTTAAGAAGTGAAAGATCCCAGTTGTGTGAGCAAGACCTGAAAAAAAATTTATGCTTGAGCAGTATTCGAACATATAACCTTGTGATATCGGTGCAGCGCTCTAACCAACTAAGCTATCAAGCCAACTGGTAGCCTGTTCCAGGCTCCCGGATCGTGGGCACGATCGAAAAGCGGGAGAGCGAGAGAGTAAATCGGTGGGAGTCTGGTAATTTTTTCCCTCCCAGACTCCCGCAGATTTTCGCTCGACCACGCTCACCTGCTGTTTCGATCGTGCCCACGAACCGAGAGCCTGGTACAGGCTAGCCAACTGGGAGCTGGTCATTTGTGACCGACTATCGCCGAGGAAACTTGCCATGTAGGAAAACACAGACCTGTAAACCTAAAATTGCATCCCAGTGAAAAAGGACGTAAATCATACGTAGGAAATGAGCGAGTAATCAATGTCATGTCGTATGGAAATGGAATCCACCAATCAAAGGACAAGAATCTGTGAGGTATGATACAATGCGCGTTATGCTCCATTCTCACGTATTCATTGCGTCTTCAGAATCACTGGCACTCCTTCTCCTCTGTCTCCAACACCGTCTCCTTCTGGAAGCGTGGGCAGTGTCGGTAGCGTGGGTAGCACGGGGAGCAATGAAGCAGTGACCACACCCTCAAGGAATGGCAAGCAGACCAGTGCTATGACATCTCCTGTTAATGTGTGTATTCCACAGAAGATTCATAGCATGACGGCGCAACACGTTTTACAAGCCAATAATTTGCTCTACAGTCACGATCTGTGGGATCAATCACAGGCAATCGTGCTGGAAAACAAAGGTAAAGGAATAATCTTCTTTTTAAGCTTTACCTTGTTCGTTACTTATCATAAGTGGAGTACATGTATTGGTCCAAAAGGTCTAGAAGCAGTGATTTTTTCTTTGTCTTGTGCGAATTACTGGACAAACGACTAATTTTTGGTTGTGGTGTTGTTTTCCATAGATTTCTTCATGGAGTTAGATCGAAAACGTGGCCCTCTTACTCTTCACAGGTACAGAAATGCAACTTGTGTAATATATGTATATCGATATAGGCTAGGTAAAATATTTACCAAACGACAGGCTCCCAGTTAGCGGATCCTAGGATGAAGTGTCTTCTCCAAATTGTAAAGGTCTGTCTAATGAAAATATATTTGAAAATACATATGAAAAACGTATTTGTCCAAAAAAAAAAAAATTTCCACGCTCAACAATACCATGTTCTTCAAGTGAATATGTATGAAAGACCATATATTTATATACCTTATTCTGTTGATTTTTACGAATTTGCCTGTGACAGTGCCAAGAAATGCCTACTTCAAAACCTGTTTGTTTTTTTCCATCTTGGTTTTTATTTTCATCCTCTTTATCACTTCCTTGAGTGAATTTTTATCCCCAGTCAGAAATGATTTATTGTATTAAGTTAAAGCTGCCTCACGTTTCACAATCTCTGGGACTTGCGTGGTCCGCCTGTGTCTAATGTGGGTGGGTCTCCTGTGACTTGTTTGGGTCTCCTGTGACTTGTTTGGGTCTCCTGTGACTTGTTTGGGTCCCCTGTGTCTAATGTGGGTGGGTCTCCTGTGACTTGTTTGGGTCTCCTGTGACTTGTTTGGGTCTCCTGTGACTTGTTTGGGTCTCCTGTGACTTGTTTGGGTCTCCTGTGACTTGTTTGGGTCTCCTGTGACTTGTTTGGGTCCCCTGTGATTTGTTTGGGTATCCTGTGATTTGTTTGGGTATCCTGTGACTTGTTTGGGTCTCCTGTGACTTGTTTGGGTCTCCTGCGACTTGTTTGGGTCTTCTGTGACTTGTTTGGGTCTCCTGTGACTTGTTTGGGTCCCCTGTGACTTGTTTGGGTCCCCTGTGACTTGCATGTTCATCATCGGTTTTTGTTTTTCATCTTTTTAAGAGCTGGGTTCGGGGAACAGTTTCTCGACATAATCGTTTTCTAAATTTAGTATTTATTCCTTTCAGCTCAATCGTACACATGATAGATTACGTCGAGCAAGGTTTGAAGCATCTTAAGGAGATGTCTAAAGTAGATAAGGCGTCGTCATGACGACATGGAAGTGTCTTAGATAACAAGCACCTATGCAACGTCGTTGTTAATTCTCCAAAAAAAAAACACGCGACCCGGACCGGACCGGAATATGAAAACGCACTCGCTTAGCAGAGGTTAGGGGTACTTGACTAGTCAATAAATTCTTTGCTGTTAGGGAAATTTATGGGGAGATTAATACACAGACTAAATCGACGTGCTTCAATTATCACAAAGTGGTCACTATATGACTAGTGTTATAATAATTATTCATATATTATTATTACTATTATTATTACCATTATCGTTATTATCATTATTATTATTATTAATATTATTATTATACCACCCTAAGTTGGTGTCAGTCATTTCTCAGAGAGTTGGATTAAATAACTAAGATAATTATTACATTCAGTGTAATTTGGTATATTTTGTAGAATACATTCAATATTTTTTCATATGGAATAAATGAACAGAAACAAGGCATTACGGTCGGTATCAAACCAACCAGACAGACAGGGACCTTACAATAGCTGCAAGCTCAAACACATTTTATTATACCATTGTGCAAGCTTATTTGTGCAAGAATTTCACTAACATTTTGTAGCCATCTCCTTGGGGCGAGTAATGTCTTGTGTTAAGGTAGAGTGCGGCTAAACCTTACTTCATTTTATGTAGAGCGGACAAGATGGCGCGAATTCTGAGTTCTGATTGGCTACCCGAGCGGTCAAGATGGTGCGAATTCTGAGTTCTTATTGACTACCCGAGCGAGCAAGACGGATCTATCTTGTCCGCTAGGGATTGCCCACTATTTTCCGCGAAGCAAAACAAAACAAAACAAACGGCTATATAGAGCGTTTTCACTCACGTGGCCTGCAGCCATGCAAATTTTTTGGAACAAAAGAAAGTTTTCACATAAGAAAAGAGTTCAACTCCCAGAGGATTAGTTTGGAACACCAACATGGCCGCCGGTTTATTTTTTTTTGGAACACCAATGTGGCTGCTATGACGTCATGTGAAAACGCTCTATAGTAAATCATTCAATGACTAAGCTCTGTTTAATTTTGTAGCTGGTAGTCCCTCGATCACTTTTCACTTTTAGAACACTTTTCAGGTTGAGGCTTCGAATTTCTTTTTCTCCCCGGTTTGGAGTGAATATAAATTGTACAGTGCTGAGAATTTAGTTTTCGTATCGTCTAGTTGCAAACAGCACCACGCGAAGGGACAGCGTTCTAGTTTCTAGTTAGCTTAGTGGTACGTATTTCTATTACGGGGTTTCATACACGAAATCATTAGAATAAAAATACGCCGCACTCTACTTCAAACAAAAAAAGTCTAGGAAAGAAGGCCCAGGTAGTTACACTAGATAGTAGTATTAATCTGTAGCACCTAGAAGAATGGTCTAATTGTAGTTCTTTGGAGTGGTTTTCAAACAAAATGTCGTGAAACCAAATCCAAAGTGTGCGCTGGCAATCATGTGCCCGCAGCCCTCCGAACCAATCACGCTATACAGCTTCGACATTCAGAAGGGATATTTCTGTAGATCCAGCGGAGTCTGAATCGCGCATGACAAGGAGGCATTTTTTTGTTACCGATGGGAATTGAATGGTTAGCAATCTTGTTTAATCTATGTATTACTAATTTGCTACTCAGGAGAATATCATGCCTAAGTTTTACACCGCTCGGAATTTTTTTTTATCTCTAAAAGAATTTAAGGGTTGTTTTTTTTCATTCCCTTTTGGTTTGGTTTTTCCTCTCGGGGTTGTTTCATAAGGAAGTTAATTTTCATATCATGGTGGTATTTGTATAGTGCTCGGGAGTTGGCGGAAAAAAAAACTAAGTTATTTTTGGATAGCCCCAAACCTGTAATCGGAATTTTTTAGTGGAATTTGGTCTTTGCATGGTATTCATGTCAGAGGATGAGCCGTCTTTAGTTGAACAAAACGTTTGTTTCCTTGCAAGGGGGCTCAAAATATAGAAAATAATTGTGAGTGCCACTGTATTAGAAACCGTATAAAGCTCATTGGTAGCTCTTATAAGAACGGGAAAAAATGATTGAGGTGACTGGCAAGAACTGGAGACAACTAAAACGGATTGTTCACACCAATGCAAGCGAGAGTTTGGTGTACAGTTTTTAAAAATTCCCCCTTCTAACGCCGTCTTTACTTTTTCTGGTTTGAAACCCAAAATTTGTCTCTTCATTTTAAAGGATTGAGTTGTTAGAAAGTGCGACGCATTTTGTAATTTGTTAGATTGGAGAAATTGGTGTAATCGATTCAGTGCTCTTGAGTTGATGATTTTCTCAATTCCTTTCGTCTGTTTGCCCGTCAATGTATTGCTGTTCTTAGAGAACTTGCATACCGATAGAGTCAAACCAACGAGGTGTACGCTAGACCGCTAAAATAGCGTGAATAGTCTGTTTACGGACAGATCCACTTAACTGTGGGTTTTGGTCTGGAACACTATAATTGTAACTGTTAATCTTAGTGAGGCGTCAGTCGCGGCGGATTCCTCGGGTCAGGTACATCCTTCACCGTGTGCGGCCGACGGATTCCCGAGTATTGTTCGGGCCAAAAACTGCCCCATTGCCGATTGCATGCACGCCGCCAGAATCCCTCTTTTCGAGGAGATCGTGGGAACGAGTTCTTCATTAGATCCAACTTTATTTATTAACTGTTAGAAATAAGGAATTAATGCAGGTCCATTATTTATTGTAAGGTGATTCGGCTGAAGGGGGACTGCCATGCTTTCAGCTCTCGAGTTGCTAAATGTTTTCCGCGTTTTAGTAATGACTCTGTTCAGAATAAAGAGAAAACTTAGCAGCGCCTCGTAAATACTTGACCAGGATTCAGAAACCGGTTGGACGCCCGTGTGCGTCGCGGATAAAAGTGTGTTGCATTTTAACAGCTTTGAAAATTAAACCGAAATGAAACTTTTCTTAACGAAGGATAAATAAAGGAACCTTCTGCCACGTGACAGTTCCCCTAAAGGCCTCATCTTCTGTCCTGTATCCTAAAATCAAAACGCTTTGACCATTAGGTGTTCACGTTGATAGGGGATTAGTGAACGAGGAAAAGAATTTTAGACCATGTGACCAAGTTACGCGTGCGCAGCCACCTACGAAATGAATAATGGCGTGGAAATTAGTTGCAAACCAAAAACCGATTGCGCCATAGGAAAAGACGAAGTTTGAAATTTTCGTTAACATGCAATCCTTTCGTAAAAGATGTTCAGTGTTATCTTTGGTTTCAACGCTTTCCAGGCCATTCGATTTCGGAAGGTGCGCAGCTGTTTAAGTGGTGGGATTTACAGAATGCGTTTGCTTTTTTCGGTTCTTTTGACTCAATATCTTTTGAAATACTCCTTTAACTAAAAGTTGTATTTTATCACGAACGCTGTAAACTGTAAAACGTCATGCGCACTTGCTCTTTGTATTTGTCCTTGTCTGCCTTTAAACTGAGGTAAATAAAAGTACGGCATACTGAAATTAGCCTGGATTTTGTTGTAGTGGACATAATAGAGACCTTGCGCAACTGGACGGCTGGAAGACTCATGACGGCATAATGACGAAAAAATGTTGCGGAAGAATGGGAAAACACAGTATCGTGCGACATTTTTTCGTCATTCTGCCGTCTTGAGTCTTCCAGCCGTCCTGTTGCGTAAGGTCTCTAATATATGTTAACAACCGCATCGCTAAGTGGAGGTTGGGTGTCTGGGATATCCAGTGGCTTCCGCTGTTGGCAGTCAGCCCCTAGATGGAGAAACGCCCCCATGGCCGGCAAATCCCCGCAACCCTTTGCACACCATGGAGACCAGGCACCCGTCACTGCTAGGCAGTGGAAAAAGGAAAGGGGAGGGGAGAGTACCGAATCCGCTCACGGACGACCACATTTCACTAAAACCACCCCACTGGGTTGGTACTGAACTGCAAAACACATGCGACCCTGTGGAGCATGCTCCTTACCTCAGACCGCTGACCACCACACACTGAATACGGACGCTCGCTCGTTGTTGTTGACTTAGTTAAATTGCATTTAACCCCATTTAATAAGAATATATGTTAGACTAAGAGGAGGAGAGGGCCTGGTATGGACAAATCCACCTCGCGCCGCACAGCGGTAGAGTTATAATAATAATAATAATAATAATAATAATAATTATAATATACTCCATTTATATTGCGCATATTCTATATGAATAATCATATGCGCATTACAATCGGACCAATAGACCATGACACCGGGAACACGCCCTACTCTTTTCGAACAGTGCCATGGGTTCTTTTACGTCCCACATTACAGATGGAGTTGTGAGACGGGGCCTACGGTTTATCGTCCTTATCCGAGAAGACTAGAAAGTCTAACCATTTGCAGATGCCATTACAAAGGCAGCAATTTATACTCAATTATTTTAAGACCATGAGTGTTGGTCCGGCCGGGGTTTTGAACCCGCGACCTCCCGCACGGTAGTCCAGTGCTCTACCAACTGAGCTAACTGGTCGGCGGTTAGAGTTAGAAGGAATGGGTCTCGGTGACGGTCTCGGTTCGGACATGGCTCTCAAGCGGCTAGCCCGTGACTATGTAAAATGGCGTCGGGGTGTCGCTGCCTTATTTTCAGCAGTGGAATAACAGGAGTAAGTTACGTTGATTTCGTAAACATAACATGCAAGTTGGACTAAGAGTGCTCCTGTTGTTTCTTTGACTGTCGGAAAGATTCGTGTTCTCCCCTCTTCTTGTTCAATGATCTAAGGAAAAAGAACAAGACAAGAGGTAAGTAAATATGGTATCTGACTGAAAGGTAAGTAAAAGGCTTGTATATAGCATTGGTGAGGGTTTTCAGAAAATGCGTTTGTCAAGACGTCTCCAAAAGTAGGTGGTGATGTTTCGTGACCTTTGTGCGTGGCAAATTGCGTCCGGCTCGACAATGACTACTTCCCCCTACTGGCAGAGGTCTGTTTTTGTTTCCGCTGAGCTGGAAAAGGAGCTCGGAATGATTTCCGCACAGGTCCCTACTTCATTATGCATGCTGTAGCCAAACTGTTTCATTCTGCAATAAAATAAATGTTTTCATGTGCATTACCCTAAACAATTCATCTGCTGCATGCATAATGAAGTAGGGACCTGTGCGGAAATCTTGCCAGGAGCTCTAGTAACGGGTGATAATGCTTCTTCAAGAAGTATTTCGGCTTAGATATTTCAATGTTTCAGGGGGAGTTCGCCTGCTATAGAAATAGAAAGCGATGATAGTGAACTTTGACCTTGATATGGCAGTGGAGCTGGAACGAGATCTTGAACACTTGAGTTCAACGCAATTTGTTATATGGCTACATCAATTTGCTAAATGGGGAAAAATAAGTGTACCATTTCAATAGACGAACGACAGCCAGGTCAAACCTTCCCATCGACGGAGCTCAATCCCCATTCCCCCCAACCCCCTCTTTCAGTCCCAAGCCTCTCCCCTTTTTTGCATGACTTCTATCCGAATTTTCGGTATTGACTGATAAAATAGAACTGAAAACACACCATTCAGAGCAAAAATTCTTGTTGTGATTAATCATTGAAAAATTGCGGCACATGGTGAAATTCAAGCAGTGTATTCATCATACTCAGGACACAAGCAGTGTATGATGAGACTGGGCTTTAAGTCTGTCGAGTTCATCAAGAATTGAGTTAATTTTCCTTAACATCTTTTCCTTTATCTCATATTTTTTTACACACAGGTCAAGAGCCTCTTATGACGTTGATAGTTATTGTTAACACAATCTTTTAATTTTTTAATTTAAATCTTAATTTCGGTGTCTTCCGCCTTCAACCTTTGCGACAGCGCCGGCTTCTATTTTCTTTATTCACTTAAAATCAAGCACAGCAAAATACTCTCCTTGTTACCTTAAAAAATGTAATCTCCTTTGCGCACACAGTGGTGTAGCCAGAAAAAATATGAATCAACAGGAGCCCATGATGGGCCCCTGGACTGAGGCAATGTCCATTGATAAATTCTCTCTCTCGAGCTCGCTCAGTTGGCGGTGAAGGTATACGATGACCACATTCAAACACAAGACATTTAACAAAAATTCCGGGAATGATTTCCGCACCGGTCCCTACTGTATTATGCATGCTGTAGCCATATTGTTTCATTCTGCAATAACAAAAAATGTTTACATGTGAACAATTCATCTGGTGCATGCATAATAAAGTAGGAACCGGTGCGGAAATCTTGCCAAATTCCGTATTTTATGTTTCCAATTGTCTGAGGCAAACGCCTCGGTTTGCCTCTTACTAGCTACTGCCTTGACAGTGGCGTAACGGGCATTAAAGATAAGATTTACTAATTGTTCTTTGTAAAAGGAAAACGTTATCAAGAGAACACTCATTTTCTCTTGATGTTATTTTAAAAGGCGCGAGCTTTCTTTCTCGCCCCGGGGCATCTTTGATTGCTATTGTGACGTCACTAGTTATTTTGTACACTGACCTGGCGACAGTGCTTCAGCGTGTTGTTGGACTTAAACACTCAGTCTGCACACGGGTCAATCTACTAAGTGCTTTATAACGTACTAAAATGCTCAAGAAAGTTGACAGCGATGTAAGAGGCAAGGCGAAGAAATCCTCTAGTCATTTTGATGCATCGAATGCGGCGAAAAACCGAAGCCCACGAGTTAGCCACAGCGAGAGAGTGGTTACCGAAAGAAGAAGACGAGACTCGTTTAGTCACTCCATTTACGAGAAAGCTGCACAGATATACCTTCACTTAAAGGGTAATGTTCCCGCTTCACAGCTCCCATCCTTTGAAGATGATTTGGAACGCAGAAGAGCTTACAGCTTGGCGTTTGGAGCGAAAAGATGTAAGTCTTCAAGAACTAAATACAATAATTTCACTGCACATCTTATTTGCATGTCTAATTTTGTCGGACTGCTTGGCATTCACACAAGGATTAGTTGCGAAGAACATTGAATGGTTTGTAAATGAAAGGAAATTGATCACACCTTGGCGAGATAGTCAATTTCAATGTTCATTTCAGTCGTGTCTAAGAAAGCTGTAGACTGGCTTTTTCTTGTTCTCGGTCCCTTTACATATAATCAGAGGCAGATGTTTTGAGGTCAAAATGCCTCCGTATCCCAGGAAAACGTAGTGGAGAACGAAAACACATAAAAACGTACCAAGGCTTTAAGACTTGCTAAATGTAACGCCAACTCAGCACCGCAAAGAAGAGCGTAGTGACCGCATATCCCAGAATCAGCGTGAGAAAAAAAAAATATTGGTTGGTGTGAATTGTTCAGGCAAGTAAACAAACGTGCTGTTTTGAATTTTTTGGACCGAAAGTGACTGACTTTTTATCTCTTTTTTATCTTTCCAACAAAAATCCTGTAGTAAATTGTTATTTTGTTTCAAGAAAAAATGACCGAGTTAGCATTCTTTGTGTTCAAGTCGCCCAAATGAACAAGTTTATCAAGACAAGAAATATAACAAGAAATATAAATTACAACATGTGATTATTGTCATTACTGCTACGCATAATTTTTAACTTTGGCATTTTGACAGATGAAAATGTGCTTGAAGACATCTTGCTGGATAGCTACTTTTTTTCAAGTTATTTCAAGGTATGTAAAAGAAAACTCCCGGTTTTACCTGTATTGCTTCTTCAGGGCCGGGTTGTTCGAAGCAGGGTTCAGTTAACCCAGGGTTAGTGCGAAATTTAAATACAGATATGAGAGCTGAAAAGTACTTTCATAATTTCTTTTTGAATACAATTTGATGATTGTATGCTGTGAAATAAAAAATTTAACCCTTCGAACAACCCGCCCCAGATCTCTGGCTAATTCTTGGAACTACGCGATTCGTGTATAGATCTAGAGGGAATATTTTTTTGTAAATTAAAAGTACGTGTGAATTGGATTTTTAAGGCCAAGCCAGGTGTCCCCGCTTGAACAAACAAAAATTATCAAAACATTATCCTTTACTTCATATAGTGTTTCCTTCTCTGCCCCTGCTATTTACAGATGCCATATAGGCAAGCTTCGAGACTCACGATACAAAGGGTTGAAATAAGTTTATTTGTAGTATAAATACTCAGGTGATTATACAAAATCGCGCGCTCTGATTGGTTCGCTATCTCGGATTATTTAACAATTATTCGCCGAAGGCGAAGTTAATATTGGCGAATATTTACCGAGCCGAATATTCGCCAATATTAACTGAGCCTGAGGCGAATAATTGTTTTAGTATAATTTCAGAGCTGAACAACAGAGAAATCGGGATTCAACACATTTTATTTCCGGTATAAATGTCACATGGGTCGATCTAGGGCTGCTCTGATTGACAACAAACTTGTTTTCTTGTAATGGCTTCCGTCTTGTCGTCTTGCTGATAAATAAAACTTTAAAAGGCAGTTGTTCATTTCTTTGATTTCCATGCACTTAAACTCTGTTTCGAATTCGGTTTGTTAAGCGAACCATTCTGTGTAAGGTAAATTAAGAGTTACGACAGTTAATTAGCTGTTTCAGCCGTTGTTATCGGTACTGTTTCTGTTTGTAAAGTTTCAAAGTAAAATAATAAGCCCAACGGAAGAGGCTGACATACCTTTGAAAAGTTTAACACCATATTTTGTTGCATTTTGCGTTGTTTTCGGGACTGCACTACTTTTAATTTCTGAGATTTCCTCGTCGGAAACATTTACAAACCGGCTGCTGGCAGCCATTTTGTTTTGCTTTATATTCACCGCCTAGCGCGGTGAATATAACGTCATATGGCGAGTACACTCAACCAATCAGATTGCTGGAAACACTGTGTTCAGCTCTAAAATTATACTAATTAGTAAATAAACCCCTTCCGGCGGCTGGTATATCGGAGGATAATGCCTGCGGCTGAGAGATTGTCCGAAAAATGAACAGTTGGCCGAGAAGCGAAGCTTCGAGGGCATATGTGAAATTTTGAGGACAATCTCTCAGCCAAGGGCATTATCCTCCCATATACCAGTAAGCCAGGAAGGGGTTTATTTATTTTATAACCCTCCGTGATCGTGAATTAATTTCTACTTTGTACGTGTTGAAGAAAAAGAAAAACAAGTCGTCTGACTGGGGATTCAGGCGACTGATGCAAACACTGCATGTACAGTGATTGGTTAAAATTGTTTTATATAAACTGTGATTGGACCAGAGCTTGACAAGCTGTCATGTCAAACATACTCTCGCAACGCCCCTTACATGAAAATCTGGAAAACATGGCACTTTTGGTTTATTTTACCAACTGTTTTTTTCGAAAACAAGTCAAATCAAAACATTTCCAATGGATTAGAACAGAAAATCCAACCATACCACTAACACTGCGAAAGAAATTACACCCATGAAACAGGGAATTTGGAAAATATGGTGTAGTTGAAGGAATTGTTCGCAAACTTGGCTTTATTGTTGAATGGCGGGCGCCGAGGAGATCGAAGAAAAACAAGGGTAGGCGAACTTTAGTTCCAGTTGCAAGAACAGGTTGAACTGACTGAACCGAATTCTTTCGAGCTACAAATCGAGCGATAGTATGGGATGACTCGAATAGTTGTTCTACTGTTAGTCGTGTACTGTACCACTGGAGCGATTTATCGTTTGCGTAGTTTATCGTTTTTGGCTTGGAAAAGTTTCTCAACCGGCAGCTTTAAATACAAGGGGAAGTGTACCTTGTGCAAAACCAGCCTTTTTGCACATTTCAGTGGGGAGATTTTCAAGAATTTGATTGCCCAAGGGTTCGTAACTTTTGCTCACCTCCATGCCAAAAACACCAGCAGCTTATTTTGTTGATTTTCTGTTTATCCGGAGCTACAATTGCGACTAGCTACTTTAAAATTACGATGTCACTGGATTATAAAAACGAGTTTGTTTGTTTTCCATGGAAATGAAATAAAGAAAACACCGAACACTGAATGTTTCCGTTTCTTAATTGTGATCCAAAAATCGGACGACAAATATCGCTTCGGACGGGGGTTATTGCGTGATACGCGTCCTCCGATTTTTTACCACGTGACTCAAAATAGCCAATAAAATTGCTCAAAAATTAATCGGTGGGTTATAACAGCCGATAAACACCTCGACGAAAAAAGTGGCTGCCAGTCGTTCGCGCGCTTTTGATGAAATAAAAATTTTTCGTGTTGTAAAATGCTTTTCTTTTCTTTTCTGAAATAATCACCTGTGTATTTATACTAAAACAATTATTCGCCTCAGGCTCATTAATTCTTGGTGAATATTCACCAAGAATCACTTCGCCTTCAGCGAATAATTGTTAAATATCTCTCGGTTAGTACACGCGCTATGACTTGTCAATTTAGCGGGCCGTACTTCTCTGTACGGCTTTTGAGTTATGACCTGAAATGTTGCTTCATATGCAATATAGCAACAGATACCTCTTACTAACCGAGTTCGAGGTCCGAACCGTAAGCTACGGACCGAGTTTTTTCCGCTTGAATTTAAATCCAAGCGGAAAAGACGAGGATCGAGAAAACAAGGTTTGCAAGATATTTATTTTAGCTCAAAACATACTTTTTAATTTAGCGAGCCGTACAGTGAAGTACGGCCCGCTAAATTGACCAATCACAGCGCGCGTACTAACTTAGAGATATAATAAAAAGGTAGAATGAGCAACCTTGTTTGGCAGTCATCTTTGCTTTGTTTCAAATTAAGCATTTCAGCAAACTCCAGATCTTGACCAAGTAAAGAAATTACTTGTTGGTTCACAGGCAGCCCAAGCGTAGTACGTGACATTTGCACGCGAAAATTACAGAGGATTGAATTGAGCCAAGTTGTTGGTGTTTCTACAAGCCATTTATAGATATTATTTGTCGGACGGCGTTCCAAAAAAAAAAAATAAAAATGAAAATAATTCGTTCGAAATAAAGTATTCTTACCTTAACTCTAATGTCCCCTGGTGTGTCCTGGCTGATTTAAAGGCCATTTTGTCCGTCTTTTTTTTTCACCTGAAGTACTGTCCACTATAATTTCCCTTCTTTTATGGTGGACAGTACTTCAGGTGGTCGCTATGAGAGAGTTGACTGTAATACCATTAAACCTCTTTTCGGACTAATTCCAAAGGCGCAAATTGCCTGTTTACTTAAATGAAATATGACATTAGACAACACTCTTGTGACTGAAACCAACAGCAATAGTGCTTTTAAGAACAACCAGTGGAAAGAGTTGGATTAGAATAGATCCAAGTGATTCAACAAATTACCGTATAGAAAATATTTAGAATAAGTTTTAATTTATTTATCAATACACGTAATTTTTGTCTCTTTCAAAGGACAGGGGCCTAGCTACCTGCACGCGTGGTAAGGGACTGTTCGTTATTTATTGCTGGGGGGGGGGGGGTGGTGTTTAGAGTGGGGAGGGGGGGCTAAATTACGATTTTCAAAACCAAGGGAATGGGGGGTGCTTTTTTATATATAGTAGAATTGACTGGGTAAACGTTTAGAATCCGTGTTTCAACCTGATACATAGCAGATACATAGCTTTGTTTTTGGCCAGTGCAGGAGCCCATTACCCCGAGCGTGCAACTGTTATAGGGTCATGCAACGGCGCTTTCACAAGGAAGGTTATTTTTAGAGCGGCTTCTCCCGCGAAAAAAAGTTGTTTCCGCTGTCTCAGTTATCTCATCGGAGCTACTATTCTCTCTGTAAATACCTTGACTATCGTCAGAAATGCTGTCCGAACACTCCGATGAAGACTCGTGTATGTCGGCTATGTTCGTTGTCGCTACAGGCGGTTATCATGCTTCATATCAATCATGAACTAGCTTGTGATTGGCACTCCCAAACCAATTCGCGGGAGAGACGATCTAAAAATAACCTTACTAGTGAAAACGCCGTTTCACAGACCTAGTATGGGAGTGGCACGCTCCGGGTAATGGGCTCCTGGCCAGTGGCATAAACTGGGGGGAGGGATTTTTGGATACACGCACTTTCGGGGAGGGGTACTTCCTTAGTCTGCCGTAGTTGGTTAAAAAATAACCAACCCCCTCCTCCCCCAACCCCCTTAGCCATAAATAACGAACAGCCCCTAAGCACTTGCGTACCTAAGAAAGTCGAAAGTAAAAAAAAAAAATACGTCAACGTAAGCGATTTTACGTGTGTCACACGGCGGTTCACTCATTTGACTCATTTGTAAATAAAAGTCTGAGATACTACAAGCTAGTCTCCTCCGCAGCCGTTATTAGGATCGTCACGCAACGCTTCTCTTAGTAAGGGAGAAGCGTTGCGTGACGATCCAAATAACGGCTGCGGAGGAGACTAACTACAAGCATGTTGGCTTACAAATAATCGCGATTGTCTTTGAGGGGCTGCAGTCAATGTACCGAAAATGGCAACAAAACCTTTTACGACTTTCGTAAACAGTAAAAACGCTAGGCCTACAACGTACCCTCGCCTTTAAGCAAGCCACCTGAAAAAGATTTGAGACTTGAGGATAGGTGGGGGGGGGGGGGGGGGTTGGAAAATTGTGCGTACCTCTGGAAATATCCTGGCTACGTCCCTGACAGGCATATGAGAAATAGCAAATTTCTAGTGCTATGTTACTGATTGCTTTCCTGTACTAGAACCTTGCCTGCCACTTCCCCATCCCTACTGACAAAATGTATATTTGAGACTTCATAAGGCAATATTTAGGGAAGGGTGGTTGGGGAATTTATTTTTGTTTTATTCAAGTTTTCTTTGTGCGGCGTTTTATAGTGGACAAGGAAGAGAAGTAAAAACCATTAATTTTTTTTTCTGTTTGTTCTCTTCCTTTTCTCATTTTCTTTGCTCACTCTTTAACTGTTGACAGGCTTGATCTAAAACTGCAAACAAATATTTAGTATATAACATAGCATATAATTCTTCCATACAGAAACAAAAAATGGAAAAATCCTATTTGGGGACAGAAAAAGGCTCTATTAAATAATGTCAATCAAGCCATTTTATTTTAACTTGTTCTAAATTGGCTACTTGAGTTATTGTTTGTACATCAGCTGTTTATGGAGTAAAGATGGTTGCTATAGATCTTGAGGGTTTTCCCCTACCTTCTTTTGTTTTTATTTTTTTATTTATTAAGCTTCGGCCTACTATTATGCACCTATCAATGTTAAGCCGGCGGGGGGGGGGGGGGGGGGGGGAGTCAGGGCATGGGGTGGGAATTTGACATTTTCAAAAAATTTGCCGTCAAATTCCCTGCCCACGGGCAAATAATTCCGGTCAAATGCAACCAAATTTCCCCACCCCGGGCTGCACATCGCTGTCAAATATCCCAAGGCTGGCAAAGAAAGATTCAAATATTCCCTCCCCCGGGAGAACAAGGTCAATCAAATGCCCTACCCCAGGGCCAACAAAGACAATCAAATTCCCACCCCATGCCCTGACTCCCCCCCGGCCGGCTTAACATTGATAGGTGCATTACATGGCCAGGGGAGCCGCTACAGCTTAGCCAATTACAGGGGCCCCCTATTAGACTAATAGACCATAACACCGGGAACACGCCCTACTTTCTTCGAACAGTGCCATGGGTTCTTTTACGTCCGACATTACAGATAGAGTTGTGAGACGGGGCCTACGGTTTTTCGTCCTTATCCGAGAAGACTAGAAAGTCTAACCATTTGCAGATGTCATTACAAAGGCAGCACGTTCTACTCAATTATTTTAAGACCATGAGTGTTGGTCCGGCCGGGGTTTGAACCCGCGACCTCCCGCACGGTAGTCCAGTGCTCTACCAACTGAGCTAACTGGTCGGTGTTTCTATTTTTGTCTTCTTATATTTAGTTTGAAGCATACCACAAGCATCGAGTCATGGTGATGTTGCTGGACTACCAACAAAATGCATTTTACTTTGGAAATGAACGTTTCAGAAATAGAAAAATTGAGCTCCAAGACAAAGAGAATTCCATTCCCCAAATTCTGGAAATTCAAGAAGCGTTAGTTGGTTTCAGGACTAAACTCCGCGCTGCCCTGGCTAGAAGCCGAGTCAGAGACTGTGCGATAAGTGTTGAGGCCTTACTTCCCAAAGAGGAACAAGAGAGAATCCAGTATGCTGCACAGCAGCCTGTGTATGCTAGAGTTAACACCTGGAAGGCCAACATTGGGGATGTGATAGAGACACTAAAAATGGATCGATTTTTGTTGGGAACTAGTTTACCTTCACCAGACTCGGATGATGGTGCATTTGGACGGTGCTTTACGAGAGATGAGCATTTTCATGACTTGTTAGTTTTCCCTCCAGGTGTCAAGTTTGAACTCTATGAGCATGACTTGGTTTTAGATGGCAAGTTGACCATTCAGGTTGGCTTCTTTTTAAGTTCTTTTTCTTATTTCAAGTTTTGCCCATTTTAGAAACAACATAAAATCTCAATTTGCTACCTTTTTGAAACATTGCTAGCATAACAGAACAGAAAATAAGATGACAATCCAACTGTGGCCACTGTGACATTAAATGTCACACAATCCTCTTTAACATGTGCTTTAACTGTTTTCTTTTTTTAGGGTGGACAAATCAATTATTGTGGCCAATATGACATCATATTTCACACAATCGTCTTTGCAATTATATAATTTGTATCATTTTTTTCTTAGTACAAGTTAACTATGGCTATTGTGACATCATATGTCACACAATCAGTCTTAACATTGTGTTGCCTGTAACTGTTTTTGTGGCCCAGTGCAAGTCAGCTGTTGTCACTGTGACGTATGTCACACAACCTTTTCTAACATTATGTAATCTAAAACAGTTAATTTCACAGCTGCTTAAGTTGTGTACATAACTGCGATGATCAATTAATGTCATTACCTAAAACAGTTATACAGGCGATTTGTCATAAGCCAAGAAAACAGTTACTGTTTCTTTGGCCCCCGCCAAATCACCTGTGTCATCACATGTCACACAATCTTCTTTAACGTTTTGTAATCTGTATCACGTGTTTGAACTGTAACGTCACATGTCACACAATTTTTGTTATCATTGTGCTATCTGTAACCGTTTTCTTGGTTGAGAACAAATCATCTGTTGCTACTGAAACAAATGTCGCATAATCTTTCTTAACATAGTAACTCATTTTTTTTGTCTTAGGACAAATCAACTGTTGCTGCTGCGGAAGTTGTCGGTTCTATAGTTTTAGAATTTGCTTCACAAAAGGAGAAAGCGGTTCGGTTAGTTCCAGGAGCTGATGTCAAGTCGGTTCTTGGTGAAGGAGATGATATTATTCAAACCCATGCTGAATCAGGTTGGTCATCAGGGATTCGTTAGCGCCTTCTGCGCACAAACCATAGGAATTGCAATTGAAATTTTATTTTCATTTTTTGTTTTTCGTTTTTCTTTGCGCTGTAAAAAAAAAAAAAAAAAATCGGACTTTCATTTTCGTTTAACTTTATGCTTTCCGTTTTTCTTTTTTCCATAGCTCATAAAAAAAAAACGGATTTAAATTTTCTTTTTTGTTATTTTGTTTTTCGTTTTTCGCTATGGCTATGTAACGTCATTTTCCCCTTTATATAAGCAAATTTAATTAATTCGTTTTCTATGTGTTTCAGTTTCCCACAGAAGCAGCATAAATTTCTTTAGAGAGTTACCCGTTGATAGAAGATTTTACTAGACGGGCGATCTACCTGTGCTAACCATGAAACTTTGTTTTAGGTGTCTACTACCTGCCCAAACCTCGACCTGTTATTTTTGTTTTTATTTATTCCTGACTATTTTTTGGCGTGAAGGTAATTTGACAGCGCACTTGTCGTCCATCATTCATCCCGAGAGAACGGTGTTTGCCTTTGGTGTGAGCCCTGGTACGCACGAAAACATCGAGGAGAAGCTGGAACGAATGGCAGCTAGAAGTATCCTTTTCCTGGTAAAAAGATAATTTATAAAATCTAAGTCGAACGCAAGGTGCTGTTACGTTTTGTTGCAATGAAGTATATTTTGCAGTCTTATACATTATACATCAAGGGCAGGCGGGCATCATGAGGCTAAGAGAACAAAAAAAAGAGCTCAGAATAAGTAATTTTCCTGGCAAGCATTGTTTCCGTAGAGTTCCTTGTTTGGACCTGTATAATTGACAGGGATATTATGATATTGTACAAAGTAAGATAAATTTGAATTTTGTTTTTCATCATGAACATTTCATTAGGATTAGGAGCTTGGCCGACTCTCCATGCAATTTCTGATACTTGGTAGAATTTCAAACAAAATTTAGGTGTCTGAACAGAATTTCAAGTGGAGAAAGTGAGTAGCTGAGTTTTATATCTTAAAGTCTACCTGATTATTCTTGCATTGAAATCACCCTGCAGCCCCACCTACCTACCTCCCCCTCCCCCCCCCCCCCCCTCAAAACTGACTATCGGTCCCTTAGTGTCTCTTAGTGTAAGTGTCTCAGCAGAATTTCAAGCGGAATAAGTGATTTCTGTTTCCTTAAATTTGCAGGATTGTTATTTTATTGACATCACCCAATCCGCACCCTCCCCCCTTCCCTTATCAAAACTTATGGTTAACTCTCAGAGTTGTAATTGCTAATTGGCTTAATTAATGCGGTCGTAAAGTTTCTTTGACCATGAAACTCTAGATGTAAATTTGCTTGAAGAAAGCTTCCTGGACGCTCTTCCTAACGATGAACGTTTTAAGCGAGTGCGCTTGATTGTTGTAAACGTGCCATGTTCAAAATCCGGGGTCGTGAATCCTGTGGACTTTGTCCTTCAAGAAGGCGTTACTACTTCAATCAAAGACCTCGCGCGTGGTAACATTGACAGCGGTAAAATCAAAGGACTCGCGTTCCAGCACCTCAGTTTTCTGAGACACGCTTTGAAATTCCCGCAAATTCAAGCGGTCATTTACATCACGCGTTCCACACACGACTCGGAAAACGTGGACGTGGTGAAGAGAGCCATAACGATGACGCAGGAGGAAAACAAGCAGTCGAATTTCTTTGATCTTGTGCCTGCGCTACCTGGCCTTGCGCAGAGCTTGAGACAGTCTGGGAGGATTTCCAATGGACTTCCTGAAAATGAGAATTCTATGGCACAAAAAGGTAACTATTCGCTTGAATTTTCCATTGATTACTAGAAGAACTACCGTTATTAAACGAGCTAAAACGTTTTAAGCTATTCTTGTGAATTATATCACTTACATTATATTTTTGCTCAAGTGGAAGCACAGGTGGCCCAAGCTCGTGATTTGTTTGGAAATGAAGTGACTTTGTTTAAAGAGGTAGAATAGCTATTGATATTCCTTTTGACGTTACTTACCTTGTTTCTGTGGCTGTATCCTTGATATGTTTTCCACTTCAGACTGGAACACCAAGATTTCAAATGCCGGCTCGTCGGAATAGTTTCCTGTTGCCCAGGCAACAAGAGATACAAAAGCAGAATACGTCGCTGAAAAAATTGTCCAAACCAGTTTATCTATGAAAAAAAAGAACATTTTTTTCCATTTTTTTTCTTGTTTCATTCATATATAAATCTTTACAAACAGGGTCACCTGTGGTGCAAGGAAGCAAGTCAGAATTTGAAGTTTGTAAACCGGCGGGCAATATTTGCCCCTGATCTGGAGTGGGACATTCGTCCTTTTCTGCGTTTCTGACTTACTGGCGTCTTTTTCTTTGTCGTCAGATTCTGATATGAGGTTCTTAAATCTTGAACCATCGTCAGCGATGAATGGAGGTTTTGTAGCGCTTCTCAAGCGACAGGTAAGAATATGGAACCAGAATAGTTTTTCCCTTTATTACACCCATTTTGAAATCACAGGTGTGATTTCAAATGCAGTGTGATTTATTCACAAATTGCACCACTTTTTGCTCTAAATCGCATCATTTTTAAAAAGTTACTTTTCTTCAAAAACCGGGCTTCCTGAAGTGGATAAATAAATAAGTAGTATTGACGAAAAACTGTGATTTCAAAATGAGTGTAATAAAGTGGTAATTGAACTTCGTGTCGTGCAATTTTGGTCTGGAATCATACTTGTGATTTCAAATCGAACTCGCGCTATATTTGAAATCACGCGTATGATTTCAGAACAAATTGCACTCCACTCAGTCCAATTACCATTATTAATATTCCAATGAGCATTTCATGTATCACTTTTAGTGAGAATATCCAGGATTCAACTGAGCAATGATTGATTCCCCTTTATATTTTCATTCATTTATTATTTATTTGCCACACGAGGAAAGGCAAATTTTGTAGCAATCCATGAAATTACTTTTTAGGATAGTGGCGAGGTAGCCCGCTAGAGGTTATAAGGTTCTCTTCTCTTCTATCCGATCTTATTCTCCTCTGTTCCACTCTTGTCTATTGTATTCTATTTATCCCTTTCTATTGAATTCTATTCTTCTTGCGTGTTTCTTATAAGCTATGAGCCTCTATCCTGTGTAGTATCCACTCTAGTAGCGCCAATGAAAATATGAGTCGCTTGGGCTCTAATTTGGTCGCACTCGGTTGGCTTCGTCTCTGAGTCGATATTATAACGAGAACCACTACGTGGAACTTACCGGGGCCCAGTGGGACACGGGATTGCATAGATATAGTTAACCTCTCGCACCTATCACGATGGAAGGTTCACTCAATGTAGATAGCTTTGATAAGTCGCTCTTATTCTCGATAAGTTTCACCATGTAAGGTTCACTGTTAAGTGATCGCTCGTAAATTTGTCTCTCCAAATATTCACTCTTAAATTTTCGCTCATTAACTAGTGCATCGTAAAGGTTGGGAAACAAAAAGCTATAATCTTTCTCTTGACTGTCCTCCATGCCTCGTGCTTTTCAAAATGGCGGATAAGATTTCAATGAGCAAGCAAGCAAAAGTAACGAGCCAGCGATATATCTCAGTCAGCGATATATCCCTAACAATGTAACGTTGAAAAAACGACAGAAACCGTCTGGGCCCCGGTAATTATGAGAGTTTTTGTCATTATCTTCATTAAACATTTCTATGTTGTAGCTTTCTCGCTCTCGTTTCTTTTCTTCATATTTTTACTGTTGTTGTTTGTTGTCTTAGTGCTTTTTTAAAATATCCAGCGCATTATGATCCGGTCTCGTTTCAATCAAGTTCAAGTTCAAGTTCAAATTCAATTTATTTCACGCAATTTACATTGTTAGCTCACAGATATAAATTGAAACAATAACAGATTTTCTTTATTAGCTAAAAAATAAAATCAAAATCAGAGCTAATACTATATTGAATGTGTGTGGTGACCAAGGTAGCAACTACCTTCGAGTTGGCCACCAACTCGATGACTCTCCCTAGCTTCACAGACATTTTTGCACTCGAGTAATTTTAACTACTTTCTTCTTGATCACAGAAACCTGTTGAATCAACACAGGACATCCTCGAGCGGGCAGCCAAGAAAGGCATGGCGAAACCTAAAGCCAAACCCGCTCGAGCCCACAGCCCGCGGGAAAAGTCCCGTCAACCGGTCAATAAACCGCGGGCTCAAGCTGACAACTCCAGACTTAGGGTCAAAGAGAGTTCGGAGGCTGTATTATCTGACAACGAAGGCGACAAACCAGCAGCCACACTTAAAGTTCCTGAAAAGAGAAAGCCGCGCAGCTGGCATGGTTCAGCGGAGGATCTTGCAAAACCCAAGGTTAATGACGTCAAATCTACCATCCCGAAACCCGCAGACATCGAGGAGAAACCCAAGGGAAAAAAATTCAATCAAGCAAAGCCATTCATGTTTTGACCCCTTCCCTCCTGTAAAATCTGCTCACATATTTGTCGCTTTAAAATTTGTTCGTAGGCAATTTTTTCTCGACTAAACTGGGCCTCACAGTACGGCATAGTTCTATGTAGTAATGATTGGTGTTATACAGTTGGTTCCTCAATCCTTATTCTGAGAAACAATCCTTGGGTTACACTTGGGTCGAACTTTTGACCATTTCACTTCTAAGCCAAAAACTTTGGTCGTGTAATATAGTCTTCTGTTAAGCCGTAAACTACCTACGCCAAACCCGCCGTTTCTGAGTTTTAACGCGTCAATCTATCAGACACAATTTCTCAGTGTAGTTGAGTTGATGAAGTCATTTTTTGAGTCTTTTTAGAAACCTGCTAAGAATTCCTTTGAGGTTTGACTGAATCAATTCCTTTTCTATTGTCACTTTTGTATTAATGGGCTTTATCAATTTCGGTTTAATATCTTGGTGGTCTTAGGAGTCACAACTGAGGAAACGTACATTATGCTTTATTACTTGACGCAAGAGATGTGTGTGTATAGATAGAAATATTATAATTAAATGAAACAGCTTTGAGCTTTGTTGACACAATGATTGTCAGCTACGTAACTTTACATGAAAAGAAAGTGGGTTGCAAAATTGAAAGTTTATTAGCAGGTCAGAAAAAGAAATCCTAAGTTCATTAACTCTGGAATACCTAAAAGTGATTGGCATCCGTTTTGCTTTTGATATTTATATATAATAATGAATACCACTAATGAGATTAAGTAATGGTCCGGCTAAGAAGCAGGCAATAGTGTCAGTTAATTTTATGGTGCTAATTGGCGCAAAGAATTAAAGCCAAAGGATATGGAAAAGACAAGGTCTAAAAGCCTTTTTATAAATTTTTTCATTGTTTTTTTTTCTTTTTTTGGTATTAGCCAATGAGATGAGGCAATTAAAATGGAATTAACAATTAACTTTTCGCACCTTTTTATTGAGTTTTGCCGTACATCTGCCTACCTTTTAGCCGGACCATTACTTAAAGACTTAGTTTAGTTTCTCATACTTGTCCAATATTCTGGCAAATTGATGCACGGCATTGTATTAAAATGCATTGTGTTGTATTGTGTCGTTCTAGAGTGCATCGTTGAACTATTGGTATGGTTACATAATGCAATACAATACAATGCATAAATTTGTCGGAGTATTGGACAACCCTCTAGTTTCTCTCTTACTCGCCAAAGTCGTAAAGTTGAAAACTTACGTCAGGAACACACAGCTTTGATTAATGTTTGCTCCTTAGATTTCACCTGCAACTGTGCGTGTTTTATCGGGCATTGAAAAAGATCAGACAACAGTGTACGTCCATTTATAATCGCATGAGCAATTGGCAAAACTTGTGGCCATGTACCGGATTCAGTAATCACGATTAAGGTGACTGCCAATCAAACAGCAATATTACAATATTATACTACGCCCTTTATATGCTTTCTATTTGTATATTTTTTCCGGTTTTCCATAGAAAAACGGGTCGATCCCAATCGGTCAGGCGATGGAAAACAAAACATTTTATGGATATGGCCTGGAGCCCATCAGATATGGCCTGAAGCCCATAAGATATGGCCTGAAGCCCATCAGATATGGCCTGGAGCCCATCTGATATGGCCTGGAGCCCATCAGATATGGCCTGGAGCCCATCTGATATGGCCCGGAGCCCATCTGATATGGCCTGAAGCCCATCTGATATGGCCTGGAGCCCATCAGATATGGCCTGGAGCCCATCAGATATGGCCTGGAGCCCATCAGATATGGCCTGGAGCCCATCAGATATGGCCCAACAACATTTGATTGCCCAAAGAAAAATAATCTCTTTATGCATCCGGGATTTTTCCGTTTGACCCTCTCCCCACCCCCACCCTCCATATACTATCACGTGAATATCCAATTTTAGTGTGAAAACGCATTTGTCATTGGCAGATTCCAGAAGAATTCGACATATGTCTTACCATTGTTTCAAAGGAAGGAATTTGGTGGGCGGTAAAGGGTTCAAAACTTCTTGATAAAAGTAAAATGTAAAATGATGCTCAGTGAAAATATTAGCAAGAGAAAATGAGGTCTCTTGTATCAGCTGACTTCAATTCGTGCCTACTTGACATGAACTTGCAACAGTTCACGTTAAAATGTAATGGAACTATAAATCTGCAAATATATTTAGTCTAGAATTTTTTTATACTCCACGATGTATAAATGAGACCACAGATGACAGAAAAGTCAAAATATTTTGATTCTCAGAGGACGAACTGGGAGATTGAATCATTTTATTTTGACATTATTATTTTTTTTTCTTTTGGACGTGGGAGTGGAATACAAAATTTCAGATTTGAGTCGAACATTAAAGAGTGCTTTATCCTTTGCACATTTCCAACATCAGACGATTTGGCGTCTACCGCTTTTCATCTCTTCTCCATTAGTTTGTACAATCAAGTACGGTTCTATAATGCAAGTACCTCCAGCCTTCGTATCCTTCTAGTTCTTTGTTCGCTTTGACTTTTATGCTGTATAGCTGGGTTTCTAATATTTTGTCGCGTAGAAATTAAACGTTTTCTCTATTTCTACGCGGTTAACCTTCCTTTCCAAATACATTGCCTTCTTACGGGCAGAAATTACTTAAAGCTCTTAGACCTGACGGCGCGTAAACAGAGTAATTTGCGCAACTCTGATTTGACAGCTTCTGACAAGATGTGGTTACAAAGTGATAGAAGCTCAAACCAACGGACGAGTTAAAGGTCATACAGAATCAAAGGTGACGAAGCAAACTTTCTTACAGTGGGACTGACATAGCCCGATACGTTTGGAATCAGTTTTCGCACTCTTCAGGTGAAAAACATTCCCCCCGCGTTTTGATTTATTTTAGACATCCCTTATCCTCACCTATATCCTCGAAGATTAAAACAATCTTAATCGATCTCTCCGTTTACCGTATTTGCCCATGGGCCACTAGGAACTCTCTATCGCCAAATATCTGTCAAATATTGATGGGGCATCGATTTTGGTTTCGCCTCCGGCCAAGAGAATTAACCGAGGCAGTCAAGAGCCCCTATTCCTCGTTTTAACTTTATCTAACGCCATATCTCCGTGCTTAATACTGACACAGTTTGCTCAAAGGCAACTCATCAAAACGCACTGAAGAACGGTACATAGGGCTTTGCTATATGCGCAGAACAAGATTGTTGCATAATTTTGATCCGACATGATGAGTGTATTTAAAATAACATGAATTTCAAGAGCGACGAAGAAAACAATACAGGTTAGTTTCTTTTGGGCTCGTTTTCTTTTCTTTTTCTTAATGTTCAACCAAAAAGGGCTGAAAGTTTCTTATGCCAGTTCTATTTCTCTGGTTTTCTCATTTGATAATAACGATTTAAAACCGATCGATGCTATGCTATACCACTAACAATAACAAGTAGAACTTTTCGGCCGAATGATAGTATTTACATTCGTTATTTATTTTTTCATTTCAATTCTTGACTTCCCAGTCACCTGAATCTTTCATGATTAGTCTAAATAAAAATTTTAATAGATAGAACAGGCATATTTTTTTCTTAGCATGAGGCGGAATCACCAACTATTTTGTTTTCGCAAGCTGCGGGGCAGATAAGATAACTTCTTCCCTCCCTCAAAGCTGACGACAAATTGGAATTTCATTTGGAAAAAAAAAAACTGGTAAATTGCTTCTTAAGATAAAAACGAACTCTCACGGATCCTGCAATATCTGATTGGCTAACGTACTCACAGCTATCCCTTTATGGATAGCGAGTAGCTAAGGCGGCCGCGCTTGGAAGAAAACAAGGCACGAATAAATTAAAAATCAGTAAATATTGCACAATCGACGGTAGTATATAAGTTGTCTACTAAAACTATTACTTGTTATTTTTTGTACTATTTTTTGCAAGTCACTTGTCAGAAAATTAAACAACAGCTTCCACAACAGGAAGAAACAACCAAGATCTTGAAGAGTTGCACAAATGGGGTACCACACGGAAGAGGTATATAAAGTGAGCTTAGCTTTTCATTGGGCAAACTAGACAATTTTTTTCTTTCCTTTCGTTCCCATCCCTTCCTCCACTTTTTCATTATTGCGCTCGCTCCAGTCCTCGCTTCAGCGGCGTTGTCGCCGAGCGTACGGGTGAGCTTAGTCCTGACCAATAAAAAAGCGTGCTGAGGAGAATTATTTAACGGCTAGGATCACATACGTTTTCCGCACGAACAGAAGAAGGATCGCTACAAGAACAGTAATGTAATATCTTTGACGGTTGATAGTATAATGTTACTGATTTGACGGTTGTAGATTCAGCGAGACCCCTCTGCAGTCTTGGAACAATCAGCAAATAGAGACGCAACATCAAACTGGTCTGTTGATATGAACAAATTGATCCACGGGTATGCTGGTATCAATGTTCAAAATTGCACTAGTCTACAGAATTTAAAAACGCAAACACGGAATGATCATGTATTTACGTTTCAGTTCTAGACTATTCTCTGAAATTTTTTCTTCCTCTGGATTTCAAGAGTGTAAACCGTGACTCAGCTACCGGTTGATATAACATTTTCTCCTTTGTTAGCCATTTTTAAACACAAAACCAATTCCTGTTGTGATCTAAAGTGACTGATAAACCAATTCGTGCCTGGTGTAATTCTTTTTAGTGATAGTGCGCTCGGTTTTGTGAAGATTAATGAAGGCTTATAAAGGTAAAGGAGTCGGCAAGCTTTTAGCTATTAGATATACTCATTATAAGCCCTTGCTTTTTATGAGCGAAACATCCATCACGAGGTGCGCATGCGCTCTCGTCGTCTAGAACAATCTGGGGAACAATAGTCTGGCGCCAAATTAATGCCTGTTGCGCATGCCGCCTTTACTTTTTGGCTGCGACGGTCTTTCTAACACTTGTCTAGCAATTCATTTGCGACATAAGTTAATAAACTGAAGAGTGGTATAGAACCGACTTTAGATCAATGATCGTGTGTTGCTGCATGTGTTGTCGGCTTCCATCGGTCTTGGCAGAAAATGACCACGAAATAGATTAACTTTCTCAAAGAAAAGGGCATCACCGAAGATTTTGAAAGCTTAGAATCAGCAAAATGGTTGCCTGACATGACAACACCTTGAAACAAGGTTATAAATTTGTTTGCAGATATGTACACCTCTGTAATCTAGAAAAACATAAGGAAAGAGCATAAACATTACAAACAAAAGAGAGAAAATATAGGGAACAATGGCGGCCCAACGCGGGGCACGCATGTGTGGTCACGAAAAGAATTCTTCATTTAGGGGGGGTGGGTAGGGAGGGGGGGGTCGGGGTCAATAGGACAATATTCTTTGATTTAAAGTATTTTTCCTCAGACGATTCCAGATGGTTTACGCGCGACTCAATAAACTTGAAGCAAATGAACTTCTCTTATCGAAATTGCCGCTTTTCAACGCGTCCGTCTTTTCTTTTTTGTTTTACCTCAATGATGTCAACGTCCGTTTTTTCTTGGCGGCTTTTTTGTGTCGGCTTGCAATATTATGTCGGAGCGTATTAAATTTAAACACTTTATGCCTTGTGCAAGGATTCAGTGCACTTAAGGGGAATGTAAAGTAGCGCTTGTGACGCGATCTTGCTTCTAAAAATCACCTTTTTCAAAAAGAAGCTCATCAGTAAACTTAAAACAAGGAATATCGCAATTTTGCGGTTTGAAACCTGAAGGTAGAAGCTATCTACTCTAGAATACTATCTCTTTCGTCATCTTTCCTTTTTTCTTTTTTTTTTTTGAGAAAGATTCAACGAATCCATAATGAAACGATGATTAATGCATAAGAATCTAAACCCAACGTTTCAAAGCTACCATTATTTCTTTTTTTCTCTAATTAACGATTGAAACCTAGAAATCTAAGACCTTTAGGTTGAATTTCTGCAGCAGTAGGTGAATTTGAGGTGGAAAAAAAAACTTGATCCTGAAATGAAAGCACTGAAAAAAAAAATATATATATATATATATAAACAGGAGCCCTTGTGCTCCTGATATAAATAATAAAAATAGTATTCTTTTTGACCAATTGCAAAGAAAATCATTTCCTCGTTGGCGAATGGAAGTGAGGCCAGCCCATGACGTCATGGCGACTGTGGGTTTCTTATATTCCATTCAAGTCATGCACAAACGAAGTGTCGTCTGAATAAGAAATCGTGGTTGGTGAAACCACTTACTCAGCTCCTCATCAAAAATGCAAGGCATATCTCGTTAGAACAGACATGTGAAGTCAGCCGTGTGTGGATCGAGAAACTAGGAGCCTAGATTTTTCTGTTGTGTTCGTCTATTATGTCCCAGTTTCGAGTCGAGAAAGGTAATGCTACAAGGCTTCCACGCAGTCCGAGATTTTTTCGACCGTCATTACTGTTGTAATCTTTACATCAACTTTTAATACAGCAGGAACTGTTTGTTTTGGCTGTTTTTGAATGAATTTTTCTCTTGACAATTTCGGTGTGATCTCCCTTCGTAGTTACCAAAGTAAGGGGACTCTCGGATTTATCGGAGAAAGCAAAAGTTGGCGAAAAAGAGTCTACTACGAAGAGAACTCGAGGATCTGCGAACATCAATGAACGCCCATCGACTCATGGGAGACAGGCGTCTGTGAAGGTAGGTAGAGTTTTCGAGTAAATAAGCAAAAACAGCTGATTTTTCTCATGCATTTTAGCAATGACTTCCAACAACGCGAACAAATAGAAATGCGTAAACCTTGAGAGCTTTGATGGGGTTCGATCGAATATTTTCGCGATCGTCTGATTTAACCAAGCTTTACATATTTAGTTTTTAACCCTTATAAATTCTCGAAATCAACATTACGTATGATCTTAGAGAATTTATAATATATCATTCATTGTCATCTTTGTGGTGGTTTCTATTAGTTACTCAATTTACCTCGTAGGGTGATCTTACTTTGGAATCTCGTGCTAAAGCTCATAAGCTTATGATAAGAGATTTTTAATACCGTGTTCATAGTATCAAAGAAAATGGCTGGTTTAGGTTTGAACTCCTCGGAACTTCGATGTTTCTCGGAAATTTTCGAGATTTCCTGATTGCCAACAAAGACTTCCCCGATGAAAGGCTGAAAATAAACTGTGTGGGAGAGAGTACTGACGTGGATGTAGCAGAGTTTTTTTGCACCCTCCAGCGAAGATGTCGCTTGGCAATCATTACCCCATATTGATCGACCTGTACATGTAGAGATAAAGTGTATTCTCCAAGAACGCTTTTAAAAGTTTCTCAAAACCTAGAGATATATTCAAATTAATTCGTCTTACTTGCGAATACATTGGATATGCCCGCTTTTAGTGTCGGTATTTCGTTTCTTGCTTTTGTTTTAATTTCCAATTTAGACGTGTGGTAGTGTTGACGTCTTGTGAAATTATTTCAGACAGATTATTCGCTTGAATCGACATTTCAATTTTGGCACTATTGAAAAGTATTAGTATCCAAAGAACTAACACAACCAAAATCTTTTTGAGTTTTATTTACCCACGATTGAGATCATAATCGAATGTACTGTATTTACGCTGAGTGGAGAGGTCACAATTCACATTGAAAATCAATTGCAACAAAGCAGTGAAGTGAACCCCATCACTGCTATTGTAACTAAAGAATGTGGAGTAATTCTTGGCATTATTTCTCGTGCATATCACGAAGAGAAGGATGCGATAACGCAGTCCAGCGCTGAGAAGAAATTCCTGATAGCCTGTCAATATGTGCATCTGTGTATGCAAAATAGTGTCAGTTTTGGCTGTCACCAAAACACCATCCTTTCACAGTCAGCTATAAATTTTCCAGCACATTCTACAATGTGCAACTCCATATAACTTTACGAAATGTTATACCAATTATTGCAGTACATTAGAAATGTATTTTGCAAATAATTAATGAGAAGCCTGTGGTGTAAACACATATCTGTATAGTTAAAATAGTTCTGCTTGTTAATTTTATCAGGAACATCTCACAAGATGACTGTAATCACCTCTATAGTCCCGATTCCTATGTTGTGATCTTTTACATATTTTAGCATTCTCAAGCAGCTTATGGAAGCTTTTAGAAAGTGTTTAGATCAACAGAAACAGCTGTTTTCACAGCAATCACTTTTTGTTTGTAACGCTAAATTTTTTATGTAGTGGTACATCCCATCAGAAATAGTGAATGCTTGAAAAGTACATGTGGTGACTTGTTGATGTCTGTGGGAGGGTGGCATTCAAAGCTCAAATTGCCTTTGCGAGGATAATCTTAAGTTCAGTATTAGGCAGCATTGAGTGAAGTTATCTTCATGTTAGAACACACAAGTCCACTTTATTTCATACCACTTTCAGAGTAAATTCTGACAGGTTTGAAAGTTCTTAAACTGTAATACAAGGAAAACAAAACTGTGGAAAATGACAACACTCTTGGCAAAAACTTTAAGATAGACTTAGTGTCCCAGGTTAAAATTCTGACAATATAGCAAGCAGAACCTTAATTAGTAAGAAAATCAACAGTACAACAGTATATAAGTAAACACTTTATTTTTAGAGGGTAACACTAAATAGCTAAAAGCTAATAAATTTGTAGCCCTCAAAAATTAGAAACAATATTTACAGAATTCAAGTATAAAAAAAACTATACTATCTAATCTAAAAATAGATGGACATGACAGGTGCTTGGCTCTCGTGGACCGAAATAAATAAATAAACAAGATGCCTAGGGGCATTTCCGTGGCCGAGGCACTGGCCTATTAGTCATGCTTACCCATAGTCACAATCAGTTGACAAAAATTGACCAGTTACAATAGCCTGCTATGGTTAGTCAATGCAACCAGGAGAAGATATCACGGATGAAATAAGGGAAGTGGCGAAAGTTACTAGGGGGATGAGCCTTTGGAATACTCAATGGATTTCGGTCTGAAACGTATGTAAAAAGCAATCACTTCCTATGAATACTGTACCATACCACAGGGAAAATACCAGTGCTCCGCCAATCACCAAAGTTAAGTCCTGTCAGGTGGGGTTAGTACTTGGATGGGTGACTGCATGCGAATACCCTGTGTTTCAAGTGATTTATAGGCTTAAAAATACTGTATACTATTAATTGCCAAATGCAAAAAAGCAACATATAGCTTTCCCAGGCAAAACCTTTTAAGAAAACTGACATGTTTGCTATTAGAGGCATAAAACTTTTTGTTTTACTGCGTTTGTGCAAAAGACATTCTGTGTTTGTTCAAAGCAATCGCTCGGCATTAAATTGCGATGAAAATTAAAGAAGTTTCTGGATTTTGGTTCAAGTGATCACTTAAAGTGTTGCAAAGGGCAAATCAACATTTGCAAACAACATTTACTGTGCTTTAGCAATTACCCTGGTCTTGTACTTACATTTAAAAGTCTGTCTGAAACCCGAGGTTGGTTTTTAAAAGGGCCGTAGTGTCTGTGAAATCGAAGAAATCGCAACATGAAATGGCTTTTTGCCACTTTTAAGGCCTCCATGTCTTCTCTTTTGGATGTAGGTTATTCTGCAGGAATATTTATTTCCATTGTGAGCTTAAAAGATTATGTACTTCCTTTATAAGAGATAAAAACCATGTCTTGAAAATTTAGGATCGATTCACACACACGGCCATGTTATACTTTGGCTCAATGCTTATACAATGTATGTGTTGCTTACTAGACCACATGACAGGCGCTTGACTCTCGTGGACCGAAATAAATAAATAAACAAATAAATCAGATTGTGCCATAATGTGGCTACATACTTCGTGTAAGCCACCCAAAAATGCTATTACATAGTAAATTAAATTAATATCAAGCTAAATGCTAAAGTGATTTAGACAAAGTTGTTCTTTAAAAATCGCATTAAATAAACTCTTCTGAAATGCAGGAAGAGAATCTTTATGTCGTAATCCTGAAGATAACTTATTAATTTCAAAGTTTGCAAGCTCTAACTAAGAAGAACTTTTCACCTTCTGTCTCGCATAATTATATACTTAGGATAAACTAAGTTAAATTAATTTTAGCATACCTAGCATTTCTTGAATGAACGTGATTATTAATAGTAAAATGTTTGATGAAATACAGGGCTAAAAATTAGTGGTTGCATGGTCGCCAGTGGCAAGTTACGACTGAACAGGGCTATCAAAAGTTAAGGTTTGAGTGCCTGATGTGCGACTATGCTACAGAATTTCGAAACGTTGCAATGTAAATTACGCAAAGTACAGAGTTAGAAATAAAACTTAATATGTGGTTTAATTGGACTACCCTTCTCTTTGTTTCTTTGCCTGGAATCTAAGATCATCCATTTTAGTGAATTTTTAGTTCTAGAGTGGAAACTCCGATCCGTTTCAACAGTGATTTTACGAGCGACCCACATTCACAACATATAGACGCCATTTTGATTTTGTGATTCTCACGTGACTCTGAAAAAAAAATTGAGGACTACTTCATTTTGGGATGGGCCACTACGAATTTAAGGAAACTGGCCTGACTGGCCACCAAGCACTGGAGTTAATTTTTAGCCCTGTTAAATAATTGGGTAAGGTACCCTGAATAAGTTTGAAAACTAGAAAATAACTACTTATCTTATGATCTGAATAAAAAGGAATCTATTTTAACTTACATGCATTAAATAATTGTTCAGATGGCAAATCTCTGTTTTAGAATACAAAATGGGAAGGTTCCAAACACAGATGGAGGAAATGAAGATTGCCCAGTAGGGTCCCACTGACACCCCAATAGTCATTATTCATTGTTTTGTTTGAATATTAGGCTTTTGTGAAAAGATAACCAGGTCTTCTATTTTGTTGTTCTAAAGAATTCTTATACTAACATAATTATTTGACTGAGATCTTTCCCCCACCTCTTGAATTTCCTGTACTGCCCCTCCACTCACTTCCTACCCCCTCCCTTCCTACTCCCCCCCCTCACCTCTTGAAAGTCCTGTACTGCCCCTCCCCCCCTCTCTTCCCTCCCATCTCTTCCCTCCCATCTTGCATTTTTTTTCGCAAATTCCCTCAGAGTGGAGGTGAATTCTGGAAATGCGCATTCTGTTCTTTACATTCAACCAGGAGAAAAACATGCTATTCAATTTTAGATTTGGAAAGTAGAATACTCTATTATAGAGCTTGTTAAACTTTGTCAATGCATGCATGTTGCCATGGTGATTATATTTAAGGAAGTAACCCCTTTTACCATGTAAAAACCAGTGAAATACCGGATGCAGTTTACCGCAAAAACTTGATATTCTCACATGTGAAAATATTACTGTTGTTTGGTTAAATTATAGATTATACTACAAGCGATCAACCACAAAAGGTGTTTAAATGAAATGGAGATGTATTTCATTGCTGTTGTATATGACAAACAGAACATTACATGACTGCTTGGAGATACAAAATTTCACTCCTTGTGTTGAGGAACATTTCGTCTATTCACCATTCTCGCTTCAAACAGTCATGTAATATTTTCTATTTACTTGTTAATAAGTGATAGCAGTGCCTTATGTTATTGAAGGAATAACAGTGGTTGTATTTTAATACTGAAAAGGTAGTAAACCAGAAAGGTTGTAAGATTTTGTTTCTACCAGTTTTGTTTGGTTAACCCTTTCCCTACTGAAAGTGACTTTGTATTTTTTACTCTGGCTAACGCCAGACAGTTTTACTTGTCAAAGGGAGACTCCGTGGGAGTTAAAGGGTTAAAATTTTAATTGCCTTTTTGAAGTAAAAATGGCAAGCACAATTGTGTTTGATTTTTATTCCTGCAGAAGTCATCATCAACACTGAAGACTGCCTCATCTAGTGACACTCAAAGTGCTCAGTCAAAAGGGAAATCATCAACAACACAGAGACTGGGAGCACCAAAGCCAACCACAAGGACAAAACATGGGACTCAAAATCAAAAAACAGCAACAACCAAGGTAATAAAAAATGGCTCTGTAATATTATGTTGCTTAAAGAACTCTGTGTTTCACCAATTTTAGTCAGGGAAATTATAGTAATTCATAGGCGTAAGTCACTGCATACAGTAATTACTTTTGTTTAAAGGAACTGAAAAACAGGTTGTTGTTGAGCATCAAGGGAATTTTTTTGGGGGGAGCAGAGCGTAACCTGAAATGAAGTTTTTCTTTTTAGTGCTTTCTGGCAACCAGACAAAATTTTGATGTGCTATGTGTCACATAATGGATGCCTTTCTTAGCTACATGCCTGTTGATTTTATTCCATAGTACAGTGTACCTATGATTCAAGTGAAAAATTTGATTAGCAACACATGCTGTCACTTATTTTTTATAAGGCTGAAAGTGTTCACAATTTTTCTGCTACAAGCACAGGCTTTTGTTCATGTTTGGTAAATTTAAATTGCATTTTTAATCATTCTTGCTGATAGTGCAAAGTTTTAGTGAGATATTTTGTTTTGGTTCACTACGTATGTACAGTACTGTGTACATTTGGGAACTCTATCTATTGCTGTGTTCAAGATATTTTTAGCACTATATTTTCAGTATTGGTGTGGTAGGGCATTAATTTTTACTGTATTTAAGCAATATTACACAGGAAGACATCACTGTAACAACACATACAGTTTTGGCAATAGCTTTTGCTTCATCTCCATCCTTTCAGTCTTGATTGATGCAACACTTTTCCTCTTTTTCTTGCCATTGTACAGTACATGTTACAAGACATTTCTTATACTGCCCAATTTGTTTGGCTTTTTTTGTTTAAAGAAATTCCTTTGGAGTAGTAAAATTAATCTAATTTAGTATGCATAATATTAGATACAAAAACATGGTAACTCTAGGTTACCCGTAAGGTGGTGAAATTGAAAAATGTGCCTTGCTGCTATTTTGCAAACACTTGTAGACCTTTACAGTGTTATCATTTTTTTTCTGTTTGCAAGGTTCAATCAGCTACTTTTAGGACAAAATTAATTTATATCTTTGATAAATGGTGAGCCAAATGTTTATTTTATTTTATCTTATTAGCTTCACCATGTCAGACACAATAAATTACATGCACAAAAAAAGTAAAGTAAAAATAATATTAATAATGGTAGGGCAACCACAACAGCATAGAGCCAATGTTGGCCCAGAGCTATAAAATGAAGTTTAAGTGAGCATTACAAAATATTGAAAAAAAAAATATGTATGTGAGGAGTTTAGGTGAAAGTTTCAGAAATGAGGCAACTGGCTTTTCATGTTGAACTTAAAACCACTTGTTTGAAACAATCATATTTTTGACTCAGGGGAGTAGGGAACTCCAGTTGGCAATGGGCAGGTATACTGTTGGCAACAGATGGGGATGATTGTTTTATCTTTTAGGGGTCAAAATCAGGGATCTGGTATCGTTTAGGTTGTCTAAAGGGTTTTTGGGCCACCAAAGTCTAAGCTGGTATCTTTTAGAGTATCTTGCATCATGTATTATTAACGTAAATCACTTTTTCATATCTTATCGGTATATACATCGCGATAATCTTTTTGTTTCATTTGTTACTGTTCTTGAAATTAATAGATCTGAGAATTATGACAATGCTTTCCTAAACTTTTCAAACAGAAGGTGTCTGAAGTTGAGGTCTCTGGAACTATTAAAAATGCTTAAAAATGATAAATTTGTTCATTTTTGTCTGGTATCTTACTGGGGTAAAAATCTTATGTTGCCACGCCCACCTTCAGAAGACTTTGGTATCTTTTAGGGGTATTTTTGAAAATTTCCAATGATCATCCCCTCCCTATGATATGTGGGGGTTCCCCCCCTGGATTTTTTGGATGTAATTGGTTTATAAGAACTAAAAGGCATAAAATCACTCCTCTACAACTTAGCTCTTTACCACATTATTTTAGTGTAGTGATACAATGCAGTATGTTAGTTTTAGTTCCTTCTAAGAAACATAGCTGTAACAGAATTCTAAGGAATAGGCTTGTTTCACAACATTCTCCTTGCAGAAATACATGTACAGGTAGCTGAAGCATTGAAGCATGAAAATGCAAATTTGTCTGAAAATTTAATTACCTTACTCTCATGGGATGTTTGTTTGTG
Organism: Ricordea florida; assembly: GCA_949710005.1. Lineage (NCBI taxonomy): Eukaryota > Metazoa > Cnidaria > Anthozoa > Corallimorpharia > Ricordeidae > Ricordea > Ricordea florida. The sequence goes on from OX453278.1 coordinate 8,345,244, forward strand.
GCACATTGCTTCATTCCCATCAAAGGAAATTACTACTGTGGCACAGCTTGGTTCACATTCATGTCCTCAACTAATATTCATCCAAAACAGCTCATTTGTTTTTCTCTCCTTTCTTCTTTCAAATCAAAGTGTTAACTTTGCTTATAAATCCCAATGCCATGTGCTCTGTATTTTGTAGAAAAGTCATTTGAATATACCATCCACTAATTTGTTTTTGCACACAGTGTCACACTTATGTGTGAAGGAAAAAACCTGCTATATTAAACACAATGCTTTTTGAATAAGTAAATGCTAATTTGTGAAATTAATTTGAATAATCCTTACAAAAGCCCCTCTAGATTTATACATTTTATGCATTGAGAATTTTTCTTTATTAGAAAATTAGTGATATTCCTTGATATCTGAAATCACAGTATTAGAAGCTATGACAAATCATTCTGATTTTTGTCAAGTTTAATCAACAGTTTTGTAGGTTGTGTATTTGAATATTTTTATGAAACACATGGCCAACTTCAAGCAGTGACAACGGGTGACATGAATTATTTATTATTCTTGTCTAAATCTGCATTGAAAATAAATATGACTTTGGAGTTGAAATGTCAACACTAATTTATGCAAATGACAGACTTATTGAGGGAAGTTTTTTGTACCTCGTTACTGTTGTTAAAATGTGGAGCTACATTTAAACTGGAAGGAAATGGCTAGAGCTTTTCCTGTCAATTAAGCAGTTAAATCATGAAAGAACCAATTTGTACTGTCTGTGAACTCAAAGAACCGATTATTTGTTGTGCCACTTGTGAGGCATTGTACTGTGAAGACTGCAAGATATCATATCACCAAAAGGTAGAGCAGACATGTTTGCTGCAAGCCATGTTGTGTTGTTTAGGAATGACTGATGCCATCTCACCTTATGTTGTCTAGTGTATCTCATTTTATAATTTATCTGGTTTGATTAACTTTGCTGCATGCTCATGGAAGAAAGCTTTGACAGCAGTAGCAAATATTAGAACAAAAAGGATTAGTTTCAGCAGTGAAAAAATACCATGCTGCCAGACCATGTGCTTTCTCTTTTCATGCTTTGCAGACTTCCTTTTTCCCTTTCCAAATTTATCCTATTCTGTTCTTTGCTTTCACATAAAACACTGATCATTAGCTTTTGGTGACTTTTAGTGCGTAAATACATGACAATATTTGCTGCAAATAACACTTTGCATGATTAGAAAGTAATTTTAGAGCAAAATTTCAACTACGTTTGTGTTGATAAGTGAAGTTTATGTTTGTACATGTAGAGCATTATATGTAACTTAAAGTAATACCAGGTAGTGTCATCTCTATTGTTCACTTTGGTGATGATTTTAATTCTATTTCAAACTTTCCAACTTGCTTGAAAATTGAGTATTTTATTTTGCTTTTTAAAAGGTTAGGTGCATTTTTTTGGGGGGAAAATAGGTTGCAGTGTTGGATTTATCCAAGGATGTTGTATTTTTGAATACTTGCATACTTTGTCTTGTGTTGCATTCTTTGCTTAGTTAGGATTGCTAGACAGATACTATAATATTCAGTTTAAGAAAGGCATTTATTATGTACAAATTTATCTGACCCACAGGGAAAGATGTCGCTAAAAATGTTTTTTTGTTGGTATTTGAATTTTTTTTGGAGGATCTTCTAGAAATGTGTCTACATGGAAGAGAACAGTTGTAACTTTTCCTGAAAACACTTTTGATTCTCTGATGTTAACCAGAGGTGTCGGAACAATACTGTAACTATAGTAATTATTGCTGTAAAAAAGGGGAGAAGGGGAAAGGAGAGAAGAGTTGCTGAGGTAAAATGTAAGAATAAGGCAATAGAATGCTTAACAGATGATCAAAGCAGCATTGTCTCAGACAGCTTTGACTAAAAGGTAAAGTCCTTTGTCTTTAAGTAGTGGCTTGTCTAATTTTCTGTGTCATATTTGCTCAGGAAAATTGCATAATTTTTTAGAAACTGTATTTGAATATTCACCCCTCACAGTATAAAAACAGTAATTTTTATCAACTGTGATTTAGCATGATAAAAGAACTGAAGTTGATCTGTCAACTTTGCAAATAACTCATAAGTAATGAAGTACAGTATTGTGCAAAAGTAATGCAAACGAAAATTCGTCGAAGGTCGTCCTTTGTTCTCGCGAATTTTCCACGAAAAAGCATCGAATTTTCGTAAGATGTTTCTAAGCGAAAAATTCACGATCTTTCTCGAAAATTCCAGGTAGCGAAATTCGAAGTAGTGAAATTTCGAGGTAACCAAACGAAAATTTGAGATAGCGAAATTCGAAGCAACGAATTTGCGTGACATGAGCCGCTGTGAACGGCATCGCTGAACAAGCGTATGTAAATAAACTAAACTGATATCGAAAATAGATTCAATGAAACGACAGTTTAATTGGCTATTTGCAGTGATTGCCTCACAAGCACTTCCCCAAACACAGACTGGCAAACCTTGTTTTTTAGAAACTTTGATTTTCAAGCCCGCTTATCGATCAGTAGAAAAGGGCGTGCGCTAGTTTACGTACGGGCCAAGTCTCTCGACAATGTTTACGGAAGCCCACTAATCCCAAAACAAACAACGCAGAGATAAGACAGAACTTTTGTAGAGAAATGTTTTATTTTATTTAACACTACATTTTGTTTTTGAACCCGAACTAGAAAGCTCTCAAATTTATTTAGTGCATATCTTGATCGGCTCCAGAGTTGAATCGTGCAAAACAGTTTTCGGACATCTTACTTTGTAAACTGAATTCTTGCCTCCAAAGGAAAAAGCTTATTTCAAGCATTTTCCGCTTCCCTCTCCGTTTGCCTCTAAAGATAGCTTGGTGCGTCTTCCAGAACATGGTAGATTTGCCACAGAGCCGGTGAGTCGAAGCTTTTTGATAATTCTAGTTACACTGGCGAAGCTGACAAATAACCGTTCCCCTTCTAACAATTTAAATATCTCGGCTGGGTGGAAACCTTGCTTGTCAAGAAGCTCAATTCGTGTTCGCGTGTAATTGGTAACTTTTGGCATGATTAGTACAAGAGAGTTTCAGCAGGAATGATTGTGGAATGCGTGCCAGCACTGTTGAACGCAAGTGGTTGCTATGGTGATACAAGAACATGGCGTGTGGCCTTTGTGGCCTCTAAACATGAGCCAAAATACGACAGACGAATAATTGTGTAAGGGCTTTGATGCTTTTAACATGAACTTAACAGTATCAGGAACCTTTGAAGTATATCCGGGTAAGTCTTGTAGAAGTGTTATGAAAACGGTCGAGCGTTGGTAGTAAAGCTTACGCATTGTACGGGTGGGCAAACAAATGAAATGACAGCAAAAAAAATCATCGCAGCAAATTCGAACTTGGCAAATTATCGTGCAGAAAATGCTCGGGAATGTTCATACAGAGAGAAATGAAGAATGAAATTTCGCGCAAGTGTTCGAAGTCATTTATCGAACGTAGTGAATTTTCGCTCGAAAATTCGAAGTCAATTTTCATTCCGCACGAATTATCGTTTGGAAATTCGTGTAGTTGGAAACAATAGGCGTCGCGAATTATCGTGACTTTTCGTCTAAAATTCGCTTCCATCAAAAATTCGATAATTTTTCGTCGAAAAGCCAGGAAAAGCTGCGAATTTCGGGGAAAGACGTTTGCATTACTTTTGCACAGTACTGTATCAGCTGCATAATACCAACCACCTGCACTGGAAGCAGGTCAATCATTTAGAAAATGTGGGCACTTAACTTCATGAGGAAAGATTTTATATTTGCTGTTTTTCATTTTTCATTTTTCTTTACAGAATTGTTCCTCCCAGCAAGACAGACAATCACCCATCCCCTCAACGGGTATGTGCTGATTCTTGTGAATCTGTCTTTTTGATTTCCAGGTTGACTTGATAAATCACCTTGTTACACCTTGGCAATTTTAATAACTAATAAATAGCAATAAGTAATAATGGAATGATTTCCGCACAGGTCCCTACTTCATTATGCATGCTGTAGCCGTACAGTTTCGTTCTCAGAAATGTTTGCCCACGCAATTCCCAAGACAATTCAACTACAGCATGCATAATGAAGTAGGGACCTGTGAGGAAATCTTGCCGTAATAATTAATGTATGAGGATTATGGTACATGTATAATGAGATATTAGAACAGTGTGTTTTTGTTTCATGCAGATCCTTCAGTGACAAAGAAAAAACTATCAAGCCATGGATTGATACCAGCACAGTGCACAAGAACAGGCGCTCTCTCTAAACCACAGAAAAACCAGCGAGAAACAAACACCAATAAGAAGACGGAGATTAAAAAGGAGAGTAGCTATGATGCAAGTGATAGTGATTCAGAAAAAGGAAGTGTTGATCGCCTGAATGGTGATGGTGATTTTGGATATGAGACAGGGTCTTATGATGACAGCGATGTGTCAACAGGTGAACTGCTCAGTCCATCTGCTAAAGATGAGAAAAAGAGCATTTTAACACCGCAGAATAAGGAAAATACAATTTACAGTTATGCTGTGGTTGAAGGGCGGCCATTATTAATAACTGATGAAGTTGGGATCTCCACAGCTATCAGTGGGGGACATGTGGAAGTATCACCTGATGAGCAAAACAAAGGCAACCATGGGTCTTACACCTATGCAGGGGATGAATTTAGATCACTCATAATTACTGAAGAAGTGGGCATTGCAGCTCCAGTCATAGAAAGGAAGCTAGCCATGAGTGGTGGTAGCAACAGTGGAGATGGAAGGAGTGAGCTTGAAGCTATTGACAGGCCCCTTCGTCAGAGAAGAGTAGCTCTGGAATATGAAGAGGTGGAGGTGACTGAGGGAAGTTATGATAGGACAAATATCAAGTTAACTTCACCTCCCAGTGAAAGAATTAACGTTAATTCCAATAAAATGCCAGTCAGCGATTTGTACGCTGTTGTGCAGAAAAAGTCCAAAAACCAAACTAACATAGCAGAGGGAAAGAGTACCTTATCAAACTCACAGCAGATTTCTGCTGGTGAAGAGACGCAAGTGAAACAATCACCAAAGCCTACAGTTGAGCTGGCCGACATTCCACCCAGTATCCCTGGTGCACGGAAGGATTCTAACATGTATGAAGCGATTACTGGGGAACTTCAAAACTTGATCATGGCTTGTGATGATGTTCATGTGGACAGCAAGTCATCAGAAGCTGATTCCAGTGAAAGAAAGGTGTCTGTTGGGGATGAGAAGGTGCGGCCGCCAATGCCAAAACCATATGCCGGACCTGGATGTGGGGTTCTGGAACCTTTACCTGATGATTCTCTTAGAGTGTCTCCAAGAAAAGGTCGGTATCAAATTAACTCTAGGGTTCTTCCAAAAGGGAGAAATTTATACCTGCCTGTTTGATTGCTATGTTAAGGAATTCCAGACTTTCTCCCATTCTTGTTCGAATTTACATGGATTTTAGCATGATGTTAGGAACAGCATTGCCAGGCTACCTGTATTTCACTGCTTATTGGTCAGATGCAAGAGACTGATGTGCTATTGTGTCACCTGCACACTTTGAATAACAACTGTTTCTTGAAGGTCTAGCATTTAGGGTTGTTGTTGTACACATCAGTACCAGTACTTAACAATTATTCGCCGAAGGCGAAGTGATTCACGGTGAATATTCACCGAGACGAAGTCGAGGTGAATATTATCCGAGAATCACTGAGCCTGAGGCGAATAATTGTTTTAGTGTAAATACACTGGTGATTACTTCAAAAAAGAAAAGAAAAGCATTGTACAACATGAAAAAAATTTATTTCATCAAAAGCGAGCGAGCGACTGGCAGCCATTTTGTTCGTCGAGGTGATTATCGGCTGATAATCCGAGATAGCGAACCAATCAGAGCGCGCGATTTTGTATAATCACCTGATTATTTACACTAAATTGCAATATTGTGCAGATCATAGTGCATAATGTTATTATCAGCAGCCTCAGCCTGAAACATGTTTAAATGACATCCTGAATTTGCGTAATTCCTGACATCTTACTCACCCTTAATTGTTAATTATGTTTGTAATAAGGAGCAGTGCCTCCTTGATAAGGGGCCAGACAATGTACCACATGCTTGCATGGAATTTATTTTCTTAATGCAGCACTGTTTTTTTTTTATTTTAAGAAATGGAAGTTGCTGAGGAAAGTTCCCCTCCTATTTATGCTATTGTGCAGAAGAAACCTAAAGGGAAGTCAGCAGCAGAGAAGCCAGTTGATGAAACTGATTTCAAGGCAGCTGGCTTACATGGTAAATACTCTATTTTTGTGTGCTATTTTAGATGTTGTCGGACTCAACTGTGTTCACTTGTCTTGTGATGTAATGTTGGCCGCTCTGAGTCGATCATAAGGTTTTGACTACTCCGTTGGTAGTCTTTCTCAGGTGTTTAGGTTGAATAGTTTTAGTTTTAGTTTTAATGAATTTTTCACTGAAGATATTGTGTGGTTCCAGAAAATATCCATACCCCCCCATGGAAGACTTTTTGATTTGCACCCTCCCGCCCCCCAGGATTTTCTGTTCCAGGGGGTTTTTGATGACCCCCCGTCCCCCCAGGAATTTCCAGAATTTTAATCAGGGACTTCTTTCCACCCTCTGAAATTCAAAGTGGTTTTTGTACTTATAAAAGGAGAAAGTGAATACTAAGTTGGTTACGTAAATGTGGTAGAATTTTATTACAACACTGAAAACATTGATGTTAACTTTAATGAAAATATAACACTTTGTTAAGCTTATACTTTTAGCTTCTTCGCCATCATTTTGTCAAATCATATCCGTGTTGTTTTTATGTAAGATTATAAGCTTAAATATCTGGGTTGCAAAATTTCTGAAAATTTAAACTGATTTAAAACGTTGACTGTTCCACGTACGTTTTCGTGCTAACTCCGATGAGAACATTTCGCTCGCTTAAACAACTTTGCAAACGATAGTAAATAAAACAGAAACTTACAAGGTTCCTTTGTCTACACATTTTGTCAGTTCCTTTAGGTTGATTCTTATTAAAGAACCGAAAACTTCACTAACACACACATGATAACTAGGTTTCGTGAACATTGTCACGATTTACTACAGTAGCTACAGTTGTAGGTAGCCGGGCCTTCTGAAGGTCGAGAAATCGTTTTGACTCTGTTCCTAGCTTCGGGAGGTTGTAGCGCTAGCTAACTCAACGAAAAACAGAAACATTAAAGCTTATAATGTTAACTTTATCTCAATGGCCAGGAGTACTGACTTTTGTTTCAAAACAACGTATGTAAGTATGTTTTTGCTCTTCAGATCGATCGTATGTTGCTTTCAATGTTTTGTACGTGGTTCGTCACCCTTTGGAAAAGTAGTTTCCCACGAAACCCCCCTACCCCTGGGAAATTACTGCCCTTGAACCCCCCCTTCCCCTTGGAATTTCCAATGGTCTTCCGCGGGGGGTATGGATATTTTCTGGAACCACACATTGTGCATCCAGGCTGTGACAGGGGAAAGAAACAGAACTTGCGTCCCAGTTGTAATCTGAACCCCTAAGATAGTATGATAAATTATTGTATTACTATCAAACTTTAAAGGTCAACCACACCACTGGGGTCTACGTCCCCTACTCTTCTTGAACAGTGTTGTGGTCCCACAGGAATAAAAAGACTAGAATGTCTAACCATTTGCAGATGTTATAATAAAGACAGCACATTCTCCTCAGTTGTTTTAAGACCTTGAGTGTTTGTTCGGCCAAGGTTTGAACTCACAACCTTCTGCTCAACAGGCTGGCGCTATACCAACTGAGCTAACAGGGCAGCGGTTAATAATAATGCATAACGATATGTATGGCATTATTGTTATACATGTACATGTTAGCTGTCTATTCATTCTGTAGAATCCCCTGTAGTTGACAGCCAGCCACTCTATGCTGTAGTTCAAAAGAAGCCTGGCCATCATAAGTCATTGGACTCCTTGGATCAGCTGACAATACCAACAATGTCTGGTGACGATGGTGACAGCGATGATGATTTACCACCTCCTCTTCCTGCCAGACCAGCAGACCTTGGTGACACACTGAAAAGCACACACTCATCAGAGGAGATCTTAAATGAAAAGCCTAAGAAATCTGGTTTTAATCTGTTTAAGAAGAAGCATCACAGACAGCTCTCAGATGGCAATGTAGTGTTCCAAGAAAATCAGAGTTTGGTCAGTGTCATTTCTCCAAGTTTAGTAACTGGTAGGGCACCTCAACACCGCCGGTCAAAATCTCAGGCAGACGTGACGAACATTACAGATGGGAGTTGCCAAGCTGTGGGCATTCAGGACTCATATTCAGAAGTTACCCTTCCATCTAATAAAAGTAGAGGTGCATCTGATGAGACCCCACCTATTAAACCCTACCTGGAAGTTGACATCACAGAACCTCCTCGAACACCAAAGGAGTTTAGGAAGGAAACAAGATTTTTTGGTGAGGGAACAAAGGGGCAGTCAGTATCAATTGAATTGCCTGATGGATGGAAAGAGGTAAAAAGTGACAGTGGGACGTACTATTGGCATGTGGCATCAGGGACAACTCAGTGGGAACCACCGCACGTTGCAACTCGACCAAAGGTTGGTTCTACCTGTTTTACACTTCATTAGTTTCTTACCCAAAACCTCGTTTGTTATTGTTTCCTGTAGTAGACAACTTGGATTTATGTTTACCATAATTATGGGATTCCAAGGTTTGGTTTTTTATAAACAAGTCAATATTTTCCTGTTCGGCCTAGATTGTCGGACATTAGCTCTGCTTTATTTATATTTTTATTAATAATAATTTGCCAAATTCCTCAAACTATGAGACAATAATTACAGGAGTTTTGAAATAGTAAATAGCGAGGAAACCTACATGTACATGAAACCATGAGGCTTATACAGAATCAGGACTCCTCAAAACAAGAACCATAAGACAGATTACACTAGAACAACAATGTGGACAAGTGTAACAATAAGATAAAATGACAATGAAATTAATACTTATGAGGAATTCCTTAAGTTTTTTTTCTTTAAATAAGAGAGAGAAGAGCAAGCAATTTCAGGAGTAAGTGAGTTAAAAATTTTGGGCCTTAATAGAAAACAGAAAATTTCCTGATATTGATTCTACGTAGAGGTAAATGAAAAGAGCAAGCATTTGTGGGGTCATAGCTGTGGATGCTTGTTTGTGTTTAATCTGCTTTTCAGTCCAAAATGTGGAAACAAGGAACTCAACCAAAATATTGACCAAGCTATTTATAGTCATCTGTTAATGAGATACAATGACATTGATCATTTTAGCTTAAGTGTAACTTAATTTTATTTCTTAGTTTTATGCTAATCTGGCATTTCACAACCTTCCTCTCGCTTGATCCATCTTAGCTGTAGTCTTATTGCAGGGCTTGACTTTCAGAAAAAATCTTGGGGCCACCTGGCCTCCAAGTTTTCATTTTTGGTCGTCAGGACAAGTATTCTAGTCGCCAAAATTATCTTCAAGAAAAAATAGAATATAATACACTAAAGGTCTTTTTATAAACCTCAACAAACGATTTCATCGGCTTCATACGCGAACACGAAAGTATCAGTATTGCACTCAATAAGAAATCTCAAAACTAAATCAAAAAATCTTGGGGCCAGTGGATAAAATCTAGTCGCATTGGCGACCCCGCAGGTCGCAACGTCGAGCCCTGTTAATTGCAATTATAGTTTGTAGATGTTCTTTGTAAGGATATTTTAATTGTAATATAGTTTTTACTTTTTTAATCTTATTCATATATATATTGATAGTTCTTTTTCTTTAACGATATGTATTTTGTTACTTAATTTCTTGTTTTGCAATTTAGTTTGAGGGCCACCAGTTATTCAGTTGAAGTACTGTCCCGTGTTACCCTCGTTAAATAAAGTTGATTATTATTATTATTATTATTATTATTATTATTATTATTGAGGTCCAGAAGGCTGTGTATTGGCTGAGTTTTTTTTTTATTTCTATGGACTGAGATGTAGTCTAGGTCAATAAAAATAATGAAAAAAAAAAAATTCTGCAAAAAATGCAGCAAAAACTGAGTTCAATTTGCAGCCACCTTGACTGAGCAAACTTAGTCAAGTAAGGATTCACATGTATTATACTTGTATGACCATTTTGCACTGTTTCATTTTTGGGGCACAAAGTGGGAAATCCTGAATGGGCAAGGTGGGCCCATCTTGCCTGCCTGGCTACCCAATCAGAACTCAGGACTTGCCTTATCTTGCTCACTTGTGGAACCAGCCATGAAATAAAATTAATAGCTATCCTGGCCTTATGCTTGGTCACACTTATCCCATATCAATAATAATGAGTATCAACTGTATTTAGCACTGACATATTGGGGACACTGTAAAGAACAAATCAAATCAAATGTTGTTTTTTGTGGAAAGGGGAAAAGTGGAGTACTCGGAAAAAAACCTCTCAGAGCAAAGTAGAGAACCAACAAACTCAGCCCACATATGATGGCAGGGCTGGGAGTCAAACCCGGGCCACATTGGTGGAAGGCGAGTACTCTCACCACTCTGCCAACCCTGCTCCCCTAAATATCAGACATGGACATTTCATCATGCATCAAGTCTATCAGATACTTTATGTTTGTTTTTTACCCATTTTTCAAAATAGTTGCCTGGCACAATTCATGCGAGTACAATATTTTAAGGGATTTTAAAGTACTTATAAATGAAAAAAAAAATTGAATTTCTAACAGTAACAGTATGTATTCATGCATTTTAACCCTCCAGTTCTGTTTTTGATAGAGTTGTTTTCATTTATTTTTTGGTTGAACAGAAGAAGTCGAGTGATGGTTCCAAGCCTACCCAGGAGGTTGCTGAAAGACAAAAGGTATGCTTCTTAGGCAGAAGTTTAAAGTGTTTCTGGTAACACACAGTTATTTTGATAATTTAGTTCAGATGAGTAGCACAATCAGCATGCAATGTTTCCAGTTACCGCATATAAAATCCTTCTGGTCCAAAAATATCAAGAAGTATACAATGTATATGTATTCTACTGAAACTTTTTTTCTGTCAAGAGAGAAAAGCCTTAACTTCTAAGTTATAGTGAAATATTTTATCTTAGTGCTACTAAAATGTAAAAAATCCTGAATTTAATATACATGGAGTAATGTGTGATGGTAAGAATAACATCATGGCCATTCAAATAGCCGCAGAAATTCAAGTAAAATGTGGATTTTTTGTTACACATAAAGCCTACCACTCTATACAGTAATTAATACTGTAATACTATACTGTAATTCCTCTCCCTAATTTATTTGACTATTCTGAACAACCAAGACAAATTTCAAGTAGTATTTTGTAGTTGGTGTTTGGAAAATCAATCTAGAAAGTGGTTGTGTATCATTTCATTTTGGTATGAAATGCTTTTTGCCACTGCATTATAAAATTAATTCCAGATTGACAATCGAGTTTATCAAATAAACTGACAACAATTAAGTGCTGGGCAATGTTGAAATGTTATGCCCTCTGTTTTTGCAAGGTATTCCATTCTATACAAGTTGGAAACACTTTCCTTCTTACTGCATGTGTTCACAAGGCATAGTTCAGGGAGGCTATGTCGCAGTTTACATGTATGAGGAAACACTGTACAACCTGTAAAATCTTCATAATTCTTCGTCTTTGCATGGATTCAAACAGAATATCACATGCATTTAGCATCACAATATACGTGACATAACATGCACACTTGCAGCTGTCAATCCATCTACTGTGAGGGCAATCTGTGGTGACAAACCAACAAAACGTAGAGGCCAAAAATGGTTAATAAAATTAATTGCCAGTGAATGAAAGTGAAGAAGTTATTGCCTCTCTGAGACCACGAACCTTGTCTATAGCTTGTATGCATTTTGTGTTAAATATTTTGTTTTCTTACGTTTTTTACAAATCATGAATCCTGCTCTACCCGCTATGCTTGCTGGGAGAAAAGCTAAAAATCTTAAATTTATGAAGAATTAATTTTTAGTAAATAGTACAATGCATGTTAAAAGGAAGGATTATTTCGAATAAATTGGTGATGGCTGAAAAAAATACTTTTTGGACCTGTCTCACAGAAAATGGATGGGTGATCTTGCTATTCATCTTCAGTCAATTCTTTCTTCAATTCTTGAGTTTTTGCTTATTGGCTTGTTTTTGTATGCTTTTCCCCTTTTCTGTCGAGAAATAATGCAAGCAAAATTCCAGGTGGCTTTCTATATACAGCTATTAACATTTGTATCATAATATTCAAATGTCGTGGTCTTGGAAGCTGAATGACACAAATATTGCAGTCAATTTTTTCATGTGTCATTTCTTGAGCTTCCCAAGAAGAAAGGGCCAACTTGGAATTCAGGCTTTATTTTTGTGTCCAGTTACACAATTAATTCACTGTCAGCCAGGTCCTAATGCACATGTACTGTGTATTAAGTCAGTTGTTCGCAGGGATGCAAAGTGGAGGGATGATGTTAACAAAGAAAACAGAGAAAACTCAAGATTTGGTCATTTCTTAAGAATGCATGAAATTGTGCTGATTTAGACCCTCTTTGCATCTTCTTTTTTGCTTTAGGTTCTTAGTTTTCCTGTGCACTCCATGGGTTGGATAGAGCTTGAAGAAAGTCAAGTTGCACCACACAACATGAGTGAAACTATTTCAGAATGCATTTCCACATTGGCACAGAAAAGAAACGACCTCTGGAATACCTCAGAGACCTGGGGAGAGGTAAATCAAACTATGTGTTAATTAGAGCAGTTTTCATTTCAGTGTCCCAGATACATGTAAGTTGGGTCATGTTTTTGGTTTGCGTTGCTATGATTGATGATTGCCCAAAGAAAGTGGTGCTGCCCTTTTAACCAATCATTAGTAGTGAAACTAGCTCGCTCTTATGGTTCTGTATTTGGTGCTGACAACCTGTGTTTGCTTTGCATTTGGATTGTGTGCTTCTTTTGAAATTAGTCAAAGTAATTACTTTGGTTCACAAGAAATTGGGTAAATCAAATGAGTTGATTAAGTAAGTTATACCACCGTAAGGTAAAAGGGAGGTGCTGACGTTTTGAGCGTTAGCCCTTCGTCGTTAGCCCTTCGTCGCTCCGACGAAGGGCTAACGCTTGAAACGTCAGCACCTCTCTTTTACTTTATGGTGGTATAACTTACAGTAATCAATTCGTTTGATTTACCCAATTTCTTGTGTTTCAATTTCCCACCGACGCAGCACCAGTTTCTTTAGAAACTATCCCCACAATATTAATTACTTTGGTTGTTGTGAGTAAATTGTAAACTGCCCTATTATTCTGGCATAGATGCTGCTCTGTACAGCATCTTAGTTTCGATTCCCTGGTTAGATCATCCAGGGCTTCGTCATTTCTGCTATTTGCCTTCTGTTAAACTGAACAGCTGTAGGGATACAATGTGGCAAGCTGACACAATCAGGTTGTTGGTTTTGGTGCAATTTGCATTTGTTTTTCTTATTTTTTTTGCATTCAATGAAATTCCAGTAAGATGCAATATTACTGTTTACCCTAACATCAAACTGCAGTGTAAAATATTGTGGGGATAGTTCCTAAAGAAACTGGTGCTGCGTCGGTGGGGAATTGAAACACAAGAAATTGGGATAATCAAATGAATTGATAAAGTAAGTTATACCATCATAAGGTAAAGGGAAGTTGCTGACGGTTCGAGCGTTAGCCCTTCGTCGGTGTAAAATAGTTTTCATTTTCTAAAACTGCTTTGTTTCCAAATACCATTTTACAATTTTGTTCCATAAACTTACTGTTACATTCCATAGACATTGTAGGCACACCTTTCGTGATAAGTTTATGATGGCTGATTTTGGCAACTAACAAAGTTAGCTGTAGTGCTCGATATAACGGCTATGCATTTAAAACCATGAAGTGGCTTTTGATGTAGTGCCTCGTTCTCTTTCAAATTGGCTCCTCTTAATCAGTTAAAACAAATGGAGAATTTGATTTTGAATCAAGAGTTGCTAACGGACTTGCTCTACATTTTCCTTGAATAGTGGATTTTAGTAGGCCACTGGATACTCTATGGTACAGTCTTGAAAATGTTTGCCACTTTTCCAGAGATTGGTATTAGATCTAAGTCTATTAACCCTTTAAGTCCCAGTAGTGACCAGCATCCAATTTCTCATTACAATATTCACTGTTCATCAACCACTCAGGTTATGAGAATAACGAAAATGATCACTAAAAAGAGTTGTATTGATATTTAAACAAATTCTCCTCACTAGTACCATAACAAATATATGAGAACAGTGTGGAGAAAATGAATATTGATATTGGACCTTAAAGGGTTAAGAGTCGTTTAGTATCCTTTACATGATATTTTGTACGTATCTTCTTGTAGGGAAAAGACATAAGATTGCTACTGGAAGGTGACACATTAAAGCTTACTGAATCAAGAACCAAAGTGACAATGTTAGTTCAACCTGTTTCAAAGATGCGAGTATGGGGAGTAGGCAAAGAGGATCACAGGTAAGACTTTAATAACCATGATCATTTAATTAGTATTAACTCTTCAACTCCCAAGATCATAGTAATACTTGTATGAATTGAAAAGTTTTGTTGAGGACTTCAGAGGAAAGAAGTGTAAAGTATAGAGCGCGGGTATTGCAATACCTACACTCGCGTAAATTGCGTGCAATATGGCAGCTTCACACGCGATTTACTCGCAAAAAACACGCGCGTGTAAAATTTTATCACGAAATTTGCGTGGATTTATGTTGTGTTTCTTTCCTCCAGGGATTTTGCCTACGTTGCACGTGATCCCTCAACTGGAAAACACAAGTGCCACATGTTCCGTTGCCATGGAAACATTTCTGGGCGAGCCATCACAAGTGCTCTGTATGAAATGTGCAGCAAGATACTGGAAGAGAAGAAAAAGGCTCAGGAAAATGTGAAGAAAACATCCCCACAGAAGCCATGGTCAGACATCCTTAATACACCACCACCGCCATCAGCACGAGGTTTGTATTATGTAAGAAATAGAAAACATTTTCCGTGTTTCTATCGAGTTTTAGTATAAATCTACTAGCGTTCTATCACAAATGCCGCGCTCTGATTGGCTACGCTACCCACTATCTATTCTGTGATAGATAGTGAGTAGCGTAATGGCGGCCGCTTCTTCACGTTTTCGAAGTGTCCGTGAAGAAGATTTAGACAGTTTACTGGTCGAGGCTGTTCCAGAAAAGGCAAAGTCTTGAACGACTAGTAGATTTATACTAAAACAATTAGATTATTCGCTCTCGATTTCTATCGCGTGATAGTTGACTCGGGCTGCGTCCTCGTCAACTATCACGCGATAGAAATCTCGAGCTCATAATCTAATTGTTTAATAGAAACACAAGTGGAAGTTTGGGAGAACGAGAAATGCTGTGGGAACATGAGCCGATTGACAAGTGTTTCCACTGCTTTTTCGAGTTCTAGCAAACTTTCACGAAAATAGCCCAAGGAAAATAAATCGTGTTTCTTTCGAGTTTTAGTGTAAATCTACTAGTGTTCTATCACAAATGCCGCGCTCTGATTGGCTACGCTACCCACTATCTATTCTGTGATAGATAGCGAGTAGCGTAGCAGTGTGCCCTTGCTAACAAAATGGCGGCCGCTTCTTCACGTTTTCGAATTGTCCGTGAAGAAAGACAGTTTACTGGTCGAGGCTGTTCCAGAAACGACAAAGTTTTGAACGACTAGTAGATTTATACTAAAACAATTAGATTATTCGCTCTCGATTTCTATGCGTGACAGTTGACTTGAGCTGCGCCCTCGTCAACTATCACACGATAGAAATCTCGAGCTCATAATCTAATTGTTTAATAGAAACACGATTTTTAACGAATCACCGCGCGTATTTTCCTTGGGATATTTTCTAAACTAGAAGTTCTTTTCAGAAGGTGAAAATGCTGCGATTTGACTTTTAAGATATACAAAGTGTAATAGAGGTACCAAAGAAAAGCAGAGACAATTTTTTTACATTCAACAATGTATTTATTAAATATAAACTTTAAACTATAAAATTTTAACAGCTGACATCATTAAAATGGTAATCATGTAAAATATAATGTATAAAACTATTGTTATATCAAATGTATAAAATTCCAATCCTTGGTATATAAAATACAAACTTTAAACTTTTAATGGTTATTATATGAAATATAATCTATATAAATAAAATGCTTTGTCGCAATGGTTGTTCGTATCGTTGAGCAAAGGACTCGATCAGGCAGATAGTTCAAAGAAATCGTCTCTTCGTCAGGTATAGATAAGTCTTCAAAAGCTTTTAGGTACATATCATCTCCTTCGATTAGAACTCTATCGATAGCGTCGGTCGACCATGTGATAATATCGCTCGAATTGGCACATAGCAAAGCTGAAAGACTCATAAAAGCACACTGTCTTCCTCTAGAAATATCGCTGAAACGATTATTACCTTGATGAATACTTCCACGAGCGAAAAAAGTAGAATTTAGAATGATAAATTTCGTAACCTACCGAGTAAGAAGAACGCAGATCCAATAGAACCCTCGTGGTTGTGAGTTGGCTCATGTCTTTCGTAGGCTACCGCTGATTACATAGTGACAAACACTGCATGCGCTCGTAAGTAATTTATGTAGCCATGGTGATAATTTATGCGGACATCGCGAAAAAAATCGAGGAGCCTCTCTGCATTACTATCAGGCACCACAGGAAGCCCAACTTCGCGAATAGTTTCGCTGCTCGCTCGCTACGCTCGCTCGCAGCAATAACTACAAATATGCTACCAGAAATCCATAACATCTGAAACGTGTAACTGTCTTTGAATGTCTTTAAACACAGCTTGTCCACATTCAATCTACCAAGTACCCTATTTGGAAAACAGTAGAAACAATAGATCATAATTAACCAATCAAACTGTCTTGAGTAGTATGACGTACTTAGCGCGAAATACACGAGTGTGTTCAAAAAATGGTGGACACATCGTTGTTGCAAATACACTTTATTACCATGCACCGTAGAAGCGGAACAGTGTCAACAGGCTCAAAGACGGGGGCAAGCAGTTTCCAAATATGGTAATTTTGAGAGTATTGAATCTGGACTAGGTGTGATCGCGCCTTGCATGTTTCAAGTCGCATGATTTTTGGTGACACTGAGCATGCCTGGGAGCTGTAACTCCAAGAGGTGATTGATAAAGGAAACTTAGTAAGGAGTAAGGAATAAGGAAACCTTATTTTACCAGGGTGGCGCATTCAGCAACGAGGCTGGTATCCATTGGGGCCTTGGAACAATAAAATTAAGTACAATATAAAGATAGTAAAAATATAAAATTTGAACGAACATTTATAAAAACTAATTTCCAAATAAAAATGCCTAATTAGCATACACTTAAATGCTAAGGGCGCTTACCAAGAGTCAGAACTGACCAGCCGGGCAGGTCAAATTGAAAACGAAGTAGGCTTCTTTTGAGAGTTTTCGCCAAAAACCTGTCATCGCTATACGTGCTGTGTAGAAACAAACTGATCTGGCTGGACAGCTCTGATTGATAGTGGAATTCTCTTTACAAATGGACTGGTCTGACCGGCCAGTTCTGGCCAATGGTAAGCGTCCTAAGATACATTTATGCATTTTCCTTCTACAAGCTAAATCCAATCAGTTTAGCACGTGAAATGTTTCTTTTGAAGTTTTGGTGAAGATATGCAACTTTTCCTGTAATATCAACACACTGTTAAGCTTTCAGGGAAAGAGAATCGAAAACATCAACTTGAGTTTACCAAATATCAAAGCCTGACTTGCAACATATGTGGGCAGCGTGTGGCTATAGACCTTATTCGCTTGTACATTTTGTTCTCCCAATACAGATCATGTGATGATACTCAGAAGATTTGGTCCTTTGTCTTGTTCATTAAAAAGAGTACAGGCAGACATATTCATGCCCTCATGCACTCTTTTTAATGAACAAGAGAAAGGATCAAATCTCCTGAGTATCATCACATGGTCTGTATTGGGAGATCAAAATGTACAAGCAAATAAGGTCTGTTGTAGCCTGTGCCAGGCTCTCGGATTGTGGGCACGATCGAAAAGCGGGAGAGCGAGAGAACAAATCGGCGGGAGTCCGGGAAGGAGAAAAAAGGGAAGGAGAGCCTGTAAGAATTGTTTTAAATATCTCATTCCGCCCACTGACACACCCACTTCCGGAATGACACTTTCTCGTGTCATAATGTCAAACGTCAAAACCTCAAAGGGTCAAAATGTGCAGTGTATGGTTACGTTTCGCGCGAGTTCGATCTTTTTCATGTGCTGGCTGAGGTCGCTCATGTCTTCATCGTGTGCTAATTCAAGCGTACAGGTTCGCCATCTTTCGAAGTCCTGCCGATTTTGTAACAAAAATGTGACTTGTCTTGGGACGAAAATCCCGAGAGTTTCTTTATTTAACGTCGTCCGAAACAAGGAACTGGTTTCCTTCATTGGCGATGAATATTTTGTGTTGGCCGATATTGTTAGTTCCCTCGGTTTCGACCTTGTGCGAAGCGACAAACTTTCAGATGTGGGCTGTCTTACCTGGGCGAGGACTTTGGCGAGAATCTACGGTACATTTAAGAAACTAACCATGCAAGCGAATGGAGAGATTTTCAGGGCGCCTACAAAACGAGTTTCAAGCAACTCGCCAACGGGAGTTTCGCGAAGAGAACTCGGAAACATGTAGCGACTGATTCGAGTAGATCTCGACTTTCGCTTGAATTTCAAAAGGTGTTTCTAGCCTGGAAGACAACATGATTTCCTCTATGGACTTGGCTTCTGAAGTGTCAGCAAATAGCCGTTACGTACCATTCTGTTACTGAGTGAACTTCATCTATAGCTACAGCAGCCGTCTGCTTTCCCAGTTTGCCTCCCTTTAGTTTCTTTACCCATGTTTTAGATAGCCAGCTCTCGGGGCTTCCGAAGACAATTTCACAGTCTCCATTTCTCACCTTGTCCTCGTGGCATTCCTCGCCGATCCCTATGGCTGCAGCAGAAAATCCCAATTGTCGTAGCTGTTCTACTTGGTTTCTCATTATTGAAACCAACGGCACGACAATGATTATTGTCGACAAGCCTTGGCCTCCGCTTCAGCGTAACGTTTTCGCGATTCGGGGAAAAAACTGAAAAATTAAACTCTTCCCGAATCCGGTGGGAAGAATCGCAAACACGTCTTTTCCACGGGCTGGATTAAATAGGCACATCTTTTGTTCTGATCTAAGAGCTTTGATATTCGGGAAATCTGCTATATATGCACTCATCCAAAACCTCTGTAAACAGAACTTCGTCGAACTCACGCGCGTAGCACACGCTCGCCAACTTAGACATTTGCTGCTGAAAGTCGAGTGATGAAGAGTGATGACATATATGAGACTTGTTGATATCACCTGTCAAAATTAACCAATCGTAGGGTATACCAGGAGCTGGTATACCGGAATGATGTATTTAAAACAATTCTTACAGGCTCTCCTTCCCTTATTCTCCTTCCCAGACTCCCACCGATTTGTTCTCTCGCTCTTCCGCTTTTCGATCGTGCCCACAATCCGAGAGCGTGGCACAGGCTAGGTCTGTTGAGGATATTACATTGCTGCGCGGAGAAACAAAATTCTTCTTTGAGTGTTGAGAAATATTTCACGATCGGGCACGGCCAACGAGTGTAGTGTTTTTCTACACGAGAAAAGGAATTTTATATCTCTGTTTAGCCATGTAATATTCTATTTATTGTAGCAACACCAATAAGGCGCGATTTATTCTGTTACCATGGCAACTTCATACTTTTACGTTTGGAAACAACATGTTATTCATCATGTGTGAAGATATCGTGTTTTCGCGCGCAAGCTCACCTGGTATTTCATTAATGATTGTATAATAACATCAGTGTTTTATTCCGTCTTGGAGGATTCACATCTTGATCCCTTTTTTATTCGGGAAACGGTTCGTTCATGGTGTCAACATTCTTTTCTACAGATCATGCTAGTTTCAATGAGAAGCCATTTGTGGAATCCAAGAAGAGTTTCTCTGCCAAATATGTGGGAAGTGTCGAAGTTGCAAAACCCACAGGTATAGTGTATGTTGTCTTTGTAGTCAAAGTGTGTTGATTTTTATGCCAGGAAAACAATCAAAGACCTCTGGTGCCCAGAATAGGAAAAGAAGGTGGAATGGCTTGGAAAAAAAATGAGAGGACTTCAATATATTTTAAATGAAAACATGTACTTGTCTGATCAGTTTTGTCCAAGACTTGTAGATAGATGTTGTAGGTGATAACCCAATGCCCTTCCACAGTCAGTACGGGATTTTACCACGGTTGCTACTAATCTCGCAATCTGACTGGCTAATTTGCCGTTGTCGATAAGAGTCACGCAAAGCAATAGCCAATCAGAAACACTCATTTTGGGGAATAAACCAATCAGATTGCGAGAAAATTATAGACAACGCTCAAAGGCACAAAGGTAATAAGTCTTGTTTAAGCTGTTTCGTTGTCACTGCAAAGATCTTATAATCGGTCTCCTAAATCCGGCAACAATGTAAGTTCTTCCGTCTATATTTGTTTCCTTTCAATTTCATTTCCTTAGAGTTGTATTTTAATTTCAGTTTCACGAATACAAACACGTTAAGACTGGTTTAAGTGAAGTTGATCTCCAGACAAGCTGGCGTGTTGGTCTGTCTGTCGTTCGTTTTCGTGTGAATATCGATCGGTTTCTTTCTGAGTGGGTCAAGAACCGCCATTAGTGTATTATTATAATTATAACTATTATTAAAGTTCAATATTAATAGTTAAACATAATTGGTGCCTTTCTTCAATATTTGCAGGTGTTGATATCCTGAACAAAGCAATCAACAAACTGACAAGTAAAGGAGGTCAATGGAGGACGATCCTGATTGAGATCAGCGTGTCCAATATACGGATAATTGACTGCTCAGTAAGGGACAGTTATCAGCTATTACTGTTAAACTACGGCTGCACTACCAACAGAATCAACGCGTTTGATAAACCCCTTTGTGTGTGCGTGTTTCAATTTTCGGATCAATGGAAGTATCTGGGCAACCGTTCACCTACCCCTCCCCTAACCCAACATTAACGCTAACTTTTTCTTTTTATAACTTGTTTGGTTTGGTTTGGTTTGGTTTGGTTTGGTTACGGGAGGGGTAAGTGCACAATTTTCCCCCGACGCAACACCAGTTCCCTTAGAATTTTATTTATTTATTATATTTATCTATTTATTTATAATTATTTATTTTATTTATACTAACATGTGTAAGAATATGTTAGCCAGATTTTGTCTGCCAAGTGTTTTGAATGCAAAGAGTTTTTTTTTTGTGCCTTAGAGTGGTAGCTAGTATTACTTAAAAAAAATGCTTTCACTTCAATTGCTACTTTCTCTTTCAGACGCAGGAACTGATTTCAGAAGACAGAGTTCGGTTTATGTCCTTTTTTGGAGTTGGAAAGGATGAAAGGTACCAGCATTCATAATTATATGTTATTTACCGAGCGGGAGGTCCGTATGGGAGAATACTGTGCCCGAGGTATTGAGTACGTACTCAAAATTGCTACAGCGACAAAAAAAATACGGCCCATGGGCCGTATCGTAAAAAGCTGGACCGGTCACGCGCGCGTGCTTAGCCAATCAAATTCGAGGATTTAGGATTCCGGCCCGCTCAGATGCTTCAAAAAAAAAATAAAGTTGGTTATATCTTTTTCATATACATACCCTTATACACATATTTTCCCAGGCTGTGTCCAAAATCCCTTTGAGAAGACTGTCATTAACCTGCATCCAAACCATATTTAGTTCCACTAGCTAAATTAAGCAACACTGACCTTTGCCATAGAGCAGTTTGTTAGGAGTGAGTATTTTTGGATCAGTGGAATTGTCTGGGCAACTGTTCACCTACCCCTCCCCTAACACAACATTAACACTAACGTTTTTAACTTATAGGGGAGGGGTAGGTACACAGTTGGCCAGATACTTCTATTGATGCGTATTTTCTTAAAGATCCGAGAGCCAAACTATCGTATGTGGCGGTGTTGGAGACTGGACATTATAACATTTAAGCGTTAATTAGGTGACGTAACCTTTGTTATTATTGTAATTTAAATCGATACTTCAAATAACATATCGAAATCCAATGAGGGAGAGTCTTCTGATAGATGTGACCCTTGAAGTAATACGATAAGTAGTTTTCAGCGTGTGATCTAGAAGGACGTGAGAGACCGAGAAGCGAGATCGAGAACGTATGATTGAGACATAAATGCAAATAAACAACCAGAAAACTCAACTCTCGTGACGGTTTGTCGAAGTAATTGAAAATGCTTGGAATAAGCTGCGTCTGCGATTGAATAGGTAACTGGTGATGTGTATTAATTCATTGTTTAATCTTGTCAATTTCTACACTAACCAAGCAAATTCTTCAAGCCATTTGGAAGAAAAAACACATTTCTTGGGTCCCGAAATCTCCTTTTCTCTCTGGTAGAAGAAGTTTGATTTGGTTTCGTTGTTGAAGGCTGAAAAATGTCAAATAGCGTTTTCTGTGTCGCCATGACCGCGTAAACAAAATGGCGGATCGATGGAGCTCATGCATGGAATTCTCCAAGACGGTTGCAAAGATGTCTGGGTAGTACCCAGTTTTTGTGGGTCCCTGGGACGTATGAGCTCGAAAAAATGTGCGTCCTTTTACATTTCTGTACGTCATATACGCACACCTGTGCGTTAATGGGAACTCTGAATGTGTTGTTCAAATAATCCGTTTGCGGCATCCAGCCAAACGAGCTTGATCAGTGAAAGAGTTCATGTCAAACAAAGCAATAATGTTTTGCGGGAATTCACGGGAAATGCTAAGCAAGCAAGATTGCTCTACCGTACATAGTTTGATGCTACTCGTGGTTTATGAAAAATAACAATAAACGACCCACCTCTCTGCGTATGAAGCTCATCACAGCGCAATATTCGGTTTATCTCACCCGCTCTTAGAACCAGGCATAAATTATGATAAAGTTATTCCAATCGAGTACCAGAGAGTTGAAAAGGGTGAGTTTAAGCGAAGAGCAACAAAGTCGCTCGATCGCAGCATGATCGACAGTATCTCAGGACTGTTTTCTTTACACGCTTGCTTGTCAAAAACGTTAAACGAATGCAAGTTATCGTTAAACGTATAGGCTAACCGTTTAAACGGTTGGGCCAAATTGTTAAACGGATGGAATGTTTTTTAACGGATAGGTTAATTAACCGCTTAAACGTTTTGTCGAAAACGTTAAACGGATGAGGAAAGCGCTTAAACGCTTTGATGATCAGTTTTAAACGGATGGTAAACGGACAGTAAACGAATTGTTCCGTTAAACGGTAAAGCGTTAGTGTACGAAATCCCGTCCCCGGTCACATTTGATAAATAAAGTTATTCATCCATTTACTTTAGCCAGGCAATGGCAATCGTTGCCAAGTATTACGGGAGCAGGGTTGGCGCAGTGGTGAGAGCGCTCGCCTTCCACCAATGTGTCCCGGGTTCGATTCCCGGCCCCGGCGTCATATGTGGACTGAGTTTGTTGGTTCTCTACTCTGCTCCGAGAGGTTTTTCTCCGGGTACTCCGGTTTTCCCCTCTCTACAAAAACTCAACATTTGATTTGATTTGATTTGATTTGTGCTTTACAGTGTCCCCAATTAGTACGTCAGTGCTAGATACAGTTGACACTCAAATAAAGTTCATTATTATTATTATTATTATTATTATTATTATTATTAAGTAAATATTATTTGGGATCACTTCTTGGCAGGTTGTGTGGTTATATAGTAAGCACCGCTCCAGAGGTGTTTTCATGCCACGTGTTTCAGTGTTCTCCTAATGCAGCGACACTTACCAGAGCGTTGGCTGAAGCATGTCAGGTATGAACATGAAGAGGTGCGAGATGTAAGTTCTCCTCAGTGGTCCACATAGTCTCCTCCGCAGCCGTTATTTGGGTCGTCACGCAACGCTTGGGGTTGAAGCGTTGCGTGACGACCCTAATAACGGCTGCGGAGGTGACTATGGTCCACACGCCTTCAATACGGACCAGCAAGGAGAGAGGCCTAGTTAGGGGGGTTCTTTATGTCGCCCGTCAGAGTTTCAAACCTTTTCACGTCGCAATTTCGGAAGGTTCGCAGGTCGCTATCGTAATTTCGCGTGAGCGGCTCGTTGTTCGTCGTCATTTCAGCTCCTTCGTGTCGCCGTTTCAAGGCCATGTCGCTTGTCGGAATTTACCTCTAACAGGGCCTCAGGAGAAAGTGTGTAAATATTAATCCAGTTTGCCGTATGTGATCATTTAATCAGTTCTTATTCTTGGAAAGCGAGGTGAATAGTGTCAGTAAATATTCCTTAAACTGCTATTTACAGAGATTGAAGAGGAACAAACTGCATACATGTTCTTTTAGGATTTGAAATTCAGCAATTGGTTTAGCTTACCAATCTACAGTGGGCTTTCAGTTCTTGGATACCAGGGAATACGCGAACTTCAGATCAAGCTCTAGTTATTTGCAGTATCTGTTACTTTGTCGCCTTCTTTTAAAAGGCTTGTCGCTGGCTCAGACACTGAGCTGAAACAGGAGACGATTACTGACCGAGACTGTTTTAGTACAATTTCTTACGTGAATTTTTTTTTCAGTTACGATTCCAGAAAGCCATAGATGCCCATCCTGAGATAGCGGAAAAATTCGGCGCTGCTGAAATTGAAAAGGCTAGAGACAAATCCGACAAAGACAAAGTAAGTTATGTGAAATGAAAGTGGTTTTGTGAAACGGTAAAGTTATATTTCAAGTTTATGTAAACAAGGTCAAAGTTATTTCAATTTTGTTTGATCTTAATGTTCTTGAAATCCGATAGATGATAACGAACTCAAGACTAACATAACATAGAACCAAACGAAGCTGATGTAAGTTTGACTTACTTCATCTTCGTTTCAGCTTCAACTTACTTTTAGCTTTTTAATCTTATTCCTGTAAATGATGGGGAAGTAGTTAGTTTTAATCAGTGAAAATGTACCAGTTGTCAAATAAAATACTGAAACATAGCTGTGGAGTTCATGCTTGTATCACTCATCTGAATTTAAATTATATTACCTGAGACTAGTGAACTGAAACAGAATCGAAATCAGCTCTGTAGTTGCTCCCGTTGATTTATATAAGGGACCGTTCATTTTTACGAGGGAGGGGAGGCTGGTGTGATTCGAGAAGCTCCATTTAAAAATTGCATGACCCCCCTCAGTTTGTCAATTTTTTTCAAATGACCCCCACCCCCTTTGAAGCGGTAATTCTTTTGGACGAACCCCCATCAAAAAAATAGAATAAATTAAATTAATAAAATAACCCTTTCCCAAGATTTTACCTGTTTTGATATTCTCTGTCATTCCCTACTTCACGTGATTGTGCTTGCTATGAAGACAATACCTTTAAATAATATAATTCGGCAATGTTTTTAATACCACACAGAGCTGTTTATCAGAAAGCACAAATCAAAAGAAAGAGAAGTCAATTTTGGATTAAAACATTATGACAAACGTATTGTAAACTATTTCACGTGACCCCCGTTTTCCTAACATTTTTGGGGTCGATGGCCCCCCTCAAAAGCCGTTTTTTTCGCATGACCCCCCTCAAATCCCACCAGCCCTCGCCTCCCTCGTAAAACATGAACGGTCCCTAACTGGTGACTTTTTTTTGCCAGCGTTTACATAGCAAATAACAAGGTAATAAACTGTACAGTTTGTAGGCACGGTTTATGTTGTGGCGCGTCAACACATTCTCGTAACATGGTGCCGTACGTAGAGGGTCGTGCTGTATTCATGACATCGTCGCTTTTGTCACGTTCGTATCTCTGTCAGTGGGATAATTTAGCGGGGCGTATGCTTTGAAATTCGTGTTACAGAATTGATGTCATTTGGCAATCCATTGGGTTAATGGCTGGATTCTGTTGCTTTTCTGACAAATGAGGAATCACTCACCTTGCTGCCATTCACGCTGAGATCGTTTGTCACGTCACGCATGGCGTACGTGACCGGCGTTGAAAGGGGAGAGAAGGGAAATTAGAAGGAGGGTGGGGTCACAAGTGCGATGAGAAGAGAACCTTTCCTCCTGTTCCCTCTCCCCTTCCCTTTGGACGTCGACCACGCATGCCACGTCACTCACAGTGCGGGAAGGCACACTTCACCTTTGCAACACCGTTCATTTGATCTCATTTTCCCTTCACGTCCATTTGTTTTGAAACAGGCCGGGTTCATGACCAGTGTGCAAGGTTTTCTTGGAAAACTAGGACCTAAGAAAGGGGTTGGGAAGAAGGTTAGTTGTTGTAACAGAAAGCGTCGAAACTCTTTCACCATTCGCCCAATAGTGTTGGCGCGGTACTGAATGAAATTTAAGTACAGTATCAGAAGTTTTAAGGCCTGAAGCGCGTTGTTGAACGACTTGTTTATATGGTCTGTACATTTCGTTCAACAATAGAATTTTGAATGATCTGTGGAACGCGTTCTAGCGGGCCGTTATCATTTGCCAGTTTCATTGTGACGTAACTCTCTCATTGCTTAAGTATTATAAAGTGCGAAAATGAAAAAAATTAATAAAGAAGTATATATATTTACAGATTGTTAGTGAACGCACGAGTGAAAGTTTTTTCAATAGTCTAATGACAACTGAGAGATGTTGCTTTAATCAATGACAACACCACTAACTGCAAACTTTACCGCGTGGTATATTGTTACGTCGCCTGATTTCTGTAAACAGCCGTTCGTTAAGTGTTGCATATTGATAAAGTGAGTTTTTCTTTACTTATTTATAGGAAGAAGGAAGTGCCCCAGAGAGCAAACAGAGTTCCGGTAGCCATCCAGTCATCACTTGCAAGCCTTCCCACACATTTATGGTGAAGTATTATGGTGCTTTACCAGTTGCAGTGGGTACGGGAATAGAAACTGTTGAAGAAGCAGCAAAGGTGACCCATCTCGTCTTCCCCTTTCCTTCTATTTATTTGAAATTCATCATCCTCTCTCTTAAAATTATTTTTTTGCTTGCTTCAATCCTCTGCATGTTTTATCAGTAAGATGGTGGCTCAGGATCGACGAACTATTTATTCGTTCGCCCACTCAAATACGACTATCTTACAGGCCAATCTAGTCAGTGTGTTTTTGTTTAGTTTACACAGAGACGAAACGAAACCTGTTTGCTGATGTATAGCGAAATAGAGTTTGAATTTGAGAAATGAAATAGTTTTGCCCCCGAAAACACAATCACCAAGGTGTGATCTCTAAAGCAAATCGGCTGTGTAGCTGGTAATTTTCTGGTGAGATGAAAAGGTTATGACTCAGATGATGATGATGATGATGATGATCATATTACTATTACTCCAGACATAACTAATCGATGGTCAATGACATCCATTGGTAATCAATGAGTAATCGATGAGTAATCGAAGCCCAAAAATTTAGTGGCCTATCGATTACTCATCGATGACATCGATTATTCATTGATGTAATTGATTACCTATTGATGTTATTGATTATTCAGCGATGACCCATCGATTACTCGTCGACTATTATACTGCGCACGACAGACACATTTCTTGCTTTCTTGCATCATTTTTTTCTTTATAACTGGCGTTCCTGTTGATGGAATTACGCCTTCACAGAAGGTCAAATAACCTTCCAGTATGTCGAGACGTGAATATAGATGATTCTTAACTGTGCAATTTCACTTTACCCAATTCTTTATTGCGTTCGACGAAGGAGAACGCATTCCTAGTGCAGGCGAATTTGAAATATATGTATGTATGGACACGCTTTTCACCCCCCCGCGAACTTGAAAGGTTCTGTCATTGGAGTCATGACGTCATGGATTCGGCCGTACAGGTTTTCAATAACAACTTCAAATTTGCTTTATTTTCGCACGAATAGCGGAGGAATCGCGATAAAAAAACTAATTTTGATTTTGAGGCGTCAATACCGCATTATATTGACGGCGTTGGGAGAAAATATATTCTTCGTATTGGGCTCCGTCGCTACGTGACTCCGCCAAATACGGAATATATTTTCTTCCAACTGGCCGTCAATATCATGCGGTATTGACGCCTCAAGACCAAAATTAGTTTATATTAGTGAGCGTAAGGGACGGCGAACGGTAAATGTTCACATTATTTTTCTGAGATTTTACCAAATTATAGATAATGGTGTTCAAAAGTGTTTTAGGCAGTATTTATGGATGTCTTAAAGAAGCGTGTACGAATTCTTTTGTGACTATGAAGGCAAATTTGGGATCTGTTTTGTCAAGTCGGCCACGTTCGAGAAGAAAGAGCTACTGCGTCATGTTGAATACCGAGGAAGAATTCCGTCATCGCACTCCGGTTTTACTTCGCAAGGAATGTTACCTACCGAGTTGTGTAGCTCGGCCGGCCATGATTTGTGGCTGTAAAACAAAGTTACTGAGTTGTGTAGCTCAGGCGGCCATGATTTGTGGCGGAAAAACAAACTTTACGAGCTGTGTAGCTCGGTCGATTTGTGTTCGAGAAATAAACTTACGGAGCTCAAGTTCATTATGCTTTGTAGCATCTTCTCAGTATTGTCTATCTAAGGGCCGATTCAGCCAGATCAGAGTCCTTCCGTCTCTTAGGGAAATCAGCGAATTAGTTAGCTCCATCAAGCTCGTTTTTGAGTTATTACAGCTTAAAGCTAAATTTTAAGGTGTTTTCGACAGGTCATATTGTTGTTATGGTAACCTGTTATATAAAAAGGATGACCGTAACCTGTTTACCAATGATTAGGCATTTGTATTATACCGTTATTGTATTATCGCTTGTTAAACAGTCTTCTATGTGACATAGCATGACTGTAGAATAATTCGTGAGAATTAATAATTGGTATAAAAATTCAACGTCTCTATCAAAGTCGAACCCGAAGGGGGGGTACTCCCTTACAGGAGCCTAATGGGGATGTGCCGAACGCATTTCACTGATCAGCGATTAATTCTAGTTTAATAACAAAAAAACTGAACAGGAACCAACCAGTCTGAAAATGAAACTAACAAGTACGCTGACAAGTATTGAATGAAATCAATGACTAATCAAAGCAAGAAATGACTAATCGATGCAATCGATGACTAATCGATAACCAAAAATTTTGTGGCCTATCGATTAGTCATCGATTACTCATTGATCATCGGCGATAATCAATGACTAATCAACTGATCAGCTATCGATTACTAATTGATTACTCATTGATGTCATTGATGTCATCGATTAGTTATGTCTGGTATTACTATAATATTATTACTATTATTACTATTACTGTTACTGTTATTATTAGCATTACTAGTTTTTTTTAATGTAGCCGCGCAAAGGGCATTTGTCTGGCTTTAAATTGTTACGCATTTTGACGTTGTGTTGCCTTTGTACATTTCCCCTAATCAAAACGTGTTTCCATATTTCAGCATCTCACTGGAGGAACTCTTCTCGTCTGTCAACTGGACGTTGCCCTTAACGGAGTGACTCTGTATGACAGCCAGAGAAGTGCGTTGTCCAAGAGACACTTTGACGCAGACACTATATCCTATTGTGGATTAACAAGGTAGGCTTTGGGTCCCCGTGCGTTTCTCACTTTATTACCAAACCATGCAGTGTTACCATTCTTTGGGAATCTCCTGAACTATACTAGACGGGGGTTCTGTTCGTTTTACTATACAGTGTGGTTCTAATTTTTTCATCTGTGAATCAAACCATGCAGTGTTACCACTCTTTGGGAAACTCCTGAAGTATAGAATGCGGTAGTACCGTTTGTTGTACTATACAGTGTGGTTATAACGTTTTCATCTGTGGGTCAAGCTATGCAGTGTGACAATTCTATGGAAAGCTACGGAGCAGTAGTGTATTTTAGTGTTGTTTGCTGTACTATAGCGTTTGGTTCATTCAACGGTGCGATGAAGCTTTCAACTGGTTTCATACTGTTTCGCACGACAGCTACAAACCTGTAGCGATAGCGCAGTTTCTGTTGAAGGACCTCACTGGGTTATTGGCTAGCTTTACTTGCTGTCTTAGGACGTAGTAGTTTAGGTGTAACAACTGAAACAGTAAAATTGCTTTCTTTCTGCAGTAACCGAAGTCATTTCGGGCTTATACAAAGTATGGGAGGAGGAAAATACATTTGTCATGTGTTCGCAGAGTACAAGGTGAGTACCTAGTCTCTTGGCTAAAATCCATTGTTCCACTTTCAAGATCTGAAGAGTAATTCCCATTTGTGAAAGCCATACATTTCTTCGTGTAACTCTGGGGAATCTAGTGTTTGATCAATACTAAATTTGACATTTTTCTCAATGCTCGCGACATTTGTTTTTGAGACTGTATTGTTGTTGTTAGGAACGGTTGTCTATTGGTCACTTGCAAATAAAGGAGATAAATCCGTCCGTTATCAAAAGATTTCATTCATTTCGTGATAAAATTCATATTTTTTTTTAATTCACATTTTCTTAAAGTACAGCGCCTAGTTAATTCTCTTCGTGCATTATTGCCGCTGAAAAGCCTTGTTCAAAGGAGCTTCAAGAACGCATTGTTACATTCTCATTTTGATATCTCATTTTGATAATTATTTTTTTTTTTTTCACAAAGTATCTTTTTCGGATTTCTTTTGTTCCCAATATTTCAGCTCTTATTCTCAAAGCTTTGCGAGACTCGAAAAAGACTTGAAACGTGTAGCGCGTGTTCACAGCTTGTCCAGATTTCCCAGTAAGTACACAACTGAATCCAGTTCGATTGGTTAATTTGGTTTTTGTTGCTTTCCAAATATGGTACTTGGTTGATTGAATATGGGCAAGCTGTGGTTTGAGACATTCAGAGGCACTTGCACGTTTCAAGTGTTACGGGTTTCTAGTTGTAACCAATGGTATCCTTTTAAACTTCAGACTAAAGCTGGACCTATTGTCGCGGCCATACACGAGACTTTGTAGCAATAAATCTAAGAAGATATATGGTGACAATCAACTTGATTACTTAGGGACTGATTGGTACATTTATCGTGGTAAAGTGTAAGCGTTCAATTTAGTAGATATTAAGAATACCAATATATGTTAGTGTACTTGAATTGGGTTTCTTTATGAAGAGCATAAAATAATTCTTATGTACATATCGTGTTGGTCCATGCACTTTTGAAAAGAATAGTGCAACGTATACAGAATTGAAAAGAACCCGGAAAGGGAGGTTTGTATAACGGAATCCACGATTGAAATTTTACTTTAAATTTTACCCTATTAATTGCGTTATACAGTTTGAATTGACTGTTTGAGCCATTAGGGGAGAGAAACAGATAATTTGGAAAGATTTCACACAATGTTTCTGAAAATATTTTTTGAAACGTCAAATATGAGTTTTTCATATCATAATTGCGCTTACGTCTTTTTTTTATCATTTCTTATTTTATACAGTAGTTCCAGAATTATATTTTTTGTACCATTTTTCACGCATTTTCGTTATTTGAAACATTGAAAATGAAAGCAAGAAGATACGGCAGTTGAATGAATGGGGTTATTTCCACAAATGAATTGAAAGAAAATCGTATGCAAATGAAATAATTACATAGAAGTAACAAATTCATGCTGTTGTGTATACCACTTGCCGTTAACTCTTTCACCCCTAAGATCAGAGTCGTAGTTCTCCTAAATACGTATCGCACATTTCCTTATGATCCATTTTAGTGAATTGGTTTTTAGATCAATTCAACATCCCTGGGTTGATAATCTTAATTTTCCTCACCTGATGATTGCTTGAATTTATTGACATTGTAAGGAGAATTTTCAGGTCTTTCCCGGTGTAACATTATTTATTCATTTTCTTTCTTAGTTAGGGTTTGGTACATTGTTACCTCCGCCAAGGAGGTTATGTTTTCACGCCTGTCTGTTTGTTTGTTTGTTTGTTTGTCTGTCTGTTAATCGTTTTACGCAAAAACTAATCAGCGAATTTGCACCAAATTTGGTGGAAAGGTCGCAAATATACCCAGGATCAATCGATTAAAATTTGGGATTTATCCGGATTAAACTCCGGATCTCATACCCAGATGAGTGTAATATCAGGTGTACATATGTGGCGGGGCGGAGGTGTGCGCTCTACCGAGTGCCCTTCTAGTTACGAGTGCTTTGTGTCATTTGTTTTACGTCAGTTGTGTGAATAAATTGTATTACACGGGAGATGAGCCGAATTTGCAAGCCTACTGCCTCTAGGAGTGAAAGGATTAGAACTGGGATTGAAAGAAAAAGAGTAACATTTTATAAAGGTATTGCGATAAAGAAAATCGAGTAAAACGACGCAAAATAGGTGAATTGTATTTCATGGATAGAAAGTGAAAATTTGGAAAAATTTTTGAAGAATTCAACAAGTATTGTACGTAATAGGAAACGGCGTTTTCTGAAATATCACATTTGTAAGAGCGGGGCATAATTTTTCAAGAAGGTTTAGATCAGGTCAGCCCATGTGAGGCTTTCTACTCTCCCTAATCTCTCGCTTGTTTTCGCCTGCATAGTGACGTTTGTCGCTTCTTGACTTGGTTTTTCGCCACAACTTCCGACCAAATTTTGTATCTTGAATTCTGTGAATTTTGCTGGGAAACCAAGCTTCTGTACAACTCGTAGATACTTTCTAGGTTTACCAAAACTGTGGTTTAAAAGTAGGAAAAACGGCCCCATCCGAACGTCTTAGCGTCGTCTATAATGAACCACATTTGCACATCCCTCAGACCAGAAACAAGAAGCCTTTGTTCTTGATTTTCCTGATCTCGTGGTTTAGCATCTGTGGGAACCAAGGAGAGACAGTTTACTCGTATAATATTCTGTTTCTGTGCTCCAAAATAACTGGTCGCTGTAAAAGCGGTATTGCTGGGAGGTATAAATTCAACTCAAATTTGAATAGCAGTGATAACTATAATACTCTCAAATATTCAACCGTAAATTATACTGGAGTTCATTGTTCTTGTAACTTTCTTGTACAGAATGAAAAGGTGGTTTTGTCTCAAATCTGGAAGCATGTCCGATAGAGTATTTTTGCGAGCGGGGAATAGGCGGGGGATAGACGGGTGATGGATGGGTGATAGGCGGGGAATGGGCGGGGAGGTGGACGGGGGATGAACGGGGGCAGAGGGCCCAAAAATGCTATGAAGAGCTTGCACGCATTGTGCTGGTTTTTGCTCCTTGTTTACACCTTGATGTTTGCCCATTTTATTTAAAGCTTTTGTCTTGTTCACTGATTTTCTTCAGTTTAAAATTGAAGTATAATTATAAATCTATAAATTTTAAAGAGAAATAATTATTGTCATTATAGAAGTAAAATTAAATGGTATAATTACAAAATCTAATATATGAAATATGAGTGCAATTTATTCGTTTGACAGTAATTTGAGGAAGTTACCTTCAATTGATGCATGTCATTATTTTTGTAAGTTATTTTCTACTGATGTTTAAGATGTAGTTTGATTAACCCTTTAACTCCCAAGATCTGAGTGGCAATTCTCCCTAGCGAGTGTCCCATACTCCTTGGATGTTAATTTGGAGAATTAAGTCTTTGATCGATCTGTTTTATTTGTTTGCCGGACAGTGTAGGATATTAGGTGAAGTTTCATTTTGAATGCCTCTGGAAGTTAAAGGGTTAATTATAGAAATGGTGTAGTAAATAGCAAGTTCTTTGAATCCTTGTGATAAGCTATACAATTAGCGTTTGAGAAGGTATGGATAAACAGTGAAGGCCAAGTTGGTGTCTTTGTGAAGAAATCATCTCACAGTTGTGTGCCCAGAATTTAAGTGCAGCTGCAGGTGAGCTTGCTGCTCTCGAAGTAAAACACTCATGTCCTATATTTTGGAGTCGTTCTTCCAGACCTGTTTGAGTTTTCAATCGATAATTACACGAAAACGTTTGCAGCAAAAGATCTTATACTTCTACACGTTGTTTCTTACTTGATGCTTTGTTTACATGAATTTTTTCAGTAACATATCTTGAAAAGCAGAAGAGTTACATTGCTTTTAATGTTTGGTGTATATAGGACATGAATTTATTACCGCTCTCGACATGCTAAGAAATGATGTGCACATGAAAGGCAGGAAGATTTGTAAGCCACAACCTCTGTACAAAGGCCATGGATGCGTTTCTAGAACGATGCAAAACCTTTCTAGCCTATGTTAACCCCAACAGTGCGCACCCGAGACTTTCCGACCCACAGTACTTTGTCGCAAGACCAGGATTGAGTTTTTTATATTTTTACGATAAGCTTTCATGTCTTTCAAGAAACGCGCGCTTGGGCACTGATCACACAACTGTGAAAATTAATATTGTGGGGTAGTTTCTAAAAAAGCTGCGTCGGTGGGGAATTGAAACACAAGAGCGATAGCCCTTCGTGAGAGCGAACGACGAAGGGCTAACGCTCGAAACGTCAGCACCCGCTCTTTACCTTACGTTGGTACAAATTACTTTATCAACTTGTTTGATTATCCCAATTTCTTATGAAAATTAATAGTTATGCGGAAGACATTGAATTGAACAGTATGTTGCGTTTAGTTTATTCTTTCACTCTACGTTAATGCAGCAGCGAGTTGTGCTTCTGGAGTTCAGGGTCGTCTTGTTCTTGGGTGAATAGTGTGGATTTGGGGAGTGACTTCATGTTTGTTATTAGCTCAATTCAAGACGAAATTTGCCAGGTATAGGGTGCCACTGGTTGTTGCCTCCTTATAGTTTCGCCTGTTCTTGATTAATTTGGAAATGGAATACTTTGTTCACTTTTGTTTTACCCCAAAACCTTCACCGGGAAGTTTACCCTTTGACTCCCAATAACTGTAAGACATTCCCTGGAGTGTCGTACACTTTCTTATGTATGTTAGTTTTTTAAGAGTTTGGTACTGCTACAATCTAATGTCGTTTACTTAATGTTCTCAATTTTCATCACTTTTTCGCTTGGTATATAATGATGATAAAAGAAGAAATTGCATATTCATAACTTTCGGGAGTGAAGGGGTTAATTTAGGCGGTTACCAGAAGTGGCGCTTTTTGGTACTTGAAAATCCAACACATTTGGTTGCGTAATACTTGTGTATTGTGGATTTGTCGGAGCTAGTTTTCGCTGTACCTGTACACTGCAGCAATTGTAACATTGAGGGGGGTCCAGGGAAACATGCAAATAAACACAGTCAAGCAGTAAAGTTTAAAGTTGTTTATTTCTCGCTTTTTCGCATTCTCTTCGCAACTGTTACTTACAACGCTCCTTTTGGAGGACCTGGTCACGCAACGCTATTCCCCGGAGAAGTGTTGCCTGACGAGCTGGGAAATGGTTGTGAAGGAGACAAGCGTGACTGGAATGGATACTTCAAAATAAGGTGAGACATTTTGTGATACATATACAACAAAGGTTATCTCAAAATAAGGCGAGACATATATTTTGGTCACGTTACATGGCAATATCTGTTGACCAGCTTTGCCAGATAAACAAAACTGTTTACGGAGAGAATAACTGCTGGGTTAGACACTGATCTGTAGTGATTAGGGTCTTAGCACTAACTCGAAATGGTTAGAATTCATACAAATTAATGTTATGGTGACACCATATCAATGTCTCACCTTATTTTTAAGT
Organism: Ricordea florida; assembly: GCA_949710005.1. Classification (NCBI taxonomy): domain Eukaryota; kingdom Metazoa; phylum Cnidaria; class Anthozoa; order Corallimorpharia; family Ricordeidae; genus Ricordea; species Ricordea florida. The sequence goes on from OX453278.1 coordinate 8,380,835, forward strand.
ATCCATTCTAGTCACAACCGTGTCTTCATGGCAATCAAGCTCAAAAACTGTACGTAATATTCCAATGTGAAGTCCATGGTTGTGCCCTTTGAGTTGGACGATTTTGATTCTTACAGAAGTAACGTTATTTATGGCAATTGCGATTCAGCCTGGTGAAAGAAATAGGTTGGAACGGGATTAAAATCTGCGGATTCGCGAGTACCGGTGTTCCCGTGTGCGATTTTGTTTTATTACGTACGCCCAGTTCAAGATGGCGGCCACTAATCGTGACCGACTGGTGACTAAAAAGCACTTCCGGTGAATATATTCGGCTTCGAACTGCAGGAAGTGCAGGTAAAATTTCCGCACAGGTCCCTACTTCATTATGCATTCTGTCACTATACTATTTCGTCCTTCGAACACAAGAAATATTTGAACGTGCATTACACCAGACAAGACAGCTTCAGCATGCATTATGAAGTAGGGACCTGTGTGGAAATCATTCCGAGGTACGCCTCTGCGCAACACCCCGTGCGATACAAGGCTGAACTAAACCAGCCGTCCACGCAGGGAACAGGTCGTCAGTGGGTTTACATACGGTATGAATACATAAGGAATGAGTGATATCAGTGATTTGAGTTTTATATGGATAGATGCTAAAACCGATAAATTTCTTGACGCCTTGTGGCGATAATTTCTAATAGTTCAATTGGCCAATGCCACAAACTAAGAGGACTCTGCTAATCCCAGTAATAAAGTAGTTCTTTGTTCCAAAAAAAAGAATAAAAAAAATACAATCGCCTATTCAATCGTGACAATCTAAGTGAAGATATGAATATCAACTACGTACAATCAATCCAGAACTGTTCTTGCAATAAATGAGAATTAAATGGGGTAGTGAATCATGTAAGCCTTTACAAAATATCTCGAGATCTCCTCGGGGGTAATTAGAAGATCTCGGGATATTTTGCAAAAGCTTACATGATTCACTACCCATTAAATGTGTAATTTCACCATCCTCTGTCAACAACAGATGTCAGAATGCTGGAGAAAAGGTTCTTGTCATAATGCCCCACCCCCTCCATCTCGTATTCAAATACAATCAAGTGAATCAAACGGAAAATTACAAATTGTTACCGCAGTTATCTGAATGCCAAGAATCACTTTCATACTGATCCACTTGTCGAACCACGTATTGACACCGAGAACCTCGGAGGCTGTGGTAGATATGTCATTATGTGTCATCACAGGCAGTGTGAAATTTTGCAACGTTTTACTCTATTATTCCATGTTCTTTTAACATTTCTTTTAAACGTCCTGACTGGTACAATTCTGCAGTTTCTGATCCACCGCCGATACTCTTACCCTTAATAAACACATTTGGTACTGTTGTCCGTCCAGTCAAGCTTCCTAGAGCTTCCTAAAATGGAAAAGAACATTGAAAATTCATACCACGTCAGGCTGAACTTGTTGTATTGTCTGTTAGGCCAGTTTTTCATATCTCGGCAAAGTTGGCAAAATAAGCCGTCAAAAGAATAGCCAGCTAACGGGTCGTTGATGACCAGTGAATCTATCCCAAAAATGGCGGGGATCACTGAATATTGAAGGAGCGTAGTTCCCAGTGTTGTGGTTTGGCACATTGACTTGGCGCAGGGTTGGCGCAGTGGTGAGAGCGCTCGCCTTCCACAAATGTGGCCTGGGTTCGATTCCCGGCCCCGGCGTCATATGTGGGCTGAGTTTGTTGGTTCTCTACTTTGCTCCGAGAGGTTTTTCTCCGGGTACTCCGGTTTTCCCCTCTCCACAAAAACCAACATTTGATTTGATTTGATTCAATTTAATTAAATATGACTTGATTTGATTTGACTTGTGCTTTACAGTGTCCCCAATTAGTACGTCAGTGCTAGATACATTTGACACTCAAATAAAGTTCATTATTATTATTATTATTATTATTATTATTATTATTATTATTATTATTATTATTATTATTATTATTATTATTCCATTATAGGAGGCAGGATGGCGAAGTGGTTTAGGGCGCCGGATTTCAATGCGGTCTTCCGGGGTTCAAATTCCGTTCTGACCACTAGCTGGTGTTGTTCTGGGTCCTGAGTCCTTGATTCAACTCCTCGGTCATCCCATACCTCATGCCAACCGAGTTCGAGGTCCGTACTGTAATGCACCTATCAATGTAAACCCCGTGGGGGGGGGGAGTGCGGGCAAGGGGTGGGGATTTGACCAAGGAGCAAAAATTCTGGTCAATTTCCCAAGGGTGGGGCTTCATATGTTCATCAAAAGTAGTCAAACTCCCCACCCAGGGACAAAATACCAAATAAAAGACAAGCTATGCACATACCTTTGATAACTTGTGACTTAATTAAATTTGGTATGAATCTCACAAACTTGATTTCACCTATCTCCCTTAACTCTTTTCCATTCAACTCACCATCCTTGATTCATATATGAATCATGATTAATTTTAAAAAACTCACCAAAATATTACGTTACTTCCTATTGCTTCCAAATTTGGCACACAGGAAGTAAATGAACGCACCCAAGTACCTGATGAATTTTAGCTTGTATGCTTTAGTGACAGGAAGGGTTAAGGAGGAGGGGTTTCCCTATCATTTGACATCATTTTCTGATGACATTCCCATATGGATATAGCTCCCCTGAAATTTTGAAAAACAAACTTTTATCGATTTTTTGTTTGTAAAAATGGCTTATAGAAATTAAATTGTATTAAATTCTGTATAATTTGCTATTTTTCAAGCAGACTTGAAAGAAATGATACCAGATAAAAAGGGAAAACTTTTTTCCTTTAACTTTTTTCAGCAATTGGCTGGCATCTTGGTTTATGGGGACTTATATGCAAATTGTATGCATACATTGTGTAAATTTGGCAAAATGCTAAATTTTTTGGGAAAATATTATTGCCTACTGGAATGTGAAATATACATGTTTGAAAAGCCTATTTTGTACCCTACAAAATGAGGTATATCTTTCATCACTGCTGTAAATATCTGCGGAGATATTAAATAAAAATGAAATGTCCGTCAATTGGCTTGATTTTGGGGCGTATGGAAATGAGTTAAGAGACAACATGTGTCATGTACATAATCATGCCTGCGAGAGTATTCACTAGAAAATGAAAGCAAATTTAAACTGGAACTTTAAACAGTGTGATGATCGATAAACTATTCTTATAAAAGGTGCTCTACAATCAAATGTCCCGACCCCGAGCAAAGATACTCGATCAAACCTCCCACTGAGGAGATGGATTCCTTGGTCAAATCCCCACCCCTTGCCCGCACTGCGTACTCCCCCCCCCCCCACCCCACGGGGTTTACATTGATAGGTGCATAAGTTACGGGACCGAGTTTTTTTCCCTGCGAATTTATAAATTCATAAATTCGAGCGGAAAAAAACAAGGATTCGTACCTTACAATACAGACCGGGAAAACGAGGTTTGTAAGATATTTATTATATCTCAAAACAAACTTTTGAATTTAGCGGGCCGTACAGTGAGGTACGGCCCGCTAAATTGACCAATCACAGCGCGCGTACTGAGAGAAATAGTAATTGTAAATAGCCAGCGGTTTACCTCCGGCCAGTTCGGATTCTTAGCATGTTATGTTTTAATTTGAATTATTTGTTAACTAGCTAAAAAGCTAAGTGCACTTTCACCAAAAAGATTCGTATATATTAATTTATCGTACATAGGGATAACCTCACTGCGCCTTTCCCTCTTGGACAGAATTGTCCAAGAAAAAACACAAGTATGTTCTATGAACGGATAAGACAACACAAAAATCAGTTATTTGGATGAAGTTTGGCAGCTGCAAAAGTAGTTTGAGGTTTGATTGATCATCAATCAAACTTTTAAATATTTGAACAGAAATATGTTTGGCAAAGGGTTGCTAGAGGGTCTCAAAATATTAACCGTTAGCCGTAAAACAGTCAAAAATATTAACCGTTAGCCGTAAAAGTCACCACTCCGTTGAGACCCTCTTGCTATATATTCAACTGACAGGAACTCCGCTTGGTTTACTTCACAATTATTCGTCGAAGGCGAAGTGATAATCACTAAGCCTGAGGCGAATAATTGTTTTAGTATAAATACACAGATGATTATTTCAAAAAAGAAAAGAAAAAGCATTGTACAACACGAAAAAATTTTACTTCATCAAAAGCGCGGAATGACTGGCAGCCATTTTGTTCGTCAAGGTGATTATTGGCTGATAATCCGAGATAGCGAACCAATCAGAGCGCGCGATTTTGTATAATCACCTGAGTATTTATACTTCCTCTCTTATGTAATAATGCAGTGCAATGTGACCTGACCGCTAGGTTTTTCAGCTTCAAGTTATTCTCCCTCTATAGACTAGAGTATGTTCGAGTTATTTACGTGGGCAAATCGATCATTATATAATTAAGAACAGCAGCAACTTGGGGCTCACGCACCCTACGCCAGGTCGAAAAGGACCAAAAATAAAAAAGATCTCAACCCTCAAAACATTACACAATACCAATAAAACTATTGGGAACAACAAAATAATTACACAATAACAATAAAACTAAAGGAAACAACAAAATAATTACAATAGCCTTGGTTTAACTAAAAGTAGTTTGAGCTTAACAGTGTGGAAGTTTATAGAAATTAAATCGTCCGGGTATAGGTAGTTCAATTGACATTTAATAGTCACGACTTCCGCTCAGGTTCTCGAAACTACCTATAAGTCAATGATCAAACTCGACAGACAGCTTTAGACTTGGTATAACGAGCATTTCCCAAGAAGATCGATCTACTAGGTTGTCATGTGCGATCAAATAAACTGCATAAGTCTTTTTGTAGCAGGGGTACAGCTCATACAAAGAAGAAGGATAAGAAGACGAGGATTTTTGATAGATATTATACTATATAGCAGTTCAAGTCTGTTCGCTCTCTCACCTGAATTTCTCGAGTGTCTTTTCTTCTCTCAATTTCGAAAACCTTCATATCGCGAACTCCTGCTTCCGAAAGAATTTTTTTGGCTAGGATCGAGAAGGGGCAAGTTGTCTTTGAGAAAACTACAACGCTGTGGTTCTTGATAGCGGCTTCTATCAGCGTAACGGCAGCCCGGGTTGATGCCATAGCTAGAAAAATACAGCGAGAAGAATCTCAAGATCAAACCGCCATTTTGAGTTTTACCCAGATTCCATCGCGCAGCCCTAGTTCTCACGCTTGTACCCAGCTTTCTAACAGGAGAAATAATCACAATGCATTCATTTAGCGGTGAACCAGGAGAACAAAGGAGGGAACTTTTGAACGAATTCATGTTAGAAAACGGCATAAAAATCTATCAATTATTCTTTTTGTGTTTGTTGTACCATGCAATCTATTTTTGTGCTGATTTTTATGCATACGAGCAAGTTTAAAATTTTAAAAACAATTGCACGTTGTCTGTAGACCCTCTGTAGAGAAGTCCGCGCAATTACCGGTACCTTTTAGTTGCATTTCCTCTTTGTGCATGCACGACGTTCTGCAATTTTCGCGGTAATTTTTCCCAGTTTGCAGTTTTTGATGATGAACCAGCCCCAATTCTAAACGTTCATTTGGAAAATAGAAGCGCTTTTGTTGGGGAGTGCTTAAAGTATTATTGGAGCGGAGGGGTGCGTGCGGCATACAACTCACGATCTTAGCCAATTTTAGGCCCTAGTATACGTTTTCGAGAGCCATAACCAAAATTTCAGAACAAAATGCACGAGCTCAAACCAGGGACAGGCATCAGTTCAATAAGACAGTCACAAGTGTAATTTACAAGTGTAGCTATTGTTTAAAACTCTTTCACAAATTTCACTTATTCAGAAAAAAGGTTAAATTTTAGATTTTTCAAACACAAAATGTTTCTTTGCTAAAAGACATAGAAACCATATCTATTTCATACCTTATTTTAGACTCAAATGGCCAAGGTAGATAAGTATCTTCACGCAACTCTACTCGCTACTTGAGTACTATTACTAATGGTAAGTAATACAATATAATAGTCCTCTAGTTGCGTAGCCAATCAGATTGCGGCATTTGCATTAGTCCACTAGTTTGGTTATACTAATTGTATATAGCCTTTGTAAGGGCACACTCTTATGTGACTGTCTCTGCTTTATACGGTGGAAACATTTCATTTCATTTCATTTCACCCATTTATTCCAGCTCTACTTTCAGTAAGCTGTTCTTGTTTTTTCTGTTGTGGCAGGCTACAAACTGAAGTCTGGTTTGCTACAGTTTTAATGTGAGTGTGATTTTTCACTTTGGAGAATTTGTATCACTCTGCACTGCCCTTGTGACAGTTTATAATATAATATTATATATATAATACTAGCATATAATACTATTTTATTACTTACATGAGGAGGTAAAGCTCTCCATCTACAAGTTTCAGTTAAGGAAGCTCCTACCATATTGCATTTATAGGATCACATTTCATGCAGGCTCACTATTGGGAATTTACAGATTGCTTCCAACCTATTAGATTTGAAGTTGTGAGTAGAGTATTTTATTATAAGAACGGCATGTAATTTTGGATTGGTGTAGCATGATGCTCTCAACTCAAAGCTACTGCAAACTTCTCTTTTTATTCCAAGGTTCAGTAAAAAAATATTGGAAAGCAGACAGTGGTTTTTATGTTTATGAGTAACTCAGAGAAATGCAATGAAATACCTGAAATACCAAAGTACAAGTGAAACTCAAACAACTTTAATTCTTAAACCTACAAAATGACCAATTCCTGTTCTTTTGGAAACCTTTTATTTTTTCTTTTTTTAAAACACTTTGTCTATCCAAAATTTTGCTTATTTTGTCTATTTTATTGTGGTTTTAACCTTGAAAATTTCTTGAACACGTCTGTGATATTCCTAATTTTTTTTACAAGTTTTTAGGGGCAATAATTTACTCTGTCCTGGATCCTAACTATTTTAACCCTAGAAATAGCATTTTGGCACCTTGTTTGACAAACAATAACCTACTGAAAAATCACATCCCAGCTATTAGATAAATTAATTAAAGGACTTAAGTTTCTAGAAATGATATGACAGAGATTCTAAGAAAAACAATGTTTCATTAGAAAAAAATAAATAAGAAAAGTTAAAAAACAAAATATTTTCATTACGTAGTTTTGTCAGGTGGCATTCCAGCTGCAAAAGTATAAATTTAAATTCATTTGAGAAATTGTTTGGCCAGGCCATCATTCAAATGTCCAGAAATATTGAAAAATTGTTAGACTGTCATTTCATGCAAAGTTTAAGTTGGATTGAGTTTTTCAGAACATAACCACTTTTATGTGCTTTCACGCTACAAGTGTCTGAATTTTTCCAGCAAAAAAGAAAAAAATTAAATTTTGCTAGTCATTTTGGAAAGGAGTCTGATTTCCTCCATTACCTTGTTTGGATAGAAACCTTTTTCAAAGTTGGCCGTATTTCTAAAAGTTTGTCCTTTGTTTCCCTGGAAATGTCACACTGGAAAACGGACAATTCCCGAAGCCTTTCACATCTAGAGACCAAGTGAACCAAAGCTTGCTCTAGTTCGACACTGTTCGTCGTACTAATCCATAACAACTCGAGTGTTTCCGAGTAGTTTTCGGCTGCGAAGTACACCTGGTAAACTACTCTTGACATGACTTCTAGTTTGAGGACTTTGACCGGAACTTCGGGTTTGAGAATTTCGTTGACTTTAAACATCGGACACGAACAGTCGAACGCGAGCGTGACCCGAAGTTCGGGAATTTTTTGACGAAGGTGTTCCCATGTTTCCGATGATATGTCTTTAACGTACTTTTCTTCCCGACGGCAGTCAATGGAGAGATGCTCCAAGCTGACGCGATCTTCTTCGGTCAACGAGAGCAGAATTTCTTCAGTAACGCTTGTGTAGTGCAGAGCCAGCGTGCGTAACTTCCGGCAGTGAGCGAGCATATTTTGTATGCAAGCGGAAGTCACTTTGCATACAAGCGAAGCGTTTTGAATATTTAACAAATCCAAGTCAGGGTTATTTTCGGCTAAGCAATTGATTAAATCATCTCCGTAAGCGACTGGAAGCTTTCCGAGATCAACAGACTTCAGCTTAAATACAACTTCACAGTTTTCCGTGGGTTTTTGAAACAGTTCTCGCAAACAGGCCACAAATTCGTGTCCGGCATAAAACAATGGATTCTCGCCATGAAATTTTACCGTAATCCTCTCGAGGCGACGTACTTTTAAGCTGCTTATTTTCCATATAAGGGTACAGGCGTTTTCCCTGTTGGCTTTTTCTTTCTGTTTGCAGTGAATCTCGACGTTTCTCAAGTACTGCCCGTAGTTTTCAAACCAATCGTTGTACTTGAAGTCCTCTGGATCGAGAAACTCAAACTTGAAATTCTGCCACAACACTGGTGAATCAAAACACTCGCGCCATCTCTTGCAAGTCAGGGCGACATTTCGCCGTTCCCATAACTTAAGATACAACAAAATTCTCACGACAATGTGTTCTGGTAGATTTTCCCAGCTTCGTTCTTCCATTGAAGGCACAAATCCCAACGTGCTGCGAGACCAATGTTTTGATATGTTGTTTTGAAAGGAACTTATTCTTGATAAAGAAAGTGTCATGAATATTTAACTTCAGTGATCTCGTGATCGATTTCTGTAAATAGCTTTTGCGTAACAAGCAGGATATAAATTGCTGACTCGCCATTTTACTGCAGTTTTGTCAAAAAAAATTCAATTTTCATGTCAGGCTAAACGACCCATCAACATTTCAAATTAGAATCTCAAAATTTCAAGCTTTAGTGAACAAATTTAGTGATTGTTTTTACCGCAGTGGACGAAGAGTCTCTCTGGGCTTCGTCACGCTAATTATATTCCTGAAGCCTGTATATTCCTTATATTCCTGAAGACTTATTCAATCTTCGCTCCGACCAGAGCATAGGGCCTCCACTGCAGCTATCCATCGGACTCGGTTTTGCGCTGTCCGTTTCACTTGATCCCATGACATCCCCAAGTTGCCGTATTATTCTTGCTGGATAGTCCGCCTCCATGACTTCTAAGGTCTGCCCTTCCTCCTGGCACCTTGAGGGTTCCATTCAAGGGACAGGCGCGTGATGTTAAAGGCAGATGTCCTCAAAGTGTGGCCATTTCCCCCTCAGGATGTTAACTTCGGTCTTCTCCTGCTGGGTGAGTTGCCACAACTCCTCATTTCAGATCTTCCTCGGCCACCACACCCCCAAGTTGGAGTTGAGCAATGATCTTCTTTGTCACTCTTCAAGTCTCTGATCCATAGAGGAGGACAGACTTTCACGTTGGAATTAAAGATCCTTGTCTTTGTCCATAAAGACATGTACTTTGATCTCCATATGGGTCTTAAAATGGAGAAGGCAATCTGTGTCTACCTGCACCTGGCGTCAGCATCTTCCTCAGTGCCGCGTGTGGTGATGATAAAGTAGTATATTGGAGGGATTTTACCCACCCCCCGCATTTTAATTTTAATTTTATCGCAATGTACACACCCCATTTTAATTTTAATTTTTTATGGTGGTGGTTATGTGATTTTATAAATTTGATTTTCTAAGTTGATTTAAAGACTAAAATAAAAATTATTAAATAGATGGAAAATCTAACCTACAAACAACTGTATCAAATTGCTCGAGAGAATGATATTGAAGGTCGATCTAGATTGCGTCTCAAAGCAGAATTAATAGAAGCATTGGGTAAAATAGGTATCATTACACTTGAAGATTTGGAAAATTATCAACAAAGACCTAGACTGATATTTCTTGATAACCCAATCCCAACACCACCCAACCCAACCCCCAGAAAAAATATTCCTAACCAGAAAGAAAGACCTATACCAACCCCCAGAAAAAATATTCCTAACCAGAAAGAAAGACCTATACCAACCCCCAGAAAAAATATTCCTAACCAGAAAGAAAGACCTATACCAACCCCCAGAAAAAATATTCCTAACCAGAAGGAAAGACCTATACCAACCCCCAGAAAAAATATTCCTAACCAGAAGGAAAGACCTATCTCAGCCCCAAAAACAATAAACAAAAATTCAAAAGTGACAGAAAGAATAAAGTTTTTTGAATCGCTTGAGGATACCAACAGTCGAAAAATCCCACAACTAAAAAAATATTCAAAAACTACAAAGTGGCAGACAGACAAAAGTTTTATGATTCGGTTACAGTTACCACTAATAAAAATATACCTAATAAACCCCAAATGCAGATAATCAAAACTTATAAAGTGGAAGACAGAAAAAAGTTTTATGAATCATTTAAAAATCTCACAAATAAAAAAATCATAAAACCAATAAAAAATATTCCCAATCAACAGAAAACACCAATCCCAACCCCTAGAAAAAATATTCCTAACCAGAAGGAAAGGCCCATCCCAACCCCACGCACTAAAAAAGCTGAACCAAATAAACTACGACCCCCCACAACTTTTATATTTACTCCAAATGGAAGGATTGAGGAAGACGAACCAAATACCCGAGAATTTAATGTTGATTTAAATAACAACTTATCAAAAATGATTTTCGACATAATCAAACCTGAAATAGAGATGCGTTCAAAGGTTGTTTTCAGTTTTTCATCTAAAATACATCGAGGGAGAGGGGAAATAGCTCCTTATCACAAATCATTTTATAGCAAGTGGGCTTTTTCAAGTTTACCTGAAATTGAGGAATTTATTGAAAGGTGTGAGACAAAAAGGTTGGATTTGGAGGATGCAAATGTTTGGAGTAGAGCATACTTACCAGCAACAGAGATTGTTGAAACCAACGGTGTATACCAAGGTAGAGTTGAGTTTACTGAGATACAGGTAAAAGTTATTCACAGCAATGAACCTTTAATGGGGTGTGGACCATTACCAGATTGGATACGTAACAAGAAATCAATTCACTCCATTGATACTTATGATGACAACTTATGTTTTTGGAGATGTCTTGCAATCCACTTTGATTATTGTGATAAGAAAACTAGACCTGCTGAGAAAACTACCATGAAGGCCTTAAAACTAGCCCAAGATTTTTACGATAACCCAAAAATGAAAGTTAAAAATGTGGAGGGGATGAAATTGGTTGAACTTGAGGATATTGCTAAGAAGTTTTCTGTTAACATCCGTGTATACGAACCAAAAAACCAAAATGTTTGGATGTTAGTGTATGGTAAAGGTCGAATCAAAAAGAATTTGTCATGTTTAGATATTGGACTTTATGAAGGTCACTGTTTTTACATCAAAGATATGGAGATGTTAACTAAACTATGGGAATGTTCTGGATGTCACCAAAGATTTAACAGACACGACAATTACAATAGACACTTTACAGAAAAAAGATGTTCAGGAGGAAAAACAGAATTAATATGTAAGGGTGAAAAGTTTAAACACATCATGAACAGCTCAGAAAAAGTGTTTTATGGAGGTAATACCCAATTTAGTTATGCAGGGTGCCGATGGATAGAAGCACAGTCTAAGATTATAGGTAAACATATCCATCATGCTCTCTGTGGGCATGGAGGTGAGAGGTGTGTGGAGGAGATTTTGGTTGATGGATACGAGCCAGAGACTAAGACTGTTTTTCAATTCTATGGGTGTAAATGGCACGGCTGCCCATGTTCAACTGAAGATAAAATTAGATATAATGAAACTCTAAAAATGGAAAAGATGATCAAAGATTTAGGGTATAATGTTGTATCAGTTTGGGAGCATGAAAAACCTAAATTAAGTGATATGTGGCTTGAAAAGAAATTTATACCATACCCAGATTTTATTGTTTTCGATTTTGAAGCAAGACTACAAAAAGATTATCAACAGATGACTGATGATTTAACTTTCACTCATAAACATATTCCAGTTAGTGTTGCCATAACCGACAGTTTAACAAACGAACCTACCTTTCTTGTAAATTCAAACCCTGATGAACTTATAAAAGACTTTGTTACAAATTTAGAAAAACGAAGGAAAATGATTGTAGAAAAAGTTCAAAAAGAACACCCATTACCTGATCAAGATTCTATCCCAAAAACTGTTTTAGAGGAGCACAAAAAATGGTGTAATCAAGTTCCTGTTTTAGGGTTCAATAGCGGAAAGTATGATATCAATATGATTAAAAGACATTTTATAAAACACATGACCAATCAAACCAAAGATATGTTTGTTGCAAAGAAAGAGAATAACTATATGTTTTTAACAACACCCAATTTCAAATTCTTAGATGTAATGTCCTACTTGGCCCCTGGACTTTCTTTTGATAAGTGGTGTAAAGCAAATAACTGTGAAACCAAAAAACTTGTATTTCCTTACGAATGGTTGGATAGTTATGATAAGCTTTCTCACATAGGTCCTGTGAAATATGAAGACTTTTACTCAAGCTTACATCAGAAAATAACAATATCTATTGAAGAATATGAAGAATTTAAGATTGAATTCAAAAAGAGGGGTTGCGTTACCATGATGGATTGGTTGAGAGAGTATAACCTGGCTGATGTTATTCCTTTCAAAGAAGCTTTAGAAAAAACACGAGCGCTATATTATCCAGATAAAATCGATATATTAAAAGATGCTGTATCAATCCCAGGTGTCTCAATGAAGTATGTTCTAAATAAATACCAAAAAATGAAGAAGAGAGACGAGCCCGCCTTATATGCCCCTGGTAAACCCTGCTTTCATAAATGTGATAAGATTTGCAATAAAAAGTTTTGTAAAAAATGCCACAAGACAAAGAAAGAATGTACCACATGCCCCAAAAACAAGATTTATGAACTCTTGAAAACCGGTATGGTTGGAGGTCCTAGTATTGTGTTTATACGCTATGCAGAGATAGGTAAAACAAAGATTCGCCCTCATAAATATAAATTTCCAAAAAATTGTGCGCGTGTCGTTGGTTATGATGCAAACAGGTTATATCTTTTCGTATCAGGTAAAGAAATGCCATGCGGTAAAGAAGAATATATTGAGGTTGAAAATCCAACGGATCCTGAATATGTTAAGAAGATTTGTGACGATATTCTCGCTAACAACCTTTTTGGATTTTGTCAAGTTGATATCAATGTCCCTGAAAATCTCAAAGAAAAATTTGAAGAGTTCTCACCGCTATTTGTTGTAGACAGTGTTCCAGAAGATCTAGTACCCGAACATATGAAAGAATATCAAAAAGCTACAGAAAGAAAAACTCTAAAAGATACCAAAAAATTGCTTGGGGTTACTAAGGAAAAGAAGATATTGTTATATACACCCCTAGTTAAATGGTATCTTAATCATGGTTTGGAGGTGACAGCTATACATAAGATTTTGAAATATGAATCAGGAAGACCTTTTAAATGGTTTCCAGAAGAAGTGAGTAACGCACGAAGAGATGGTGATATTGAGGTTATGGTTGAAAAGTTAAGTAAAGCTGTTAATGAAAACAAGAGAGATGATGTTGACACTATTATTAATGAATTAAAACAATTCCCTGATGTAGCCCCCTTGATTGAAGAGAACAAAAACCTTAAAGTGTTGATTGAAAAACTGAATTCAAAGTATAAAGGTTGCAAAGAACTGGGCGATACTTACAAACTAAAAGGAAATTCATTCTATGGAAAAATGATAGAAGATGTAGAAAAACACAAGAAAACAAGATATACTCAAGATGAGAAGGAGGTTGATAAAACCTTCCGCACCCCATTCTTTGAAGATATAAGTGTAATCAATGAAACATATGAAATAGTAGAAAGAAAAAGTCAGGTAAACATAAATCGACCTTATCAATGCGGTATCGCGGTATATCAATTGGCTAAACTTCGCATGTTGGAATTTTACTATGATTTTCTTGATAAATATGTAGATAGAAAGGATTTTGAACTGATCCAAATGGACACGGATAGTTTTTACATGGCACTGTCGGATAAAAACTTGGATAATATTATAAAACCTGAAATGCAAAAAGAATACTTTAATGGGGGAAAAGAAAAATTCCTTTCAACCTCAAAATACCACGACAAGACCCCAGGACTGTTCAAGAAAGAGTTTGAAGGAACAAGAATGATTGCTCTTTCACCAAAATGTTATTATACCGAAGATGAGAAAGGGAAATCAAAATTTAGTTGCAAAGGAACCATCCAAAAACAAAACGATATGACATGGAATCGATACTATGAAGCTTTGAACGGGTCGATGGATATGGCACAAAATACTAGCTTTAGAGTTAACAACAATCAAATTGTGACATATAACCAAATTAAAAAAGGATTGAACGCTTATTATGATAAACGTATTGTTACAGAAGATGGAATTCACACATACCCTTTGTATTAGGTTATTTCATTACAGAATTGGGTGGTAACTCAGTATCGTCTGGTACAGCCTGAAGCTCTTCCCTCACAAATCCACGCCTAGGGCCATCTAGTAAATAATACAAAACTGGTTGATTGGATGAAACCACACTTCTAGAAATATCATAAATCTGAATACTCCAAATGGGATCTGTAGCTCGTCTTCTTTCACCACCCTCAAGTTCACCAGGAGTAAGTAAATATCTAACACTAACCTCAATTGGCAGCCGCACTTCATCATATCCAACAACTCTTTTATACTTTTTTGGTTTGATATCAACCTCTTTCAGTTTTATAGCTTTATCAGGCTCTTTACCGGTTAATCTGGTTGATGTGCTATTCAAAGTTTTCAAAATAGCTGGTAATCGTTTCACCCATACTCTAGACCTATCATTACTAATCATTTCTTGTGCATATTGATGACTAAATAATCGTTCACTTAATGTTCTATTTGCCCTTTCAACAAATGCTTGAGCTCTGTGGTTTCCAGCTTCACTTCTCTGAATTTTTACATTATGTATGTTCATAAGTTTTGTCACATCACCCATAAATTCTCTTCCAGGATCAACAATTAATGTTTTAGGATATTTTAACTTTCTGGAATATATTTTTTCAAAAGCTTTGTATATCTCATGACTTTCTTTTGATGTTAATGGTTCAGCATCTTTGTATCGACTAGCTACATCAATCACAACCAAAGCATATCGATAAGTCTTTCTTCCAACTCTATCATGTGGTAAAAATAATAAATCTGCTTGGTGAATCTGATTAGGTTTATCCACAGTCCAGTGAGGTCTAGGGATATATTTTGGAGCTGGTAGATAGATTTGCCATATAGCCTGTTTCTCAAGCCATCTTTTAGCCTCATCTTCACTAACTTTTGCTTTCTCAGCTAATTTAGGAATTGCAGAATATCCTTTCCAATATCCATAAGTTGAATAATATATTTTTGATAACATGTTTTCGTTACTCATTTAAAGATTACTCCTCCCTTCCTTAAAATAAAATATGTCGCAAACTATTTCTGAAAAAATTAACCCAAACAGGATTCCAAGAGAGCCACTAGGTTTGAAAGCGGAATCAATATTGAATAGAATTACACTAAATCCATCATCAGCTGATCCTGGAGAAACACTATATATAAATATTCCAAAACTTACCGAGAATTTAGTTCTTGTACCTGGAAGTTTATCTCTGGTATTTAACTTGACTGTTGATGGTCATGCTGATAACACCCTCGTGAATAATGTAGGTAGTAACCTTGTATCCAGACTCAGGGTTCTTTTTGGAGGTGAAACACTACAGGATACTCAAAGATACGATCTATTTCAAACATATCATGACTTATTCTTAACAGATGAAGAACGAGAGGATAGATTAAAACAAGGTATTTCTTCTGAAAACATTAGGAAGCTTAGGACAAATGCAGGTGATAAGGTAGACACAGATGCTAAGGAAGTAGCTCTTGCAGTAGTACACAACACAAAGTATCATATCCCACTAAATCATCCTATTCTCAACGATCACGGGATTTTCTATCCAAAGGCGTTAGATCATCAACTAATATTTGAGATTACACTGGCTCCAGTTCACGATATTGTTGTTTATTCTGATACGACCAAGCAACCAACTTACAAAATCACAAACCTTGAGTTGGAATATTCTTGCATATCAAGCGAATACTTAGCTCGTGAGGCACAGGCAGCTTATCAGGTTGGTAAAGGATTCTTTTATGAGAATGTCACTCTACACAAAACTTTCACAATATCCAGACCTTCTGACAGTGTTATAAACCAGCATATTAATCTACCTAGAAGGTCAATTACGGGGATATTATGTTTGTTTACAATACCATACGGTGGAGGAGCACGAGACTCTGAGAATTTTTTCAATCCAGGTATCACCTCAATCAATATCGATGTTAATGGTGTGCCAAATCGTTTTTACTCTAAGGGAATGGTACCGTCAGACCTCTGGGAGTCGGTAAAGAAACGTTTCGGAAGAGAGGGTGTAAAGGAAAAGGATTTTTATGGTAATAAGTTTGCTCTGTGGATTGATTTGAGAACTCACCCAGATAATGGTA
The DNA here is from genome assembly GCA_949710005.1 of Ricordea florida. Lineage (NCBI taxonomy): Eukaryota > Metazoa > Cnidaria > Anthozoa > Corallimorpharia > Ricordeidae > Ricordea > Ricordea florida. Next base: position 8,397,215 of record OX453278.1, read on the forward strand.
TTCATGGAGGGGGTCTGGCCTTAAACAATGCACAAGATGGTGTAAAAATAGAAATTAAAAGAAATCTTAGTGGATCTGGTATGATGACCTGTTACATGTTTGTGGTAGCCGACGCGTTGATGGAGGTTATGAATTCAAACTTAAGATCAATCATGTATTAGTTAAAAGATGGAAGAATTACGAGATAAAGTTCCTTTTCATTGCATTATAACTGGACCAACAAATTGTGGAAAGACAAAGTACATCATAGATCAGCTAAGAGGACCATTCCGAAAAGTTTTTGAATACATTGTTCTAATATGTCCTACTTTTTCTAAAAATAAAACCTATCATAATTTTGCTCAAGGAGATAAACATTTCTATGTATTTTCACCAGATGCTAGTAACATTGATGAGATTAATGAAATGTTAACTGATTGTCAAACTTTGTTCTCTGGTACAAATACACTAATAATTTTAGACGATTGTGCTGTTTCGAATGATCTAAAGAAACGATCGAATAAGTTTATAGATCTAGCATTCTCTGGAAGACATCATGGATTATCAGTGTGGGTACTCACTCAGCAATTAACATCCATTGCAAAACCATTCCGTGAAAATGTAGCTTGTGTTGTTACATTCCATAATCCATCACAGAAAGGTATGAAGATGCTTTTCGAAGATTATGGAGGTGATTTAGATTCTGAAACTATTAAAAAGTTTGTAGAACTACTGAAAACTGAAAAATATTCTAGACTATGTTTGTGTTTACGTTATCCATTCCAATGTTATTTAGAGATTCCTGCGGTGATTTAAAAGAATCTATGTTTTATTACAAAATTAAAATATGACAGAAGTTGAAGATTATATAGAAGAACAACCAGAGGTAAAAGATGTGGTAAAATATAATGATGATATTGAAATAAAACAAGAATCACTGGCTATTATCGCAGTTCTTGGTACTACAAAGGAATATTTAGGTGTTAATATGAGTCTAGGTGATATAAAGAGACTAACAGAAAAAGATGTTGAAAAATATTATAATAGATATCAGGCAGTATTAGGTAAGAAAATTAATGATGGATTGGTTGATTCATCTCTTCAATTAGTTTCTCATGCCATTTCTTACATGGTTCCTGTAGATGATATAGAAGCGCTTTGTAAAGATTTGAAGAATGATGAGTTGGTTAATCGTGAACTGAAAAACTTTGTAGGCCTATTAGCATTAAAAGGTGGAAGATTGGTAGCACTTGCTAGCGGACTATTTCAGGTTGCTAAACACATTAAAATCAACAAAGTACAAGAAGTTTCAAGTACAATTACAGATGATTCTAACAAAACTGAGCATACTACTGAGCACAACTGATTTAAAGATTCTTTACTTTGGGAAATAAATAATAATGTCTGAAGAAGTTGTTGAACAAATTACAATGGATCCCATACCTGAAAAGAAAGATCCTAAAAAGAAAGAGAAAGATCCTAAAAAGGTTGCAGCTGGTAAGAAACTAGCAGAATATAACAAAAAAGCTAAAGAAGCGTTAGCCAGGGAAATGAAACGTGAAAAGGAACAAGAGGAGTCTAAACAGGAAGAAAATTCCAATGAAGATAGTGATTCTAAAGCATGGATTCCAGAGCTATCTTTTACTACTGTGTTATCCATCGTTGGGATAGGGTTTACTGCAGTTGACATGTTTATGAGATATTATAAAAATAGAATAGTTGATTTATCTCATATTCCAAATAAAGTTCCACCATCAAATATTCCCACACAACCCTCCCAACCACCTCAACCAACTCTGAAAATAGCAATGATATGAGGAAAGTAGTTTAAAGGTTTTCTATATCATCAATAAAAATTATGTCAACTGATAATAAACTTGTTAAAACTGTTACTGATTCAGCAGTCCTTATCGGATTAGCAGCTGGAGTTGGATATGTAGCTAAAAAGGCTATGAAAGAATCATTTATGAACGACCCATCCTCAAGTATTACAAACTATGCTAAATGGGTAGCTGTCCTATCCGGTAGTATGTACCTAAAAACATATTTAGAGGATCAAAAGATTTTACCAAATTAAAATATGGCAGCAATAGCAATGATGGTTGGTGGAGCTATATTGAATGCAACTACATTTGTTGGTGGATCATATCTTGCAAAATATCTCTCAGGTGATAAAACAGATGGAGAACGAATACGACATGATAAGGCATTAGAAAAATATCAAAAAGATTATGAATCATACCAGGAAAAAAGACAGAATCTCATTGATTGGCACTCTCAACAGAAGGATGCTAAATATCAGGCTTCAAAAAATATTTCGACTACCGATGAAGCTTTGAAATTTTATAGTCAGACACATGAACCAAAATTCTCTGATTATTATAGACCCAGTGACAATCAAAAGATAGGTGAAATGGCATATGTAGGTGGTGGTATGTTAGCATTGGGTTATATGGTTAGTAAATTATTTTAGTAAAGTGTGTGACCAGTTTAAAGATTTCTTACTGTTACAAGTAAAAAATCATGGCAGAAGGAGGATATTTACCAGAAGATATTGATCCAACTAAACTAAATGATCCCAATAATGTCGGTAATGATGAGGGTAATGAATCATTAGCATTATATACAACTCCAAAGACATCCGTCGCTCGTCCAACTTACCCCGATAATTATAAACAAACAACTTCATTTGGTGGTATTAATCAAAAACATCCCTTGTTAGATGAAGCGGAACTTGATCAAGATTATGCTTGGGGTGAGGTTAAACGTAATTTCCCTAAAGTTAATACTAATAAAGTAACAGCTGGACTGGATAAATTAAAACGAGTATTTGTAAAATTGAAAAGGAAAGGAGCTCACGCATACACTTTATTATCCAATGGTGAATTCGAAGAAAAACCTCCCCAGACTTTAATGGAAAATTTAGGTGAAAGAGTAGAAAAAGTTGTTGAAGATAATCATAATGAGATCGGTAAGAAAGAAGAATCACTCATCAAAATGAAGGAGGAGAAAAAGTTCCTTGAGGATAAACCGCTTAAGACTCCAGAGGAAAGTAGGCGATTAGAGGCTCTAGGGAGAAAAATTCCTGAGGAAGAGAATGAGATATCTAACATGAAGAGTGAGACTGAGAGAATGGAGGATGGAATGTCATTACGTGATCGTGTGAGGGCTATCTTCAAAAAGCATGGTTTTACAGTTTTTGCTGTTGTGAGTGCTGTTGGTTTAGTCATTGGTGTTATAGTTTCTAATCTTTCTAAAGGTCTAACCAAATTAGGTAAAGGTGTTGGTAATGGGTTGAAAACCATTGGTAAGAAACTCGGTGAAATATTGCCTGGAATGGTTGGAGCCATTGTGAGCTTTCTATTCAAAACAGCAGGTGAGGTTATTGGATTTTTAGGTAAGAACGCATGGTTGTTGATAATGGCTGTGGTTCTATATTTTGTGGAACAATTTAAAAATAAGAGGAGATAAGTAAAAAAACATGAAGAATGATACAACGTTTCTATATATCACTATGCTGTTCGAATTTATTTAAAGATATCGTGCTGATCAGTAAAATATAATATGGAAGACTACAATAGAATTTATCCACAATTACCTATGAATGGTGATCCAAATAATTTCAGACTACAAAAGTCATGCGAAGTACTACATAATCTTCAAAAGGAAATTAAACATTACGAGGATGTTAGGAAAAAATACAATAGAGCTGGGAGTATATTTACAAAAATCAGTGTTGGTAGTGGGGTGTTTTCAGTTATTTTATCTGCAAGTGGACTTGGAACCTCTCTTACTGGTTTTGGTGCTGCTGTTGGTATCCCATTAGGAGCGGTGGGAGGTGTTTGTGGAGGAATATCGGTTGGATTCGGTGCGGCTTCTAAACGACTTTCCCATAAAGTTAGTAAACATGAACAAACAGTTTCTCTGGCAAAAGCAAAAGTAAATACCATTCACGACTTAGTTTCAAAGGCACTGAAAGATAATGCCATATCCGACCAAGAATTTTCGCTAATTTTATCAGAGGTGGATAAGTTTGAAAAACTAAAACTCGAAATCCGTCAAAAAACTCGGAAAGATACAGAAAAAAATTTAAATATGAATCAGATAAGAACAGAGGTTCGAGCGGAAATATTAAAGGAGTTAACAGCTCCCGTACGTTGAAAATGTCATTTGAGAGAACTCCTGTAGGATGGAATTGTTATGCTGGTATTAGAAAAGAACGGAGTTGATTTAAAAGCATCCTATTATCAACGTAAATAATAAGATGAGCTTACTAAATGATTTCAGAAATAAATATCCAAAGGCTGATACAGGTCAATTCATAGTTGTAGCTGATCCATATGGCGGTTACATTAAGTGGAGATTAAATGGTACAACAATCATGTCTTATGATGATCCCACGGGAAAAACATGGACTGATGACCTATCACCCTATATGAAAAGGCTTTTATGGAAAGATTTAGGGTTGGATGATGATGAATTGAGTTCATTCCCAAAGAGTTTAACTATAACCAATCGATCTTATCCAATACCTGCAATTGGTTTTGATGACTTTACAAGCGATATAACAAAAATGCTAACCTCACTGGATATATACGTGTCAAATAAGAAGAAATTCACAACAAAGATGAGAAACATATTTACATCCCAAGTTGTTACTTTCAAATTTGGAAAGCAGAGTAAAAAATGGTTGAATGCTCCTGATATGAATTATTGGCCACAACAACTTAACTTTGCAGTTTGGTGTGCGACCTCTGGTTGTGGTATAAGTCCTTTTGAGAGTCTAAATTATCCTAAAGTAGTGAGTAGCTTCATTAAGTTTCATATATATTTCACAATAAGGCGGATATTATATGAATTGAGTCTTCCCTTACCTGATGAGCAACCCTTTGTAATAAACAACAATCCCTATAGTAAAATCGCATATCAACGGTTGTGTGCTGAATTTGGAATTGCCAATAATTCTGACTTTAGATGGAAAGGTGGTAGAAACGGAGGATTAGGTGATATATTTATTGATTATGGTTCTGGTTATCATGGAAGAGGTGGTGGAAATCAAAATGTTCATATTGTAAGGAATTATGATGTTGAAGCAGATCAGTGGCCTGGTGAAGGTGGTAAATTTGCTGATGAAGGTGGTAAGAAAGAAAAGGGTAATCTTATCTCATTTATCCGTAATGACGATTTTGCTGATTTCAAATATGCTTGGTTTATACCAACAAGTGGTCATGGACTCACTAAAGCTGGACTTGGTAGATTGAATAGATCTGCTGAAGCTTTTGTTTACTGTATATTGGGAGCGCAAGTCAACACTAGAAATTCGATTTATGGTAATGGTGGTGGTGCAATCGAAACACAACAAGAATTCTTATTCTTATTTGAAAGTAGTGTGATTGAGAATGACATTTCTAGTTCTATCCGAAGATATCAATTAGCTGTACAAGAAGCGAAATTACGGCTTGATTTAGCTATTGCTCCTGGTGTATGGCTAATGCCAAGTAATATGATAATCAACACTGAAAGCGTGACTGGTTTTAATAACAAACTTATGAAAGCGAGTAATGATATGAATTTTGGAGTGAATAATTCCCTAAACACTGAAGCAAAACAGGTTGGAATAAGTCATAACATGGGATCTTCAAAGGTAAAGTTACTGCATAGAACTGAAACGAAACCAAAACCACTAATGAAAACAGACTCTACACAAACATACTCAACGAAACATGAAAATAATACTGACTCAACGCAGCATGAAAAGAATATATTAGCATTCATAGTTGTCGCTGGTGGATTAGCGTGGTATCTATTTCGGTAGTTCATGACCATTTCACGTGATTATCATTGTTTGTAAATTAGTGTTCACGTGTAGAACAATAGATTGCATACTTTTACGACATAGCAACAAGCAAGTTGAAAAGTGGATTTGAAGTTGAAAAGTAGATTTTATGTTTACTTTAAAAAGGCTGGTTTCTAACGTCGCTCAGGAATGTGATTACGTCAATGCAAATTTTTTTGTTAAGATCGATTATAGAAATTTAAAGATGAATATGGTGTAATCAAAACAAAATGTTGAGTATTACCATGTATGAGTCTGAAACTAGGGTTTATTTAGATCCTCCACTGAAAAATCTTCGGGAGATACAACTCCTAGATTGTAATATAAAAAGCAAAAGATTGATTAATTTCAAGGATCAACAGATATTGTTCAATGATAAGAATCAGCCCCTCATAATATTTCAGCCCGGTACATATTCACTGCGTAATATCCAAGCGATCTTTCTCAATGATACTGATAGTGCAAAGATAACAATAATTGAGAATGATACTGTTGACTATCTATATTCCAATAAGAACTTCAACATTAAACTTACGAGGGGGTTGCAAGTTGGTTTAGGGATGCCTGAAATCATAAATCCTGGTAAATTATACCCCATAAATATACGGATTAAGGAACCACTGAGACTTATGTGTAGTATAGTGGATAATAAGTCGTCATATATGAATAACACCAAATATGGAGAACTTGTGAAACTCTCACCATCACACCTACTTGCTAACATACCCTCACAGGATTATCCAACAATTCCAGTTCAAAAATATGAGAGTCTCATAAACCACTTCGATTTAAGCATCTTAGACATTGAATGGAAAAAACTTGATCTGAAGGGTTCTCACATAACTTTAAGTTTAAGATTCAGATAAATTTTTTGTTATGTAACACTTACTTGCGTTATATAACTTAATGTTTTTGTTGTGGCTCTTTTGTTTTGCGACATTCTTTACAATGCGCCTTCTGTTTTTTATGTTCGCATATTTGACACCCTCCACAATCTTTACAGTGAGTCTTCTGCCTGTTGTGTTTACATATTTGAGATCCTCCACAATCCTTACAATGTGACTTAAATTTGTTGTGTTCACATATTTGTGATCCTCCACACTCTTTACAATGTGTTCTCTGTTTTTTGTGTTCACATATTTGAGCTCCTCTACAATCCCTACAGCACGACTTAATTTTGTTGTGTTCACATATTTGAGAACCATGACACTCTTTACAGCTCGCCCTATATCTTTTATGTTCACATATTTGAGACCCTCCACAATCTTTACATGCATATTTAACCTTTCCATGAATACACTTATATTTATTAATGTTAGAGGGTTGTGGTATTACTGTTTCAAATTTTTCCCCTGTTTTTACCAGCGCTTCTATAAGTTCTGCTTTACACATTTTAGATCGACCTTTAATATTCTGTTCTTTAGCAAGATGTTTCACTTGCACCAAATTTAATTTTTGAAGATTTTCCATCTATTTAATAATTTTTATTTTAGTCTTTAAATCAACTTAGAAAATCAAATTTATAAAATCACATAACCACCACCATAAAAAATTAAAATTAAAATGGGGTGTGTACATTGCGATAAAATTAAAATTAAAATGCGGGGGGTGGGTAAAATCCCTCCAATATACTACTGATAAGGCTGTGTAAAGGTGATGATAACCCTGGGTTAGTTCTGATTCAGGCGCAGTCACTAACTTTTAACTCTTTCAAAACCTCTGGGTTAGCGTTAGTCGAAGATTAAAGAAACTCAGGCTTTAAGTTCAACTCTGATGGGTCAGTGTTATCCATTGTTAGTATAAATACTCTGGTGATCATACAAAATCGCGCGCTCTGATTGGTTCGCTATCTCGAATTATCAGCCATTAATAACCGAGAGTGAGGTCGTTACGGGAAAATCTCAAACTGAGGCCTCGCCGTATTGACCGAGCGATAGCGAGGTCAATACAGTAGGCCGAGGTTTGAGATTTTCCCGTAACGACCGAACGGTCGAGGTTATTAAGTTGTTTATTATATGGCACAAAAACAAAAATAAAGCAAAAAAGCCAAAGCTAGCGCAGCGGAAGTGATCACTTTACATCCGGCAGTGCGCGCGCTTCCCTGTTCATTCATCTTTTCTAACTGCACAAATCAGGTGAACTGACGCGTCTTTCGATCTAAAATAATTTTTATTTTCGTCACAATTTATAGTGCAGCTGTAAAAAGTTCATGTGGAATGTTATGGTCACGTTACAACAAGGAAAATTTGGTCAATATTTTTGAGAATCAACGGCCAAAGTCAATACGTACAGAAAAATGTCAACGGCCTCGTTGAAAATATACTACAGGGAATGCACTGTTCAGAATGTTCAGTCTTCTTCATCACTTTCGATGAAGCCAAAATGGAGGGACAAAAACCACCACATGGCTCTCTGCAGGGCTTCGGGACTGAAAGCACCAAACTGGCCTCTTTTGAAGAGTTTGTCTTCTTCTTCATCTGTCAACGAGCGGGTGGCGTTTGGCCTGTTGCCCTTGCCGGCTTTCAGAACTAAACTTTTCCGTTTGGTTGCGAGAACTTTACGTGACATCTCAAATTCCTTTTGCACAAGAATGTTGAATGGAGATTTCCCATCGGAAAGGAATCTCTGAATGCTTCGTTGTTAACCCGATAGCTTGTCAGGCTCGTAATTTTACGCAAGTCCTTGAAAACTTTGCAAGTAAATGGTCAAGGTCATCAGCCGGTAGGTCCAAAACTTCTACATCGCCCTTGTTTATTGATGACAAATAGCGTTGAAATGTTTTCATGTCGCTGACTGTTTTCTTTGTTGTGTTGTCACTTAATTGCTCCTTCACGAAAGTTTTAATTTCTTCTTGACTGTTTCCTTCGTTTTCTCTATCGCCAACTCGTTCTGTCAAATCACTGTTGTCCTGAAATTGTAATTCGTCCGGATAATAAAATTCACTCTCAGAGTGTTCTTCTTCGTCACTCATTCTCAGCCGCTACAATTTTCAGACAAAAAAATCGATGGTTTTTTAATTCCTTTTTGTTTTGTTTTTGCAAGTCCGTAATCGGCCCGTGGGCATTACGGGAGAATAATGCCCTACAATTCATTGACAGTTAGCCAATCAGAGCGCGTGTTATATCGCCTACAAGCACAAGCCATATAATAATCACCGATAATCACTGAGCCTGAGGCGAATAATTGTTTTAGTATAAATACACAGGTGATAATTTCAAATAAGAAAAGAAAAGCATTTTACAACACGAAAAAATTTATTTCATCAAATGCGCGCGAACGACTGGCAGCCATTTTGTTCGTCGAGGTGATTATTTAGTAAATATTCACCGAGACGAGAATCACTCAGCCTTCGGCGAATAATTTTAATTAAACAAAACAGAAAAACTCTCACCGGTTAACTCTTGATTGGTTCTTGTTATTGTGTCAACAGTGTCTGTCTTGACGCTTAACCCCGTCTTTTTCGGGCTTTAACAGTTTCTTGCGCATCGTTTGACCCTCGTCTTAGGTTCGGTATGTAAACGCTGATTTGACTACTAATTCTCCCTGGTAAGTGGCATAACATTCTCTTGCATATGAGCGTGAAGAATTTAGTTCTAGATCTAGTCAGTAACTATTATGGGCTATAGCTGGATATTGTGGATTCTATCTATCTGTCTGGTTGACAAAGTATAGAAATCGTATTTTTAAACGTTCCAAGTGGATTACCTCAAGAAGGAAAATGGTTATGATTTACTCTTTCACTCCCTCGATCTCCGTACTTTTTCACATTATTCAATGCCTTACATATCTTTACTTATTACTATGGAGAATCTGATGGTTAATCGACTCAGTATCATTAAGGTCATAATTTTCTAAATTCTCTTTAACTGTTTTTCGTAAGATTTTATCAGGATGTAGGGAGTAATAGCATGTTGGTCACTTGTGTGACTTCTGTGTCGATTAATTATGGCACGACCTGGAGCGGATCACAGATAGAGAGAATCCACAGTATCCGGCTATAGCCCACGATAGTTACAGACTGGATCAAGAACTAAATTCTCCACACTTATATGCAAGAGAATGTTATGGGGTGATTCGCTCTTGGCACGACAGATGGGGAACCAAAGTTGTGAAATGTTCTCACTGTAGGCAATTAAAATACCGAATCTGCAAGGTCAGCTTGAGGAATCTCAACGATAACCAACATTAGTATATACCAGCAAGTAGCCTTGGCATTTTAAGCAATATGATTGGCTCACCATTTTCGGATAATCATCGCTATTCACTCCGTATAAGGGACGAACCATTAGAAAAGTGATGGGGGGGGGGGAATTTTCAGCTTGCACGAATTTTTTTTTTCGCTCACTGCTTGTGCAGGAATTTTTTTTTCAGGTGAACCCCTCTGCACGAATTTTCTTTACTACGTGTGAAAAAGTCACAATTGGACCTTCCTTCTGCATGATTTTTTTTTTAACCTTTTTCTTTGCATGAATTTTTTTTTTGGTTTCCCCCCCATCACTTTTCTAATGTTCCGTCCCTAAGGTGCCGGGAATTCTGGGAAAGCTATGGTAGAAGAAAAAATTGGCTGGCGTCAATTCTTGCTTTACACCTACCCCTCCCCTAAACCAACGTTAACGCTAACTCTTTAACTTATAACTTGTTGGGTTAGGGGAGGGCTAGGTGCATAGAAGCCCCGGTACTGATCCCTTTACAGCTGTCGCCAAGTCCTTAACCCTTTAAGCCCCGAGGGGTCTCCCTGTGACGATTAATATCGTCTGGCGTTAGCCAGAATAAAATCTGTAAAGACACTATTGGGACTTAAAGGGTTAACTGAGGTGGCTTCATTGGCAGATACTTAAACAATTGGATTTTTTTTTTCAATCTCGGTGAACAATGGCTTTACAAATATTGAACTCGCCACTTCCCAGCTTTATACATAATCTGCTACCATTCACCTCAGTTTCAGAGGATAATTGTTAAATAAATCAATTCTTTGAATTAAACACAAAAAACAAAAACATCCTGATTAGACAAAGCCACTGTTTATCAAAAATCAAAGGTAGCCTAAAAATACAAAAATCACACAGATAAAAGCCAAAAAGTTTTATTAATGAAAATACGAAGTCGCCCTCATAACTTCATTAGTGCAATTGTGTTAGAATCTAAAAGTCAACGAGAACTGAGTTTGTCAAAGCGTGTAAACCTAAACCTGCATGTGCTAACGGTGGCGTTCACAGGGGCAAAACGGACGTTTTTAGAAACTGAAATTCTGCGTACTTTGGTACGAAAACAATTTTTTAAACTGAAAATTCTTACTCTATTTGTGCTTGTAGTATATAAATCTAAAGGACTTGTTAAGTGCCCCAGCCACTAAACAGAGTTTCTTCTACAATGCTTTTATTTAGTTTTCAAAGCTTTTTCACAAACTGAGACCGCCTTAAACCGGCGGTCATCGCACTTGATATCATTCCACCGGTCCAGCCAAAAGGAGTTGGTGATCACCATCTCAGTACAAAACTCCCACCCATTGGTATTACTGGGTTCACCAGGGATCCAGTTAGTGTAATTTGTTGGTGTGCTGGCGTCGG
>OX453278.1:8411096-8563596 GCA_949710005.1 Ricordea florida
GCGTCTAAATAGGCAAACTTAAAGCACTTATTTTAGTTATTTCCATGGCTGTTGAATCATTATTCTACTGAAACTTCAACTGCAAACATTTAGAGTGAACGAGTCGGAGAAATGAAGGCGATGACAAATATCCTTCCATTGTGCATCAAACCGATCAAGTTAACTGCGTGGCCGTTTTACCGATGACTTCCGAACATAACCAAAGATAATCGGAGTATTGCAAACGATTTGCATTCTTCTGTCAACGTTTTAAGTTTTAATGCATGGTACAGGAAATGCCTTGACTCGTCGTTTATATTCTCCATTCAGTGTACTACTAAACGTTTGCAAAGTCACAATTCATTTATTGAACACTTAACACTGGATTCTACACAGTAACTCTAAAAGTTCCAAGATCTAATTCTGAGTAATTCTCGTTAGTGAGTGCCATACATTTTCATATGTTTTCGCGGTGTAAAGAGTTTGTCATCAGTTTAATTTGATATCCTTGAGGTGTTGACATCCCTCAGAACTCTGTTTGCTGGACACCTCACTTATGTGTAAGGACAAATTGCATGTCGATCTTCTTTGGAATTGAAAGGTTTTAAAGAGATCACGTACAAAGCTGGAGGCAACACCCTTATAGAAGTAGAAGTTCGGCTGTTCACAGTCCCCTATTTTCCCAAAAACCTCCTCGCAAAAATCGCTATGCAAGTTCGGCGGCCATATTGAAATGTTCAACGCGCGAAATCTTGGGTAAGTGCAAACCGCCTACCGCAACCAGCACCCCACCCCAATATCAGTTTCTGGGCAACTGTGCACCTACCCCTCCCCTAATCCAACAAGTTATAATGAGTTAAAAAGTTAGCGTTAATGTTGGTTTAGGGGAGGGGTAGGTGCACGGTTGCCCAGAAACTGATATTGATCCGAACAGTTTTGCCCTTTTCCCAAAAAGCGCACGCCGCATATTTCAATATGGCGACCAAACAAGAAAGCGACTTACTCGGCATGTTAACGCGTAGATCACGAAGGAACTGTAAAACTGTTTACCTTGTAAATGAAATGTGAATTACAGATGGATTCTTTACTCACGTTCGCACTGCAAGTCACCGGTCCAGTTGCCTCTGTTACAAACCAAAGTTGCATTTCCTTTTTCTTTGTAACCAGGTTGACATTTTAGAACAAGAATTTCACCACTTCCGTAAAATCTCCTCTCTTTATTTGGTTGGGTGACGTTGTCAACCTTTGGAATCTCTGATGCTTTACACGCTGTTGCTAAAAGAAAAACAAGTACAATTTTATCTTTTTGACGGCCACGTTGTCACAAATCAAGTCATTTTACATATGGCATTGCTGAGTTTCGGGACACTTCACTTTCTTAAGTCCAGCTGACATACATTGCGCAACCTTTCGGTATTGCATATTATTTTAGGTGTCGCTTAAGGTATTGTCACTTATAACTTACAAAAGTCGATGCAACGACCCCAGGGGATGAAGGCAGGCTTGGAGGTCAAGGTTTCATATGAGCACCTCAGACACTTTGCACTCCCTTGGTCTGGCTGGTAATACCCGACTGGACATGGCAGGCATGTTCCATTGCTAAGTCCATATGAACCAGCGGTACAATCAGCTAAAAGTCATAAAGAATAACGCAGTTATCAAGAATAGAAAACGCTCTTGAGTCACAGGTGGTCCACTAGGCAGGAGCTTTCACCAGTAGTTGTAGCATGAAGCACTAGTGAGTATTGCTACCCCCTCCCCCTCCTCTTCCTCCTCCTCCTCCTCCCCACGGATGGAATGACATCCTCATCTTTGTGTCGCCTTGGCCCTATCTACACCTCGGCAGTCAACTAGATGGTACTTTTTAATTATGTTTTTTTACCTTGTAGGTTAACAAAGCCTAGTTTGACTCTAAGGAAATTTCTGCACAGTTTCGATGGAACGTTGCAAAGTTTTTCAGTTCCTCATCCTTGGATGGAATGGCACCGCCACTTTTATATCACTGTAACCCATCAATAAAACGTTGCAGGAACACAAGATGTTATGGAACTCTAGGGAAGTGTATGAAAATGAATGCCAAGACATGTGTGCTATTTTCTATTCTAAAGACCAATTTTTTTTCTTGCTTCGCGTTTGTACTCTGCCCGTCAGAGCGACTAAATAGAACTCACAGCCAATACATATAAATGCGCAGGTGAACGAGACAATGCGCTAGCGAAGCGCTAACTTACTGCAAAGAAATCCATTTTGTTGGGGCTCTTTTCCGGCAGAGCACTTTTGTGTGAGAACTTCCATTGTAAGACTTCCCGCTCTTCCTTGGATTTTTGTGTTTCTCCACTGGTACATTAACTTGCCTTCCTGAAGGGCAGATTGAAGTGACTTCACATCAAACGCCAGGCTTCTTTGAGATTTAGAGAATTCGTCCAACGCCTTCAAGTAGCGTGATGTACCGTCTTCAGGAATGGTGGGCTCATGGCCGTTAACCACAAAAGAAATGGATGTATTTGGGGGTGGGTCGTATTTGAATGCTTCAACTCTTTTCGAGGGCCAGTCCATATATCGAGTTATTTCATTTAGGGTAAACTGGAAAGCGCCCGAGTCATATTGCTGCGACTTCGAAGAAGTGATTTTGCTGCAGTTTGAAGCACTTTTGGTGGCACACTGGGCAAGGTCAATTGCCAGTCTGAGAGAAACTCTTGTTGTGCCAGGAGTGAATCCTAACACGTCCAGCCTTGCAATTCTGCTTTGGACCTCTTGATACAGATTCGTAGCGTTGCAGTAATAAAAGCCAGCATCTTCAAACGTGAGGTTGTACAACGTCAGAAGTGGTTCAGTGAAGTTGAGCGAAACAGCTTGGCCAGTTTGACTTTTCATAGGTATGAAGAACCACTCGACAGAGGGTCGAGGAGTTCCACTGCAGTTACAAACCATCGATGCCGTTTCACTTCCTAAGAGAACTTGCAAATCGCGAGGATTTTCCGTTATATTTGGCTTTTGATGGACAATCAGCATTGTGACATTCGAGGTTACACTGCCTCTCTTGTTGGACACTTCACAAGTGTATGCGCCTTCATTGTGGACGGTGGCATTTCGTAAAATGAGCTTGCTTCCAGTGAAGTCTTCTATCACTTGACCGTTCTTCTTCCAGAGGTGTTGGACTTCGATTGCACTCATAACCTCGCATGTTAGCTCTACGGTGCCACCTTCTAAGGCAGTGATTCGTGCAGGAGAGCTCTTCACAATTACGGGTGCTGCACCGCAGAGTACGACGTCATCGTTGGTCTTGTTTAACAAATCCTTCGCGTTTGCAATGGTTTCTTCCAAAATGTGCAAAGGGGTATTTTCGTCCAGCAATCCATCAATGGTTTGCTCCAATCGTCGAAGCATCTGCTTGATCTGTACCACTCGTGGATTGTCTTCAAACTCGTACAAGTCTCTTAACGTGTCAAAAAAGTAATCCACGCAGTCGTTTGAACCCGAACATTCAGTGAGATTTTTTGCTCTCGTTGTCACGTCAATGTACCCCCGCCAGTGTTCTAACGTCGTATTCCAAGATGTCCTGGTAGAACTGCTGTTTTGAACCTCTTTTAAAGATTGGATCATTTCGCCAAACGCTGCACGGATTTGTTGTGACGCTGCTGGTTTCGTTTTCCCTTTGTTGCTACCAGATCCCTGTGCTTCGTCTTGTTCAAAAGACAGTTTGTCAAAGTCATGCACACTTGCAGCCATTTCTTTTTCAAGTTTCTTGGTCGTCACCACGACAAACTCCAAAGATTGTACGATATCTGTGAAGAAACCGTTTGCTTTTTTCGCGAAAAGACACGATCTCAGGTTTGTTGCCAGAGAAGGGTCATCAAATATCGATTCAGGTGACTCCTGCCCGGTTGATCGTCTTTTTCTTGAATCAGACGTTCCATAAAGTGATTCAATGACACGCTTTGAGGCCAGGTTAAGAGAAAACTCAATGTTTTTGAAATTCATTGGAAACTCAACTGTGCTGTCACCACCTTCAGCAGTTTTCAGGGACGCTACAAGCGGTAATAGCGTCTTAGTCGTTGAAGTCAGCGTCGTGGAGAAGGAAAGCCCCTCCACAATAACTAATCGTTTCACTCCAAGACGCTCCATTTTTTCTCCAAGTCTCAGCCCGAGTTCCTCACGAGATGTTACTCTTGTGACATTTACGGAGTCCTCGGCATATTCTTGTTGCTTGTGAAACGCCTGAACAAGCTCTACTTGCTCTGATAGAAAGTCAACTTGTGCCCTGGCCTTGTTCACGTCCAGTTGAGCAAGAGTCATAATCTCGCCCTTGTGCATCATGTCCTGAAAGTCTTGGAATAAAGTATGGTTCTCAATTCGGATGTTTTCAGCGAAGTCCGTCATGTTATTGAAACACTTAGTGTTGTGAGTAACGCATTTGGGATCCAGAATCTTAACTCTTTCTCCAGAGTCACGGTCGCAACATTCGAAGGGTTGATCATAGCCAGAGAAAACTTTTTGATACTTCGGTTTGTTGCATTTAAATACTTTGATTTCCCTCTTTTTAGATTCCCTAAAGTTAATGTACTTTTTGTAAGAGACCTTTTTCGATGGTCCTTTTACACTCACGCGATAGCTATCACAACCGGTGAATGCTTTAGAAAACCAATTTTTGCTTCCACAGTTACCCTTCACCTTTGATGTAAACGTTGGCACCCAGTACCAGTCAGTCAACACCTGTTGCACAATGACGTCAACAGTGATTTTTTTCTTTACTTTGCTACAGTCAGGTACTGGATATTCCACCGTCATTTTCTTTCTGCAGATCTTCGGTATGCAAGCGTTCGTGTCAACATAACTGCAATTTTGTAATTCGCAGACACTTTGACTCTTAAGCATAATGTAGTACATTAGGGTGCTATTCAACTGAAGTTTGGCCTGTTCATATTCACTCCGATGTTTATTTAGCAATGACTGTTTTGTCCTCAATTCATCCGATGCCTCAAGCAATTTGTTTTTGCTCTCCTGTAACTGCTTCTTTGCCTCTATCGTTCTCCTTTGTGCATTGTGAGCGGTATTTTGTACTTTTCGGACCCGTCTTGCTGCTTTTTCAGCCAGGGCGTGAATGCTCTCTTTTATTTTGTTCTCAAGCAAACTCGGAAGTAACGAGGACTTGAGCATCTTACCGTTGACGGAGAAAACTAGAGAATTCCAGTCTTGACCTGGCTTCACCTTTGCAATAACATTCATTTCTGTCGGAAACTGCCTGAAAATGTCGCCATTGGTTTGAAAGGATAACTGCGTCTTTTCGAGAGCGACGTTGATATCTCTGCTGACACCCAGCAAGCGAAGACGAGCATCAAAGGAAGCAGACACGTGGTCGGAGTTACTGTCAAAAGTCATAATGATACTCTGTCCACTCGAGATAGTCAAGATTTTTCCAGGGCTCAAAGACAACATTCTAGAGGCCTTTCCTCGTACATGGAATGTTGATAGTGGGGGCAAATCTGGCAAGCAAGTATTATCCACGAGGTAGTCAACTGTTGCATTGATATCGTCAAAGCATAATGTCTCCAAACAAAGTCTTGCAAGAAAGTGGAAGCTTATGCCTTGGAAATTCACTTGGACCAGCTGGCCTGCAAACTGAAGGGTGAGTGATCTTGGAAATCCGAATTGGAAATCGTCTATCATTAACAGTATGTCTGCCACCGCTGATTGGTCAGGCAAGGACTCTAAGCGATTCTTTAGCAATTCGACGATCTTGCCTGAATCGTCGATCTTTTTATCAATGTCACTGATCAGTCGGCGAAGGTTTGCGAAATCTATTTTCCTATCCAGGAAAAGCACCCTTCGTATCTCACGAATCGATTTCTCGAAATCACTTGACAATTTGATCCATTTGTCCAGAGTTGTTTTCTTCTCGGGTAGAAACGATTTGGCATCCTCTAGAATCTGCTCAAATTCAGGTCCCAGGTATCTGAGATTGGTTAGTGTACGGCGTAGCTCACGCTTGTTTGCTACTTGATCTTGCAGGCCTCCATGAACTTGTACGAAAACTGTTAGATACATTTGCTGGTCCTTGACCGGTTGCATATACGGCGCTAATGGACTGTTTCGTATAACTCTACTGGCGGATTTCCCAAATGCAAATGATATCCCTGGTGTGCTGTCACTGCAATTAGTTGCTCCTGTTGGTTTGGAAAAGAAATGATAGAAACGAAAGAAACGACGATTCAAAAATTTGTTCATGGTAATATATGCAAGTCTTTGTAATATATTGTAGGGAGTTGATGTCAATTGGGGTTTGCCCTGTTTCTTCCTCCTGTCATAGTTGTTTTTTTTTTTCGTGTGCAATATATCTAATTTTTGTGACGAAAGTAATAAAACAAACAAAACAAAAGAAGTCAACAATAAGACATTGATTTTACTTTTAAGGAGGACAGTTAACATGGGACTGCAGTCAGTTTGCTAAGAAACTGGGAAAAGAAAACCCCAATTGTCATAGTCTGCAGAACACTGAGTAATGAACAGTGGATGACTACTGGGTTCAAACTATTTACAGTAACGTGCAGTACGTGAATTAATATCTGCACTTGTTGTTTAAATGCTTGGAGATCGTCTACTTTGACGATTGATCTACGTAAGTTAGTTAGTTTAAAATGTAAATGATGGCCGCAGTTTTGAACCCAACGTTAGCAGTTGCGAAGATTAGAGCTGAAAAGCCTGAATTTCCCTCAGGCGTTATCTTCGCAGCTGCTTAAGTTGCGTCATAGCTGCCACGATCTCTTTTTACCTCCGTCAAGGAGGGTATGTTTTCACGCCTGTCTGTTTGTTTGTTTGTCTGTCTGTTAATCGTTTTACGCAAAAACTAATCAACGGATTTGCACCACATTTGGTGAAAAGGTCGCAAGTATACCCAGGATCAATCGATTAAAATTTGGGATTTATCCGGATTAAACTCCGGATCTCATATCCAGATGAGTGTAATATCAGGTGTAGATTTGACACAATACGGGGCGGAGGTATGCGCTCTACGTAGTGCCCGTCTAGTTATTTATAAAATCTTTCTTCTGCCGCGCACATACATGAACTTTTCATATATTTGCATTCATTTACTCAGCTAAATGCTGGCTCCCCGAGTAGGTAAACTTGAGCAAACTAAGCACACAGAACGCACCGGAAAGACGCTTGTCGCTAAAGATCTTACGTCGAGGGCCATCTTGACGAACTGACTAATAGCAAACTTCAAAAACAGCCCCAATTGGGCGAAATTTAGGGAACGTTTACAGCTAGTTCCATTTTATGAGGATGGTCTGTTCATTGAATTCCAATTACAGTCATCAATTCCTCTTGTACGAGATCGATATGCTCCCATATGCTAACTAATGGGAAACCCAAATAGAAAACTTCCAAATGCGAAAAACTTTAGCGATATTCGCCGAATTTCATTTTATTTTTTTCTGTGTTGTGTAAACGTCTGTTACTCAATCGACTTTGAATTTTTGCACCGACAACGCACATACTTAAGTTCCGGATGTGACGCAGCATTCTGGGTGATGTAGTATAGTGTAGTCAAATACTCGATTCCTAGGTTGCTTCCACTTATTCATTGTGTCCGTGTTCTTACCTCCTAAAAAGCCCATTCCAGCAAAGTTAGAATCCTTGATTGGTAACACAAAGTCTTTGCCCAGAGTTCGTCCACTGATAGTCACCAATGAGTTCCCTTTTAAATGAATTTTGAAGGGTTTGGTGAAACGGTCGTGGAAGAGCTGCAACAAAAACGAAGCAAACTTCAGTTAGTACCACTAGAAAATGATTCACGTCGCCATTTTTAATTAATAATTATTCTCCGAAGGCGAAGTGATTTTCGGTGAAGATTCACCGATAATCATTGAGCCTTAGGCGAATAATTGTTTTAGTATAAATACACAGGTGATTATTTAAAAAAAAAAGGTTAAAAGGATTGTACAACAAGAAAAATATTTATTTCATAAAAAGCCATTTTGTTCGTCGAGGTGATTATCGGCTCATAATCCGAGATAGCGAACCAATCAGAGCGCGCGATTTTATATTATCACCCAAGTATTTATGCTAATACTTGATAGTTACGAGGCTAATCTAAGGCTAGCTAACAATAGCTGCACAGAGGCAGGGCCGTAACCATTTAAAACAGAACGACGCGAGCCCTGTACACCCAATTGAAGGTAGATCTTTGATACCAGTTATCGTCTTTAATTTAGTTATGAATTCATCATTTTTTAAAATTCTTATCCTCTTCCGGAAATGGGCGGGTATTTTGCGACATTCGTACAGTCGAATCTGTTTAAGTAGTCACCAATATTGGTTTGACTATGTTGTGGATCAGAACAGGTCTGACCGGCATTAGTGTGAACCAATGCAGGCTTGACAGGATCAATACAGGTTTGACTGTATTGTGGATAAATACAGGTTCCCGGATATCGTGGATCAATACAGGTTTGACTGTCTTTTGGATGGATACAGGTTTCACTGTATCGTGGATCAATGCAGATTTGACTGTATCGTGAATCAATACAGGTTTGACGGAATCGTAGATCAAAACAGGTTCGACTGCATTGTGGAACAAAACTGGTTTGACTGTTCTGTGGATCGATGCGACTTTGACTTCATCGTAGGTAAATACAGATTCGATTATTTTGTGGATTTTAGGCCCTATTTACTACCATGCAAAAACATACTGGTATGTCATCTCACGTACATTGTCCAATCCGTCATAGTAAACAAAACTCTCTCCTGTCGTCTGAATAGTCACTTTAAGTTTTCCCGGGATCTCCACCTTCCACTCTACATCCCCTTTTAACCAGAGGTTGTATCGAAAAGATGGCGACCTTGTTAGGTCACTTCCATTCCAGAATACACCCTGCACTGTGTTGATGGTCTCTGCGTCGTTCAGGAGGCCAACAGATCTCACACGCAGGTCAAAGCTGCGTTGCTTCATATGACGCAGGAAGCTGAGTGTATTTCTTAGTTTAACGGTTTGGTCGTTGGGAAACCTTAGAAACACTGCTGGCTTGCAGATGTCCACAACAAAGCATGTCTTCCCGTCTGCAAGTAACGATACTTCATCACGACCAACGAACATCTCATAATTAATAACGGGCTTGAAATAAGCAATGCTTCTTTTTGGTTTCAGCGGCAATCCCGAGCAGTGTTCTACATCACTAAGAGTCGAACTTTCCACATTAACAAAGACATTTCGGATGTCGAACACGTCGCTAGAGTCTTCCATAACAAGTCGGAGCCATCCAGGACTCGATTTTGTTAAAGATTGCAGAAACGCGGAGGCCAATGTGTCAGCTTCCATTAGTTCTAGCAGATTGTCTGGTTTTCCTTTCTTTGTAGAGCAGGTTCCACTGTTCGAGTAGGAAACGTCAAACTCCTTATCCGAGGATGTCATCGCAATGCTTGCTTCTGTCATCTTCTCTCGGGAAAGCTGAAGTTCTTGCAAACGTAAACCAATCAGCGATAATGGAATGTTATTTCCGTTGTCTGTTGCGATGTGGACTATGCCGCTGGTAGATGAAGGATTCCCAGTCCATGGTGCGGTTGATAAAAGTCGTAATTCACAGTCGTGCAAGTCCGTTTTGCGTTCCTCGCATCCGATTGGTAACTCCTTTTTCAGTAAAAACAGCTTTATGTGCAAACTTTCAGAACTCGACATTTCTGGAGAAACAAAGACCACGCTTTTTTCTGGGATGTCGAAGTCATCTTTACTCGAACCCTCCAACGTGTACGAAATAGTGCGAATACCAGGTTTCTCGGCTTCGACGGTGAACTCTTGTCTCGTATTGGGAAACGTAATATTCAGGGAAGTGGAAGGTTCGAAGGTTAATCCCTTGTTGGAGTACAGAGATATTTTAAGCCTATCCTCTGGTTGCGCCACTAAACGAAAGACCTTGGATTTCTTTCGTGGGTGGAGCTTTGTAAAGGTGGGAGTGGTGATGAATCCTGTTTGACAAGTGTCACCTTTGTACCCTGTACCTTCGCAGTTGCAAGTGAAGCGTTTTTCGTCTAAAGCTGTACAGTTGCCTCCGTGTCTACATGGATTTGGGGCGCAAGTTTGGACCTCTGTTGAACAGAACAATACGATACAAAGTGCCTATTAGTATAGAACTAGAATGTTCTACCCTAATTAATGTTCCAGTTTGTGATAAAAGTTGAGCCCAATACCAAATTTTGTCGTACCATACCTTCGCAGTCGAATTGCCCAATTTTCCATTCAACGCTATTATCACCGGCCTCTGACAGAGTGCAGTTTGCAGAGCCATCTCCTTTTAAATAGAGATTTGGGCCACATCCAAAGTGACATGTCGAGCCGAATGAGGTATAGCATGGAACTGATATAGAATGACCAGGAATACTAGGTAACAACTTCTTGCATTGTTTTGCTGAAAGAGAACACGAATAACATGTCAGATAGATTTAATTGCAATTTTATTCCTGTGTTGCTCCTTTTCCATGCATGAGTAACTTCAGCTGATTCGCTTTCCCTGAGTTGACTATTTTCTCAATTCGCATAACCTGTTCGCTTGGATCAATGTCTGTATCTGGGCAACTGTGCACCTACCCATCCCCTAACCCAACATTAACGCTAACGTTTCAACTTGTTATAACTTGTTGGGTTAGGGGAGGGGTAGGTGTACAGTTGCCCAGATACTGACACTGATCCGTTTGCTTAATAGAGTATATAAGTGACATAAAAACTAAGTGAGGAGGGGAATAATCTAAAATTCTTATTGAGGCTGAGTTGGCGATTGACATAGAAGGGAACTTCGAGCAGTACTGTCTTTGCGCCAAGTGCAAGGTCTGTGTATTTTGTACTGAATACTAGTTAAAAGAACGGTTTGTATTTCCAAACGTCCTTTTTGCCCTGTTTTTAAAACTGCTCTGTTTGACTGTTGGTTTTTCTACCTTACCGTCGCACGAAGTCGTATTTCCACTCCATCTTGAAGTGGCCAGACATGTTCTGGACTGGGAACCAACCATGTAGTATCCAGGACTGCACGAAAACGAACAGGTGCTATTGGTAACCAGGCCTAAACATATCATCTTTCCATGATGAGGAGAAACGATCTGCTCGCAGGGTAGACCTGGGAAAGATACATTGAAGAACTTAATACATATACCGTTCGAAAGAATGTCGGATACGAACTAATGCTGCTTCGTTAAAAAAATACCATTATCATCACCATTATCTTTACCATTATCATTATCATCGTTTGTTTATATAAAATTACAACCACATTTAGTGGCTCAGCCATTGCCTTGAGACTGAAAGTATTAAATACTTCTTGAAGACATACTACATAAACGTGGTCGCTAATGAAGGGTTCTATTGTATGATTGTTGGGCTCCGAATTTTATTGCCCAAGTAATATCATTCAAACAGAAATAATACCTTCACATGTCCTTCGATCTGCTCCAAGTTTATACCCTACTCGACATGAACAGCGGTAGCTCCCATAAGTGTTGATACAGGCATGTTCGCACTGGTGACTTCCGCTCTTGCATTCGTCGACGTCTTTTGAATGAAGTAAAAAAAAGCCTTACATAGCAATTGGATGATCAGTTAAAAAGTAAGAAGTATGAGTGGTGTGTTCCCAGAATTGTAAGAAAGTGGAAAAATCGGATAAGCACGCAAAATAGTAGAACATTTTCAATTACTACAACAGTATAGCGTATTGCGAGAACTCGGATTTCTTTTTTCCAAGTTTTCTTCTACTGCAAGATGCTTAAAAATTCATCTTTTCGTGTCTTGTTCTAGTTACCAATCGAGCTGATATGGTAAGATGATTTTCTATGGTGGTTAAACTTTCTCTAACAACTCACCGTGGTACAATAACAAGTATTGTGGGGATAGTTTCTAAAGAATCTGGTGCTGCGTCGGTGGGAAATTGAAACACAAGAAATTGGGTAAATCAAACGAGTTGACTAAGTAAATTATACCACCGTAAGATAAATGGGAGGTGCTGACGTTTCGAGCGTTAGCCCTTCGTCGGAGCTAACGCTCGAAACGTCAGCACCTCCCTTTACCCAGTTTCTTGTGGTATAATAACCCTTATTTTTCGAAAATGGATCAAGAAGTGTTTGTGGAATACATAATGTCAAATGGATGAGGGAGCGAACAGTGAACGACTCATGAAAGGTGTCTTGGTTGCCCTGTCTTGATCGTGAGTGACAAAACATGCAGAGGGTTGGGGCCTGCCCCTTCCTGATCCTCCTCCTTTAGTCCCAATTGTTCTTGCTGCTCTTCCATACATCGCTGGACGCCTATTCTGCAGGCTAATGCACCTATCAATGTTAAGCCGGCGGGGGGGGGGGGGGGAGTCAGGGCATGGGGTGGGGATTTGACATTTTTGAAAAATTTGCCGTCGAATTCCCTGCCCACGGGCAAATCATTCCAGTCAAATGCAACCAAATTTCCCCACCCCGGGATGCACATCACTGTCAAATACCCAAGCCTGGCAAAGAAAGATTCAAATATTCCCTCCCCCGGGAGAACAAGGTCAGTCAAATGCCCTACCCCAGGGTCAACAAAGACAATCAAATCCCCACCCCATGCCCTGACTCTCCCCCCGCCGGCTTAACATTGATAGGTGCATAAGAACGAAACTAATTCAAGAAACGAATCAAAATGTTTTATGAAACGAGTTGATCACTTAAGCTTTCATTTCGTAATATTTAAGAGCAACTAATCCATCTATCAATGTTAAGCCCGAGGGGGGGGGGGGGGGCACAACGGGCATATGTGGGGCATTTGACGTCTATTGCCTTTCTCACCCTCAGGAATTTGACTAAGAATCTGGGCCCCAGGGTGGGGACGTTTGCTTTTTTTGCTAGACGCTAGACTTGTTGATTATTTTTCTCGGATTACACAAAGTATCAAAAGAATCAATAAAAAAGCTTGGCAATTTATATCAATGATTTGTAAAATATACACAACAACTATTTTGAATTTAAGGGGTTTACGTCCCCAAAATAGGGATATTTGATCTGATTTGACCAAATTTTGGGGCCCCATAGTGGAAATTTTGACCAAAAATTCCTCTGAAAAGTCAAATGCCCCCCCCCTCGGGCTTAACATTGATAGATGCATAACAGTTGGCGTGTCAGGCCTTCCGTTCGTAATTCGCTCTGACGAAAGGCTAGCGCTCAAATCGTCAGCACCTCTTGAGTCTTGCAGTATTAAAAGTCACTCTGTCAAGTCCCTAATCCATTTCTTGTGTCTTTCAACCCCCCAACGATACAGCACCAGTTTGACTAGAACTCCTTTTATTTCAATAATGGATTATTTCTCTATGTGGGCCTCTTGTGATTTGTGGGCACCTTTACTATGACTCTGTTACTTACGCACCTTGACAACGTTTCTTGTCGTACATCAGCTTAAATCCATTATTACAATCGCAGGTAAAGCTCCCTTCGTTGTTGATGCATTTCTGTTGACAGTCAGCCAGTGAAGCCGTCTTGTTTGTTCCAACTATATCTTCCAAGGCGCACTCATCCACATCTGTAAAAATTGAGTCATTATTACAAAGTCATGAAATGGTACGATACCCGAAATAGTACCTTTGTCTTGCCATCATGAGTGGCAAACCACAGAAACTTTGCGAAACACTAGTCATATTACATACGTCTAGTCATAATATCTGTGGCTGAAGCCAGCCCAGTTCGCTTGCGCTAGATTCGCGCTCTTTTGGGTCACGTGACCTTAGTAGCGAAGTAGTGTGGTTGTGTTCAGACCAATATTTATTTCTCGCTAGTTCAGCGTGTATTCGTTTCATTATTCGGTCATTTCGCTGTACAAGGCTGGACAAGGTACACAACCTTTCATTTACCTCCTGTATTTCTAGTTGTCCTTTCATAGTGTTGTTTATGTTGTCTTCTTCACAAGTCGATTTCTTGGTGTATAGTTCGGTAAGGCCTATCTTTGTATTTTCTTTTAGTTTTACGGTTTCAGTTTGGACCAGTAAAATCCCAGCTATAACTACGACTTGGTTGGTTGAATCATCTGTAGTTACAATATCACTTATGGTCATTTAGAATTCCCATTCTTTCTAAATTTGTAACAATTCCTTAACAGCATTGTAAAAAATTATGGGACATTCCAAATGCTGCCTACTTATATTGTTTCTCTCAGCCAATCAAAACTAAAGAAATTCGTTAGAATTCGTGTTTCAACCAATCAGTAGTTGTTCAGCTTTTTTACTATTTTTGTCCTTGCTTCGTTTTTTTTATATATTTTCAAAACCTATATTTTAATAACCTGTTTTAGCCTACAATTTTGAAACAGGTTCTTATTTTGTCGGAGAAATTCAGTCAAACACTGGATACACAAATT
Organism: Ricordea florida; assembly: GCA_949710005.1. Taxonomy (NCBI): domain Eukaryota; kingdom Metazoa; phylum Cnidaria; class Anthozoa; order Corallimorpharia; family Ricordeidae; genus Ricordea; species Ricordea florida. The sequence goes on from OX453278.1 coordinate 8,425,429, forward strand.
TAATAGAACAAGCTCTACCAGTTAGTAAATGAAGATAAATCCTTGGCAATGAGACAATTAACATGTAAATCTATAAATAGGCCATATCCACCAATGATAAACACCTCATTTATTATTAAAGATAAAAACCTGTTTAAGAACCTGAGTAGTCTGATTTTCCAGTTAGCACCATTTTTGTAAGAACCTTCTAAGCCCAGCTTGAAAGAAAATTTAGGGTGTTATATGCGGGTGTTTGCTGCATATCTTAATTCTTGTGCCAATGAGAATGATACAGTTTGTAACTAAAAGGGCCACGTCATCTTCCTCCAGTCAAAAGAACAACGTCAAAAGCTGTCCATTTAAATCTTGTTGTTGGTCTAGATTTATAGCTTTGTTACCTATTGCTTTTATTAGACATGTTTTAGTAATTAATTTGTTGTTTTAATTATATATTTATTTTTCTTTTACTTTCAGAGAGCTTCACAGAATATTACTTTTGGGAGGTGAGCTCCCTGATTAAAGGTTGTTGTTGTTATTGTTGTTGTTGTGTTGTTGTTGTTATTGTTATTGTTATTATTGTTGTTGTTGTTAGTATTGTTGTTGTTATTGTTGTTGTTATTGTTATTATTTATCATAGTATCATTTTTATTGTTATAAATAAAGAGATTTGTGTTATAAATAATAACAATGGTTATTATTATTATCGTTGCCTTTGCCACTGTTATTATTACATCATCATCAAAAAACTACTTTCGACATTGACTTGAAAACGAATTGTAAATACCTGTACAAGTTCTTTCGTTTTTGCTTAGCTCATATCCCTTACTGCAAGCACAGAAGTAGCCACCAAGTGTATTGTGACACTGATCTTCGCAACCATGGAACACGGAGCATTCATCGATGTCTAAACACCAGTCAAAGTATTAAAATCATATGAAGTCTTTCTTTGCAATCGTGAATAAACGAGCCAACAACATGCAGCTACATTTGCGACACACCCCTCAATCCAAGTTAACTTGAGAGCTAACTAATGGGGTCTAATTGCTCAATTAAGGCAGAAATGGAGGATATCACTCGGTGGCGAGAAAATATGAGTTTTATGTTCGAGTGACAAGAACAATGTCTCACGAGTGAGCACAACAAACGAGTGAGATATTGTTCTTGCCACGAGAACATAAAATTCATATCTTCGAGCTAACGTGTAATTTTCTTTTTGTTATCTAAACAAAAACACATTAAGACGTTTTTTCGGCAGCTTTGTGCATAAACTGAATCGTACTGCAAGGCGGGAAATGACGTCATCGATATCCTCACTAGTAAGGATATGGAAAATACGCCACTATGGTTCCGGATGTTGTTTCGTATGACTGAATTCTACGAGTGGTGTAACTCCCAGTAAAACACTCACGTCTATATAATAAATTGGAAATATTTCGCAATGCGTACCTCCCCTGTTAGGTCTGCTAGGCATTTCTTTTGTTCCCCAAATTTAAACATGCACAGTGTTACTACTCCATGTTTGATATTCACACAAAACGATGGTCAGTACGGTCACATTTTATCCCTAAGTCGTCACGCTGTAGGCGAACAATTCTTACGTTGTTCAATGCACGAAAAGAATTTATTTATAGCTCTACACCGCGGCGCTCAAGGCTGGCGGTTTCTCGTGAAATCCTCTTCTAAGATCGGCCTTCAAAACTCTCACAAATCTGACATATTTATAACGACAAAGAGTGCATAACCAGAAGTCTTCATCTCTATTATTTGGCGTTGGTTTAGCTTTAGGAAAATGGTACCACCAAGTCATTTCACTTTGCAACTATTGACAATGACTCCTGGGATTCCTTCGCTACCAACGCAATTTCTCAAGGTTTACGACTGGAATGGAGACTAAATACAGTTGACACTCAAATAAAGTTCATTATTATAGTGACACCGTATCAATGGCGCTTTCCATTCAACAAAAATTCCGACCGGTTCGACCGGTCAAAGTGGACCATCTTCAAAGCTGGTCCCGAATATTCCGGTCGGACCAAACCGAAATGGTCCGTTCCATTTGACGTACAAACGAAATTACCGGAATTTTGGGTTGAATGAAAAGCGCTCAATGTCTCGCCTTATTTTGAGATCTATATTATGTATGTGTCACGAAATGTCTCACCTTAGTTTGAATTATCCATACCAGTCACAACCATTTCTCAAGGGATCCGAGAATCGCAAACACAACACAACCATCACGCGCTTCCCCATAAAAATTCCTTCCAGCAATAGACTACTTGAAACTAAAACGTTGTATTCTGCTGGATGTTAAAACTCCTTTTTACTGAATTCTGTTAAAGCTATTATTCTTTCTGCAAATTGCGATATCACTTATTTTCAATTCCTCACCTGAACAGGTTCTTCTGTTGCGGTCCAAAGCGAAGCCCGTTTTACATTTACACCTGTGCCTGCCAATGAGATTCTGGCAAGTTTGTTCACAGAAACCATTGCTATTCTCACATTCATTCACGTCTGAAAAGACAAAAATAGAGGACAAGTTTTCCATTGATCCACAGGCTAAAACTAAGGCAAAGGACTGCCGGATTAGAAAAAAAAAAGAAAAGCCATAAGACATGAAACGTGTTCTTGCCTTTGAATGTCTCTAATCACAGCTTGTCCACATTCAGTCTACCAAGTACCATATTTGGAAAGTGAGAAAAACCTAATTAACCAATCAAATTGGCTTCAGTAGGGTGGAAAATACTCACGTCTGCAAAGAACATGGCGGACACAGTCATCATTGTTGTCTCTACATGTTGTTTACGATCCAACAAACTCAAACACTGGGGCAAGCCGTTTCCAGATATGGTACCTAATTATTGAATGTGGCGCGTTGCATGTGTCAAATCTTATGTGTTTATGATAAAAACAGTTTTATCGGTTTCGTTCTGTAAATGGCTAAATAAGCTCATCAGAACAGAGTGAATAAAATGTCTACTCAAGTTTACAATAGCAAACTCATACCAATTTCCAACAATAACAGTTACAATTGTTCAGAACTTTAAATTGGAGAGAAGAACATTTATATTTGAATTGTGTACCTTGGCACTTATTGTCCACCATTCGGAATCCACGTCTGCAAACGCAACGAAAACTTCCCGGTGAATTTACGCACTGATGAAGACATCCTCCCTTGTTTGTGGCACATTCGTCAATATCTGCCAGAGACAGGTAAAAACGGTAAAGGCGCACACGAGCCCTAAGGCCCACAAGGCCGGAGCTTATCCCGGTTTCAATAGCATGAAGCACCTGGGAGTATTATTACTCCCCCCTGGATGGGATGCTAGTCCATCGCAGGGTCACCCCCAGCATTGTATCGCTGGTACCCATTTATACACCTGGGTGGAGAGAGACAGTGTGGAGTAAAGTTTCTTGTCTAAGGAAACAATTAAACACAGTGCCAGCACCAGGGCTCGAACTCCAAACCTTCTGCTCGGAAGTTGGACACGCTAACCACTACACTACTGTGCCAGAGGCAGAGTCTATAAAATTTGAATCGCAATATCTTTGTCGTTATTTTTTTTATTGTTTCTCACATCCCATTTTCTCCTACCTTTTGTACTTTCTATATGCCCTAAGGCTCACTGTTAGATGAAAATATTGTCCCTTATTTATGGCACAATCATTCCTACCTGGCGAAAAATAGCATGGGGAAACTCAAATTTCGATCGCAATATTTTTTCTTTATATATAACATTATTATTAGTCGAAAACGCCCTTCCTTGTTTCTGACACATTCATCCCTGTCGGCTCAAAATAGCAATAAAACCTATTAATTTTCAGTTGGAACACTAAGAACGTCGAGATCTGTGCCCCATTTTTAACTGTGATAATTTGATCGTGGAGTGGGCCACAGTGGTGAGCGTGTTGGTGGTCTAAGGTTCCAACCCAGGTGATAGCACTATGTTGTTTCCTTCAACAATGAACCTCACTCCACACCGGCACTCGCCACTCGTGTATCCATGGATACAGGCGATGTAATTCTAGTTATTATATCACTCAGTTAGTACGCGCGCTATCATTGGTCAATTTAGCGGGCCGTACTTCACTGTACGGCCTGCTAAATTCAAAAGTTTGTTTTGAGATATAGTAAATATCTTACAAGCCTCGTTTTCTCGGTCCGTACTGTCAGTTACGGATCCTCGTCTTTTCCGCCTGGATTTATGTCCCGCGCGCTTCGCCCTTGGGCCATAAATCCGGGCGGAAAAAACTCGGTCCGTAACTTACAGTACGGACCGAGAACTCGGTTAGTAAGCGGTTAGTATAGCCCTACATTAGACTTGCATCCCATTTAGTCAGTGGGAGTAACAATACTCCCAGGTGCTTAATGCTACAGAAACCGGGACATGTTCCGGCCGTGTGGGCCTCATGGCTCGCAAGGCCTGAAGGCCACACCTGTCATCGATTCAATTCTTTTTATTCCCTTAGGTATAATGATACTCACCAGCACAAACTGAACTTCCAACCAATCGGTATCCGCTTCCGCAAGAGCATCTGTAACTTCCGACAGTGTTCGTACATCTTGCTCCACAATTCTCGTTTGTTCCTTTGGCGCATTTACACACGTTTCCCAAATTACATTCGTTGATATCTGAATGAGCAAGAAATCTTTGATTTATCTTTAACTGCAACATTGAGGACCTTTTTGTAACCCTTCTGCAACAGCAGCATTTGACGATCTTCTGTAAACCACTTTATTGTGATGTTGGTATCCTCATTAAATATTACTATTGCGACATCCTTGCGCAAAATTAAATGTGGTTGTAGCTTTTTCATTGGCGGATGAAAGCATGTGGTGTGACCATGCAAAGTAAACAGTGTGACTTTATACCCATGCAATGTGACCACTCTTTGTAAAGCTACTGAACAGTACTGTACTGTGGTACTGTTTGTTTTACTGTACAGTGTGGTTCTAACTTTTTCATCTATGGATCAAACCATGCAGTGTGACCATTCTTTGGAAAGCTACCGAACAACACTGTACTGTGGTTCTGTTTGTTTTGCTATACAGTGTGGTTCTAACTTATTTTATCTATGGATCAAACCATGCAGTGTGACCATTCTTTGGAAAGCTACCGAACAACACTGTACTGTGGTTCTGTTTGTTTTGCTATATAGTGTGGTTCTAACTTATTTTATCTATGGATCAAACCATGCAGGGTGACCATTCTTTTGAAAGCTACCGAACAATACTGTACTGAGGCACTGATTGTTTTACTATACAGTGTGGTTCTAACGTTTTCATTTGTGAATTAAACCATGCAGTGTGACCATTCTTTGGAAAACTACTTAACGATATTGCACTTTGGTAAATTTTTTCATGTAAGTATGTTCAGTTGTGACCATGGGATATAACCGTTTTTTGGGAGGCCGATCTTTCACATGGCGCTTTTGAGTTTTCAATACGTAGTTTCAATAAATAGAAATTGTTTTGGTATCCTACCCGTGCATTTCTTGACGTCTCTTGTATCCATTTTATATCCATATGCACAACTACAAGAGCTGCTTCCAATTCTGTTGATACAAACCTGTTGGCAACCTCCATTATTTGACGAACATTCGTTGACGTCTGTTAAAACAGAAACGGAAGTTAAATAATAATAATAATAATAATAATAATAATGATAATAATAATAATAATTCCTCGCGAAGCGAGGCCGAAGGCCGAGCGTAGCGAGGTTACTAATCGTGTCGGTTCCGGTCAGACCACGTGGCTCGCAAGCCCGAGTAAATCGAGCCGAGAGTTTTTCCTCGCGAAGCGAGGCCGAAGGCCGAGCGTAGCGAGGTTACTAATCGTGTCGCTTCCGGTCAAACCACGTGGCTCGCAAGCCCGAGTAAATCGAGCCGAGAGTTTTTATATATGTATATATATATATATCTATATTTTAAAGGTGTCCGTTCGCAGGCCAGGTTACCTGGCAATAGTAGTGCACTTGAGAACTGCTGAACCGCCATTTCGAATTCCGTGATGCCTTTTTGAAAGAAACGTAAATTTTGTGGAAACCGATTTCACTCGTCCTGGAAGTACATCCCAGCAAGATGATCTCCGAGATATTCAAGAAAGTTTAGCTCGAGATCGTCGCCGAGTAAGTTCGAATACCGTGAAAATCACCACAAGGAAAGCACGACTCAAAGCAGGGATAGAGAAGCGACAGCGGGGAGAATAACGACAGACATCCGTCATCGCAGCAAAGACAAAAACTGCTCGCTCTAGAAAAAGGCAAACGAAACAGCAGGGAAAAGGATCAGGAATTCAACCAAGTTAGTTTGGAATTTGAATGTGTTATTGATAGAAATACAAAACATTAGTGAACGATTACATAACGAAATATATTAGCGTACTAAATTTAGCAAAACGGCTTAGAAGGGAAACCGAGTAGAAAGAACTTCAACGATTGGAGATGTCTGTGGAAAATAATTCTATTAGTCTAAAAACGGAATCGGAAGACGACCAACAGATTACAAGAGAATGTAAGTAGGTATTTTTCATAACAAAACGATAGCGTTTTCATTTTGAAGAAATTCCCAACACAGAGAGTTGCAGTTGTTATAACAATCATTTACAACGATGTGATCTGATATCATTTCAACAGTGAAAATATTGTAAATTTTCTTGATCTAGCAGTTATGTTTAGCATTTTCAACAGAATATATACCCAGTGTCACTATAAAGTACTGGTTCTGCAATATCATCAGTGATCAATGCGATCATTTGAAAATAAAGCAAATGTTATAACTTACTTCTGAGTAGTATTTCTCTTTGCTATATATATATATATGTATGTATTCTCTGATTGAAAGGTTTCAATAATATTACGTATAGACAACAAGTTTCATAGTCTTTCCACAATGGGTCAGTTTTAGCTTAGAGTTCAAGGACCCCCCCCCCCCCCCCCCCTGATAACATTGCAATCTAGAAACCTGGCCCATTTCCCACAAATGAAATGTTAATTCAAGCCGTAATTAAGATATTAACCTTGTTACTTTCTGCTGTTTACTTCATTTTTATGATGTCAAATATCAATATTTAATAACAACTACAATATACAGTTAATGTTTTACGTTGGAAAAACTTTATAAAGAATAAAATAAATTTTGTAATGCCAAAATGTTTATGATCTTTCTCACATATTCATTGCAAGTGTGCTGTATGTAGTAACAAGTGTTTCAAGTTTTCAATAATGATTTTCCACACAAACTTTATAGACAAATGACCGCACTAGATTCTAAGCCTTTAAGAAGAAATGGTATTGTTTGGAGCTGTTTTGATTACTACCACCTCTGATGGAAAGCCTATTAAGAAGATTTTTGTATTGCTTGTAGTAGTAGAGTAACAATACCTTTACAAAGGTTAGGACATACATCCCACCCCATAAAAATATATTATGTTAAACGTAAAAAATATAACAATAGTAATAATATCAATAACAGTAATAATAGTAGTAATGATAATAACAATGATAATAATATAATGATAGTGCTTCTCATTACTATATGTCATTGGTTACAGTTCAATACCTCTGGCTGCCATGACTTTTTCGATGAAATGCCATCCTTATATCAAATCTTTCTTCTGCAGTTTTTATAATATAAATTTGCATATATTCAAAATAATATAATCTTCTCTTGTTGGGTATGGATATTTTGCCTGTTTCTGTAACAGCACAATTAAACTTTCATGTGGTATATACTTTTGACTGATTGATGTTGATTTCACATTATTTTTTTACAGGAGTACATAGTGCAGCAATCTTTTTCAACATATTTAGGTTTCAATAACTCTTTCTTACATGTACTGTTTTTATGATATGACCTAAAAATAGCACAACCACATACTATACAGTCGGCACTCACTATTACCAAACCTTTATTCAAAGTTTTTGTAGAATACAATTGTTTTACCCCCAATTTTTTTTTTTTTTGGATGTAATGACATTGTATCTCACACTTCTCTTGATATGGCATCTCTTTTGAGGGAAGAGGAATTTTTCTATCTACCACTGGGGGTACCATAGCAACTGAAGAGAGTACACAAATTGAAACATGCACTATTCATAATGCTCTCAATTGTGGATACCTAGGAATGAAATAATGACTGCAGTAGACAATAAAATTTCTAATCAGAAGATTCTTCTTACAATGAATCTCATGCAATTATAACCAAAAAACATAAACAAAAAATAATTGGAGCATTCAACTCATCCTCGGTGTAAGAACATATTTTTTTAAAAGGGATGTACAACAGAGAAGACAAAGCAGTAGAGACTAAGAAAATAAAACTAAAAAAAACAGGTTTTTACACCATGGTAAACACAAGCATTCATATCAACTCTTCAAGATTTCACCTGCAAAAGATTTAGAATCATTTTCAATTTGTGTTAAGTGAATATTATTGTGGTACTTCATCGACTCTGTATTCCCTGTCAAGATAATAAATAATTTTACTTCTATTCCCTCTGGTGCAATCTCAGTGGCAGTGAAAGAGCTAAATGAAGGTCAATTTTTAAGCACTGTGTTGACCGGTATACTGATCATGTAATTTGCACCAGGTGTCACTAATTATGTACCAAACACAGCATAAGAAATAAAATAATGGGGACTACGCTAATATAAAAAATAAAATATAAAATAAAATATAAAAGCATTGTGACTTCTTCAAAAACTAGCTTCGCGAGGTTTTTGCGGGAGTCGTATTTCTAGTTATATATGTATATATATATATTTATATATATGTTTATATATATCTATATTTTAAAGGTGTCCGTTCGCAGGCCAGGTTACCTGGCAATAGTAACGCACTTGAGAACGCTGAATTTCCGCCATTATTCGGTGATGCCTTTTTGAAAGTAATGTAAATTTTCAGGGGCACCCAACGAAGGATTTCGGTAAAATATCTGTTCGACTGTAAGGTCGCCTAAATTTTTCGGAAAATTTCTCCTCTAGGGAAAGAATATGTTGTCTTGATTTTCGGAAAAAAAAAATTGCCCTAGAATTTTCGTAATTTAGGTGGTCGAGGAAAAGTTGTCCTAGACTTTTCGTAAATAGATAGTCAACAGAAAGTGACCCTAGAATTTTCGTTCGAGTTACAACTCGCAATTTTCGGACGTCGTCCGCAAGTTAGAGATGTATATAGCATGTGATTTCTTCCCCTGATACTTTCGAATAAAAAAGTTACTCCCCTGCAATCTTCGGATGCGCGTTACGGTTTGCCTAAAATTTTCGGAATCTTTTCATAGACGCAAGCTTTTACAAAAAAGGTCTCCTAAAAATTTCTAATGACAGCAATGCTAGCACGAGTCCTTCATTTTTCGAACAGACCTATAAAGGTAGCTAAAACTTTCGGATGAGCCAAAAAGGCCGCCTAGGATTTTCGAGACGAATACAGTTCCCCTAAGAAATCCGAACAGATAGATAGTTTTTAGGGCAGCTCCAAATTAATGAAACAGGCTTCTAAAGCATAGAAAAATCCATTTAAGGCACTTCTGAGGTATTTGGAAAAATTTGGTCGTTGGGTGCCCCTGAATTTTGTGGAAACCGATTTCACTCGTCCTGGAAGTACATCCCAGCAAGGTGATCTCCAAGATATTCAAGAAATATTAGCACGAGATCGTCGCCGAGTAAGTTCGAATACCGTGAAAATCAACACGAGGAAAGCACGACTCAAAGCAGGGATAGAGAAACGACAGCAGGGAGAATAACAACAGAAATCGCAGCCAAGACAACAACTGCTCGCTCCAGAAAAAGGCAAACGAAACAGCAGGGAAAATGACCAGGAATTCAATCAAGTTAGTTTTGAATTTGAATGTGTTATTGATAGAAATACAGGACATGAGTGAACGATTACATAACGAAATATATTGGTGTACTACATTTAGCAAAACGACTTAGAAGGGACACCGAGTAAGAACGACTTCAACGATTGGAGATGTCTCTGGAAAATAATTCTATTAGTCTAAAACCGGAATCGGAAGACGACCAACAGATTACAAGAGAATGTAAATAGGTATTTTTCATAATAAAACGATAGCGTTTCCAGTTTGAAGTAATTTCCAACACAGAGAGTTGCAGTTGTTATAGCAATCATTTATAACGATGTGATCTGATATCATTGCAACAGTGAAAATATTGTAAATTTTCTTGATCTAGCAGTTATGTTAAACATTTTCAACAGAATGTATACCCTGTGTCACTATAAAGTACTGGTTCTGCAATATTATCAGTGATCAATGTGATCATTTTAAAATAAAGCAAATGTGATTACTGAATTCTGAGTAGTATTTCTCTTTGCTATATATATATATATATATAAAAACGTTAGATAAAGCAAGGACGGACAACTTCTGACGATAAAAAAGTTAAAAAGTTAAAAATTTAATAGAAAAAACGTTTCGGTCTTAGACCTTCGTCAGTTGACGAAGGTCTAAGACCGAACGAACCCTGACGAAGGTCTAAGACCGAAACGTTTTTTCTATTAAATTTTTAACTTTTTAACTTTTTTATCGTCAGAAGTTGTCCGTCCTTGCTTTATCTAACGTTTTTAAATTCATTTTTGTGGTGAGGCTTGGACTGTGAATCTTCATTGATCCTCCTGACGCAGTGGCATTCTTTGTTGGCTTGAGGCATTTTATAACCGTTTTTTATATATATATATATATATATATGTATGTATTCTCTGATTGAAAGGTTTCAATAATATTGTGTAGAGACAAGTTTCATAGCCTTTTCACAATGGGTCAGTTTTACCTTAGAGTGCAATGACCCCCCCCCCCCCTGATAATATTGCTATCTAGAACCCCTGCCCTTTTTTCACAAATGAAATGTTAATTCAAGCCTTAATTTGCAAAGTTAGACATAACATATTAACTTTGTTACTTTCTGCCGTTTACTTTATTTTTATGTCAAATATCAATATTTCATAACAACCACAACATGCAATTAACCTTTTACATTGGAAAAACTTTATAAAGAAGAAAATAAATTTTGTAATGCCAAAATGTTTATGATCTTTCTCATATATTCATTGCAAGTGTGCTGTATGTAGTAACAAGTGTTTCAAGTTTCCTAAATGCCCTATGCTTTCAATAATGATTTTCCACACAAACTTTCTAGACAAATGACTGCACTAGATTCTAAGCCTTTTAGAAGAAATGGTATTGTTTGGAGCTGTTTTGATTACTACCACCTCTGATGGAAAGCCTATTAAGAAGATTTTTGTATTGCTTTTAGTAGTAGAGTAGCAATAACTTTACCAAGATTAAGACATGAATCCCACCCCATAAAAATATATTATGTTTAACATAAAAAATATAACAATAATAATATCAATACCAGTAATAATAATAGTAATGATAATAATAATGATAATTATATAATGATAGTTCTTCTCGTTACTATATGTCATTGGTTACAGTTCAATACCTCTGGCTGCCATGACTTTTTCGATGAAATACCGTCCTTATATTAAATCTTTCTTCTGCAGTTTTTATAATAGAAATTTTCATATATTCAAAATAATATAACCTTCTCTTGTTGGGTATGGATATTTTGCCTGTTTCTGTAACAGCACAATTAAACTTTCATGTGGTATATACTTTTGACTGATTGATGTTGATTTCACATTATATTTTTACAGGAGTACGTAGTGCAGCAATCTTTTTCAACATATTAAGATTTCAATAACTCTTTCTTACATGTATTGTTTTTATGATATGACCTAAAAATAGCACAACCACATACTATACAGTGGGCACTCACTATTACCAAACCTTTATTCAAAGCTTTTGTAGAATCCAATTGTTTTACCCCCAATTTGTTGATATGGCATCTCTTTTGAGGGAAGAGGAATTTTTCTATCTACCACTGGGGGTACCATTGCAACTGGAAAGAGTACACACATTAAAACATGCACTATTCATAATGCTCTCAATTGTGGTTACCCGGGAATGAAATAATGACTGCAGTAGACAATAAAATTTCTAATCAGAAGATTCTTCTTACAATGAATCTCATGCAATTATAACCAAAAAAACATAAACAAAAAATAATTGGAGCGTTCAGCTCATCCTCTGTGTAAGAACATATTGTGTTCAAAAGTGATGTACAACAAAGAAGACAAAGCAGTAGAGACTAAGAAAATAAAACTAAAGAAAAAAAACACAGGTTTTTACACCGTGGTAAACACAAGCATTCATATCAACTCTTCAAGATTTCACCTGCAAAAGATTTACAATCATTTTCAATTTGTGTTAAGTGAATATTATTGTGATACTTCATCGACTCTGTATTCCCTGTCAAGATAATAAATAATTTTACTTCTATTCCCTCTGGTGCAATCTCAGTGGCAGTGAAAGAGCTAAATGAAGGTCAATTTTTAAGCACTGTGTTGAGCGGTATACTGATCATGTAATTTGCACCAGTTGTCACTAATTGTGTACCAAACACAGCATAAGAAATAAAATAATGGGGATTACGCTAATATAAAAAATAAAATATATAATATAAAAAAAAATAAAGAATAAAATATGAAAGCATTGTGACTTCTTCAAAAACTAGCTTCGCGAGGTTTTTGCGGGAGTCGTATTTCTAGTAATAATAATAATAATAATAATAATAAGAAACAACCGAGGCGGACGCGTGAGGTCACACTAGATGCAAAAAGATCTCTTTGCGCGAGCCCACGAGTCTCTTGGTCAGCGTCATGTTAGTGCTGACCAAAAGACCGTGGGCTGTTGGGACTAGTTTTCTGTAAAATAACTCCATCGAGGTGTCTAACTGAGTACTGGCGATACAATCCGGAATGAGCTCGCATCCCATCCATGTTTTCAGAGAAATGGATGGGACACAATACTATTGCGTTATATCCCCGCCAAAATTCAAGTTTCACTATTCTACATGCTGATCGTAATTTGCAACCTAAGTCTTGTGTTCGATATTCTTCTTTCACATTTCTTCATTCAAATCTCACAGTTTTATAGCCTTGTTTGACAATGCTCCATTGGATTTTCACGATGCGATATTGAAGTTTTCAAATCGGTAACTTGATATCCAAGCTCTTCCTTGCGACATTCAAATTTGATTATTTTATGCTAGTTTGAACATTCGACTCGCATGGGTGGTTTACCGTTGCTACGAGAAACCGCTGAATACATACACAGAAGGCTCATACTGTCACGTGGTTTGTCCAAAATGGCGGATTTCAGAAGAATGTACGAAATTGTTCAAGAGATGATTGCAACCTTAGAAAGTCCATTTGGTTCGTATGAAATAGATGGTATGCTTCTTAGAATTGACTTTATGTGCAGAACTCTCGTGAATATGGATAACAATTCGCAATTAGATGAAATCGTTCGGCTTCTGGGACAAGCCGCATTAAATCTTAGGGATCGAAGTGAACAAGTGAATCATCGTGAAGGTATTCCTCAAATATACTCGGGAAATCGTGGAAGACCATCATTTGAGATAAAAGAAGAACAGTTATCGTTGCTTGTAGAGCAAGGGTTTCAGGTACCTGTCATAGCCAAGCTACTTAAAGTTTCTACTAGAATAGTCGAAAGAAGAATGGCAAAATACGGACTTATTTCTAACTCACAGAAAAATGTTGTCCTTACATCTTTGCATCATCAAGAAAAGTAGGCAAAATTTCTCGCTGCACTTATTGATTGCATGCACGAGATGGCAAACCCTGCGATTGTATTGCACTTATATTGTCAATGTATGATGTTATTCCTTTATTAACAAAAGTGAAAATGCTCTTTCTTTAATATTGCTCTAGTCGATCTCTGCAGGATATAAACCGACTGATCTGTCTCACCTTGACTACACGAAGAACCAGTCCAGCCAGAATCACAAGAACAAGTGTCTGGATCCACACAGTGGCCGTGATTACACCCGCTGTTACAGATTGCTGTTCAAACAGGTTTAAAGTTGTTTACATCAAAATGTAGTAAGGGTAAGTTGAAGCTACACATATGCGCACCGAGGCGACAGTGGTAGAAGGGATAAAACCCCGTTGCTACCAAAAAAAAAAGATGAAAAAATTGAGCCCGAAAGCCAGCAGCCATGGACAGCTGTTTCGGCCTTGTTAGGCCTCATCAGCATGGCACAGCTAGCAGATGATCTCGGGGTTCCCACATTATGAATGTCAAGGTGATGAAAAATGGTAGGGTTGTGGGATGTGGCTTAAAAATGACAACATCAGAATGTAGTAAGGGTAAGTTGAAGCCACATATATGCGCACTGACACTGTCGCCTCACATTTTGATGTTGTCATTTCAAGCCACATCCCACAACCCTACCATTTCTTAATATTGTTTAGTTTGCTATTTTAGTAATATTTGATATTAACATGGGTGAAAGCACGCATTTTCCAGACATTACTTCATTGAAATGGTATAGCGATAGTCCGATACAGCGTCACACCGGTACTCGTGAAGTCGCGGGTTACAATCCTATTCCCGCCTGTTCTATTTTTCAGGCTAAATCGCAGTTGCTAAAAATTGGGCTCACCTACGGTGTAACATAATTTATTCACACAACTGACATAACGCAAAGGACACAAACACAAATCCTTTATTGATCTAAATTGATCTAAATTGATCTAAACATTAGATCTAAACAAGAATTTAACATTAGAGAGCTTTTGCCCGCGATTAGCGAGGGCTATTCGAGGCGGGCAAAAGAGCAAAAAACAATTTAAAAGTAAATTAATACTGTCTACAGAACAAACCTAGAAGCAATCTAGTTTGTCGTGTGGTTTATAGGCAGAATGATACGGGGAGCATTCTTAACAATGTACAAAGCATTCTTACAAAGCATTCTTAACAATGTACCTAATCCTAACTAACAAAGAAAAGCAATAAAATTATATTACACAGGCATGACCCACAAATTGCATCAACACTGCGAGGTCGGGTCGAATCTTCTGTTACGTTTCTAACCGCAGTGCGAATATATGATTCAGGGGCGAAGCCAGGATTTTTCAAAGGGAGGGGGGTCACAGAGGCTACTCACTCTTGTCATGGCGTTTTCGCCACCTGAATATTGTAGGTTGTTTGCTCAAAAGCAGGCCTACCAAGGGGGGGGGGGGGGGGGTCACGGGCACCCCGGGACCACCCCTAGCTACGCTCCTGTGATTTATTCGAAATATGCTCAGATCATTTCCTCTACTTTTGTTGTGATTTCAATACCCAGAGATGTTCAATTTCCCCACTGAACATCAAGTGTGCCATGACAACAATGTAATGAACTTACGTATTGTGCAAACATCGCCGTTCCTCTGCCATCCACCGCAACAGTTTAAGTAAGTATCCGTCTCATATCGATTAACATCCTTCATAAAGTAAACGTTCTTCTGCCTAAAAAGAGACAAAAACGTGCCGTTTTTTAGCTTGCTAAGCAAGGCATGCAGTAGCAGGAGCCTAGCAACAGGGGCTTCTATTTCCACTAATTCCTTGAGTCAATCAAGAGAAAATGAGGAAAGAGAACATAACCCCGTCTGATACGATAAGGGGTCAGAATCTATTTTAAGCGCGGAATCTATTTATATCTCGTGGCTGCCCGGTTTACCCATGGAGCATTGAAATTACAACCACGTGATGAGAAGAACATCAGCCATTGGTCAGTTAAAATATTTTCCGGATCTAAAAATAGATTCTGCCCCTTTATCATAGTAAGAGAACCCAGTATGGAAGATGCGTTCTCTTGCCTCATTTTCTCTTGATAAGCCAACACCCTCCCATTCCTCCCCACCCCCACCCCCACCCCCACCCCCCTTCACCCGAATATTTCCTTGATTCCTCATAGGTCAGCGGTGATTTTCAATTTCAGTCTACAATCTGTAACTCCTCTTTTCTAAGTTCTTGAATTTTGCCCGGGGGGGTACTCCCTTATATGGGTATGTGCGGCCCCAAAGGGTATGGTTTTTCAGCCGTTTTGATCATAAATAGGGAATCGATTTTTAGCCATTTTGCCGCTAAATATTTATCAGTCACTAATTACACCTTATCTAAGTTATGGTCTTATCTCTTGGGGCAACGCGTGTAAAACTTTCCTTGACCAAATTCTTGTCCTTCAAAAACGTGCACTGCGTTTAATATATTTTGCAGAAACAAACGACCATGCAATACCTTACTTTGTAAATGCAAAAATTCTACCTTTACAGTCTCTATATTATGAATCCGTTTGTAGTCTTATGTATGATATAAATAAAAACACTGCTCCGGATAATATTTTGAAACTCTTTTCTCGAATTTCTAGTGTTCATACTTACAACACACGTGCCTCAACTTCTGAACATTTTTATACTAAAGAATCTCGACTCAATGTCAAACGAAATGCTTTTTCACGTGTTGGGGTCAAAATTTGGAATGGGATACCTCAAATTCTTAAAGAAAGACCGAAAAAAGCTTTTAAAAGACCACTAAAAAAATGCTACTTGATATCCTTGTAACTGAAGACTCCTATTATATTGATGTGGATACGATCATCGTGAAAATGAAGAAGTAATTCTCTTTTCTGTTATTTTCATTTCATTTTATTTTTAAAATTTCACTTTAATTGTCCTTGAACTTAAGTTAAATAGTATTTATTTAATGTCAAATATATATACTTATATCACATCCAATTTCTTTCTTTTCTGGTATTTGTCTAGTTTGTATGTAAATTATGTAGCCTGGCCTGCCTCGAATAGCCTTGCTAACTGCAGGCCAGTCCCAATGTATCTTTTGTTATATATTTAAATAAAGTTGTTGTTGTTGTTGTTGTATCGATTTTTGCACTCGAGTTGTAGTGTGGAATTCTGAGCTCGAAATTTTGCACATGCAGTCTTGCAACCTATGAAGTAGATAAACATTGACTTTTACATTGGTCTGAACTAGGGAAATAATTATGAGGCAGGTCTGAAACTGGCTATTTACTCAAGGGTCGGGTCATAAACAGGGTATTAAATTTTTTGTCAGGTCATACATAGGGTAGGGAAAATCGCAGATTTTGGTCATAAATAGGGTAAGGGTTTTGGGAAGCGGGAATACACCCCTATCCAATTCTTGTGGTAGTACCTCCCCCCGGGAAATTTTGTAAGATCAAACTCTTAAAACTACTCTTACCTCGACCGCCTGCAACGACTCCATCCAAACAGGCCACACTTGGTGGTGTATGTGGTGTAACCCACGTATGAAGTCTTGACTTTGTCAATCCAAGAACGCAATGTGTTTTCTTCGCAGACGTTTGTACTGCAGAAAAAAAGAACATTCCTGTTGCAGTGGCCGTTACCGTCTCGCTGGTGCCTGAATTTGGCGGACGGCGCTCAGCTTATAGAGCGTTTTCACATGGCGTCGCAGCAGCCGTATTGGTGTTCCAAAACAATGAAACGGCGGCCATGTTGGTGTTCCAAACTAATCCTCTGGGAGTTGAACTCTTTTCTTATGTAAAAACTTTATTTTATTCCAAAAAATTTGCATGGCTGCTGGCCACGTGAGTGAAAACGCTCTATATAGTGCAATACTTTTTAATAAATTACCTGCTAGAATTAGAAATGTAGATGACTACGGACTTTTCTGCAGAAGTGTTAAGCAATGGCTTGCTTAATAGCATTTTTAAGCGCCTACAAGTCGATTATGTATGACTACTAGTTTTGCATTTTATTATCAAGTTGTAAATATAAGTCGTTTTACAAGTATCTAATATTAGTTAGGCTAGTATAGTTTTAGTATTTTAGCATATTGAAAAATGAAGAGCCACTATGTGGAAATGTTTTCAATAAAGGTCATGATCATTATTATCATCGTCATTATTATCATCATTATTATTTTTATTATTTTTATTATTATCATTATTATTATTATTATTATTATTATTATTATTATATGCAACTTTTTTACTCGGACTGCTTGTGTCTTACAAATATCATATTCCGATTTGCTTGGTTTTGTTATTTTTACGCGGGATGACGTAGTCAGCCAGGGTATAAAATTCGGTAGCGCATTCCTTTCGTCGTCTTGGGAGTCAAAAATTGCTTTGTTTTTTTAACTTTCCCGTATCCCGAGCCCGTCCCGAAAAAATTGTGTGATTTTTATTGGCTGTAACTCCGAATCACGTGCAAGTCAGGTTGGTTTGCACCATTGATATCCATGATCGCAACAATCAGCAAAAACCATACTGCGTCAGCAATTTTAAACCAACACATCCCGCGTAAACGCCTTCAGGCGTCTTCTTGTTGTTTTCTATTTGGGTTTTGACTGACGGCGGGAGCTTATCCAGGTTTCCATAGCATATCTGATATGACCTTTTAGCCCAGTTAAAAGCACGAGCAGTCCGTGCCGGCTACTGTATATGTAATATGAATCTCGTGAAAAGCAACGTTGAGACCAACGTGTGACCAAGCAGTTGTTTTGCTTTTAAAGAGGCCTTCCAAGGGGTTTGAGCGACAAGCGACATTGCGTCAAAATGTGGCGACAATATATTTGTTTCCGAAGTACCGACAGCCGACAGAAGTTGACATGAAAGGGGCGACAATTTGAGAAACGTAGCGACAACGACATATGAATTTGTACAGAAAAACGAAAGCGACAATTTCCTCCGCTGGTTAGGCGAGAAAGGTACACAGAAGTATGCGACAAGGCGACAAGACTACCCCCCTTGGAAGGCCTCTTTAAAGGTAGCACGTTTTCACTCCCGTAGTGATAAATATAGACATACAGTACTATCAAAGGTTAAACTGCTATGCCATGGAGCTAAAGCAGAACAGCCGACGTTGACTAGGACAGCAGCAAAGAATAGCGCCCATGAACGATGAAATGGAAGGTTTTATCGCCATCCTCTAAAAACAACAACGTGAAGTGACCATTTTCAATTTTGAAATTTCTGGAGGACTGTACAGCTATACAGCGACAAAATGGCGTATAGAAATCCGGAATGGGATACCAGCGGTAAAAGGTAGAAAATGTAACAGTTTCAATATGGAAAGGAAATGAAATAGGACTGTGCACAGTCGTTACTACAGGGAAACAAATTCATGTTTGCACTGGTGCTGACCTCGTCGTCGTCGTTGTCGTGTTTGCTTTTTGAAAAATTCCCCTAAGCCTGGATTCCATGTAATCGTCTCTGTAGCAGGGATAGAACTCGGTTGTGTCCTTTCGGTCGCGTACGCGTCGCTTCTGCCGTAAGAATCGTCTGTGAGTCGTTTGGGCTTAGGTAACGCAAGAGTATTTCCATATGCTGGTCCCGATCGCTTGAGGACGTTTGCGGCAGAGACGATTATATGGAAACCATCCTTAAGGAGACTCACCCATAACGCTTTAGATTGTTTGAGTAGAACTTTCCCTGTACCAATCCTGCGTGCATACAAACTGTCAGCAAGATCACTGATACAACCCTGCAGAAATCTTGGTTTGCCATCGCGCGGTCCGCACTGTAGCTCACCGAGCTGTCCACTGCAGATGGCAGCTAGATGTAATCAGTATATAAATCTGTGCCAAGGTCGAACGCTTCCTGTCGAATTCTTTGGCATTGGGTTACTTGATTCGCCGTGCCAGAAGTCAGACGCCTCTAAGTCATGTTTTCGTTGTGCATTTTTCCCGCTAAACCAAACTCTGTAACAGCATGCATTGTTCCTGCAATAGATCCTTGTGGCAATACTTTTCGTTGGAATGTCTTTGCGGATGTTGCTTTTCTTCTGTAGTATTTTGGAAGAATTTTGCTGGATTGAGAAGTCTTGAATTTTGCGTTTCTCCTTTCTTTCCCTTATTGCATGATTTTCCCCATACTATCCTTCGACTATGTACGCTCTAAGACGCACTCTGTCTCGAGAGATAGAAATTTAACCTTGAGACAAAATGACACAACCGGGAAGCCTTTTATTGTGCTGAGTTGCAACATGTAACATTCATTAATGCACACCATTTGAACATTCATTCATTGGTACGTTATATGAAGGCACCCGGTTTTGAAGTTAAGGATTCTAAAAATACCGATCGACGCCAATGAAAATACTCATTCTACAGCAAGGTACATGGGAGTACTGTAGGCCATTCAGTTGTTTGGACTTCCTTTGGGATTCGATAGGCGTCAATTGAAACATCGATGAAACGGAATTAGCAGTCGAGCTTGTTCCTGTAAAAGAAGTGAAAGCGCGTGTCCCAACGCTTTCAATGCGTGTCTAGATCCTTACTGCAAACATTTCAAGATGGGGCAGGGGTGAGGGGAGGGTTAAGGAAAGAAAACACTCTCGGGGTGGTGGCCGGGTGTGGGGTGATTGGGCTGTACACCCATATACGGGTTTTTAACACTTATTACGCGGGATGCCTGTGGCGTTAAAGGTTTCGGTCGAATTCCGTCTTTTCATCGTAGCTACAAATTGCAATTTTTTTTCATAGTTTCCCGTATCCCGCGATGTCAATCAGTGAGGATAAACACTGAAGTTCTGATCAACCACAACAATGAACCGGAATGTTCATGAAATGTGAGGAAAGAAATTCTTCAGTTGAACCAGTTTGTTCATTTGTCAAATACTTGTCATCCCTCGTAAACGCCTCTAGACGTCTGTTTCAGCTGGGCTAAATACTCATGTTCATCTTCTCAGTTTCTAACGAAACTAGAGAAGAATAAGTTTTTGAATAATTATCAACGAGGCAATCTACTAAACGCGTTTTGAGGGCGTTGATTGGGAGCCATTGCAAAACGACAAAACTATCGTAGTCAATTTTGTTTGGGTTCTTTGATTGCTGTTTTGGGGATGAATATTGACTTTTAGAAAATAGTCCTAAGAAAATACGCGCCCTGATTGGTTAGAGTTCCTGTTTCCTTTTTGTGATAGAACGCTAGTAGATTTATACTAATAAACAATTAGATTGTGAGCTCAAGATTTCTATCGCGCGATAGTTGACGAGGGCGCAGCCCGAATCAACTATCACGCATAGAAATCGAGAGCGAATAATCTAATTGTTTTAGTATAAATCTACTAGTCGTTCAAAACTTTGTCTTTTCTGGAACAGCCTCGACCAGTAAACTGTCTAAATCTTCTTCACGGACACTTCGAAAACGTGAAGAAGCGGCCGCCATTACGCTACTCACTATCTATCACAGAATAGATAGTGAGTAGCGTAGCCAATCAGAGCGCGGCATTTGTGATAGAACGCTAGTAGATTTATACTAATAAACAATTAGATTATGAGCTCGAGATTTCTATCGCGTGATAGTTAACGAGGGCGCAGCCAGAGTCAACTATCACGCATAGAAATTGAGAGCGAATAATCTAATTGTTTTAGTATAAATCTACTGGTCGTTCAAGACTTTGTCTTTTCTGGAACAGCCTCGACCAGTAAACTGTCTAAATTTTCTTCACGGACACTTCGAAAACGTGAAGAAGCGGCCGCCATTTTGTTAGCAAGGGCACACTGTTACGCTACTCACTATCTATCACAGAATAGATAGTAAGTAGCGTAGCCAATCAGAGCGCGGCATTTGTGATAGAATACTAGTAGATTTATACTAAAACTCGATAGAAACACGGTACATGTTTTCTATTTCTTAAACATCGACTGTTTCTATTTCTGTGCATCTCTTTTGATTGATAACTGTAATCACTGGTTTTCGCCTTACGACAATGAGTTGCCGGGAAACCGTTTTACGGTCTTCTATTTTCCTGTGAGCTGTCACTGCAACCTCGATCCCAAACAACGCGCTGGGATTGCTGTCACCGAGTTATAATTAAATCGCTTCGTTCGTTTGGCCGCAAAAAAAAAATGATAAAAATAGGCAATGGTGCTCACGCAATATTTGATTGAAGAATTTAATCTCCACATTGAAGGATATTCCCTTATAATATTATTATTATTATCGTGTTAATTCCTTACAAACTTAGACATGATGAGTTAGTCCAGTGAAAGCGGGTGGCAAATCACCGTGGGTCTCAAGATTCCCTCTACTGCCATGTGTCCCTACCTTGCTGATCATAGTGGTATAACGCTGTTTTTTGTATCATTTCCAACCAAGCTTTCACCTCTGTTACTATTACAAGAGCCCATTATAATTACCTGTGGCCTTCATCTCCCATATTAACCCTCAGAGTCAACCCTGACCCGTATCTTTTTATGTCTAGAAACACCTCATGAGGGATTTTCGCGGGTGTTTTTTATAATAGCCAATCACAAGAGTTGGTGAAGGAATAGAGATCAGCCGTCTCCTTTGGCCACCATTTTCTGGGGGAAGTGCTATGAGGACATCAGCGAAAACAAGATTGTTTTCGCGGAAAAATTAAAAAACTCCCGCAGATATCAGTTCTAAAAATAAAAAAAAGTACGGTGCAGGGTTGAATGACTTCACTCAAGGATACAGTTGGGATGGGGGCTCCGGGTAATGGTAATGGGCTCCTGACTATAATTACTTTTATTATTATTATTATTATTATTATTATTATTATTTTATTGTTATTGTTATTATTATTGTCATTATTATTATTATTATTTTTTTATTATTATCATCATCATCATTATTATTGTCATTGTTATTACTATGTAATTATTATTTTTATTTTATTTTAATCATTATTGTTGCTATTAAACACCGACATCATTGAGGATAAACCTGAATTCATATCAATAAAATTGTAAGAATCTGCGAAGTCTCTCTCTTTGCTTTCCCATGGTTTAGCTGTTGTACTGCGAACGAGGTGTTCTTGATCCGACGAGTTCAGTACTTAGGAAGAGGTTTTCTTTTACCTGAAAAAAAAATACATTCGAAAATTCAGAGAGAGAACGTTCAATATTAGTCACTTTCTTTGAGACGTTGTGAAATGCAAATGTGTGAACCAAAGAAAACCTCTTCTATTTGATCCGGATTCCCTTAATTACAAAGGACTCTGGAAACTAGATTTTTGCTTTTACGTCACGTTATAACAAGGGGCACACGGCTTTATGGCCAAATTGGTGTTTCTTCCAAGGGTAAGTGTTTTTAAGCACTTTTCAGTTTGCGTTATATAGATTTTCAATTTACCTCCGAAGGTAGTTTTTCGTTTACTTTTTACTGTATTGTCCCCTTTGGTGATTACCAAAAAAAGGGGGTGCACTTATTCAACTAATAAGTAATGTTAATAGGACTGAGTGGAGTCTAATTCGGTCTGTAATCATATATGAGTGATAACAAAATCGTACGATCGCGCAGCGGGAATTCGATTTTTTTATCACGAGTATGATTTTAGTACGAACTCTTACTACCAATTAATTAATCATAAAAATTACAATTTCCGAGAAAAGAAGAAGAGCCAAATGCAAGCTATGAAAGAAAACATTGTCATTGTTCAAGGGAAAAAAATTCTTTATTTTGAAGAAAGCCCCAATTTAGGAGTCTGTACACTGCTTCTATAGCGATTGAAACCAAGACTGTGATTGATTGATTTAAACTACAACTTTGAATGTGATTGGTTGGTTTAAGCTAAAACTTTAAATATGATTGGCTTATTGAACTGTCTGATAACAATCTGCCCGATGACAACGTGGCAAGTGAATTTTTGGAATGTAGGAGTTTTTTTAAACCAATAACAATCGAGGAAATTATAATTTTTATGATTAGAAGGAAATTAAAACTAAAACCAATGGTCACGAACTCGGTCGCGTTTTGTCGCGCTTGTTGCTGATGTCATGTGTGTTCATTTATTTTCTTTTACCAATTAATTAACATTTGTGACTGGCCTGGGTAATAACTTTCATTTTGCTTTCACCGCACAAGTCAATTGAAACCGTTTTTATTTCAGATCACTTGTCCACTTGCCTGTTTTCTTCTCTTTGAGAGTACCCTCTTCATCGCAGCCGAAGTATCCGTCGCACGTTCGCTTCTTCAGAGCACAGATTTTCCTGTACTGAGGCCCATTGCCCTTCGCAATATAATAACTGTAAAACATGGCCGGGTGAGACATGGGCCTAGGCGGACTTCTGTTCACCAGACCCCTAGCCTGGATCTCTGGCACTTTTGTTTTCTCGAGAGATGACGTCAAACAATCCACTTTCAATGCTGACATGGACCCATAAGTATTCGACGTTTTACTGGGCTGCTTTTTCTTCACCTTTGTAGGCTTATGTCTCTTTTTCCACGGAAGAATACAGACGGGCTTTCCTCTCCTGAGCGAAGGAACTGGATAAATACATAAAAGAAATTGACTTATTTTTATAATATAGCTATGTTCTTACGCGCGCTCTGATTGGCCAAAAACCCAATGAAATGCTTCATCTTAGCCAGGCTAACCAATGGACATAGGACACGTAATTTAAATTGTTCCGTAGGTCCTTTAGGAATGAATAATTAACATTTGCCAGCACATGAAACTTACTATGAAACAATATCGTGCAATTTCTATCATTTGCTTCCTTATTTATAGAAATCAGTTAGTAATTGGATTTAGTATGCGTCGTTCAATTATGTCGGCAAAAAAAAGAATTTTAAGATCAAAACAATACATTGTAATACACTAAAAGAGGTTTTTGCGATCACAGATATTAAAATCGAGCTCCTACGTGCATATATTCGGTCATATTGTCTTCAATCTTCGATGAACTCTTTCATTGCCAGAGCAAATTGATCCCTGGTTTTGCCGGCTTCCAAAAAGAACTTCGGCATAATTTGACTGCTCTCAAATACTATTTATTCTCTTCACCGCGAGCTTACCCACTCAAGGCCAGACCAGTTGTTGTAGCAAAACAGTGATGTACTGACTGGACCGTTTGTCTTGTTTTAATTATTTCGCTACCAGATGAGACCAAGGCATGGCTTCTCTTTTCAGTTTCAATCCATGATCAAACAAGGATATGATGAAAACGGGCAACTTAATAGGGTAACCAAATTGATCAGACGACTAATTCTCCAGACTTACATTTGAGCAAATACAAACCATTTGCTAAGGGGAATTACTACTCAAATTCTGCGAGTGAAAGAGTAGAGAAACAGAAGTAGTAAAATCAAGCTATATATTTTTTATTTTTTTTGTTATTGTTGTAGTGGTTGTTGTTGTTATTGTTGTTGTTGTTGTCGGTTGTTTGTTTTTGTTTTTCCTCAATTTTTTTCTTTTTTGTCTTTGTCTTTGGCTTCTTCTTCTTCGTCTTTGGCTTATCAGCACCGACGTGTTAATGCAACAAAATCTCTATTGTACGTTTGTTGCTTGGCTTTTCTAACTACTTTGCGCTGTTTTTGAGACGCCTCACCCTTTAGAATATGCAGTTTTTTGGACGTAAAATCCATAATATTGAAAGAAACAGTATCTACAAGTTTTAGGGCGTATTTGTTTTCGATCTTTTCCAAAGTGGAAAACTCTCTTTGTCACCACAAATTGGCCCGTTTTTCTTCCCCCTTAGCATCTAAGAAGACTATCCCATAACTCATTTTCTCAAAATCACTCGATTTTTACTAATAACTGCCTTCAGGAAATTAAATTCGAAGTGTTGCTGATAAAACAAATTCATTTTAGTTAGAAAGTCGGTAAATACCGATCGAAAAAATTGACATATTTACAAATTTTAAGTTATTTTTACCACAGAAGCCATCTGAAAATGACTGGATTTCCAACGGACATGAAAAAGGCTTCGAGAGAGCGAACTTCCTCTCGGCTTTATTTTGATTTCAAATGAAAGCATCAGGTCGCTCTGATCAGAAGAACAAATTAATTTTTTTCGGCAAAGTTGGTTTTTTCCTAAAATATTTGATAAACTCGATTCCGCAATTTCATCTGTTACCGATTTTATTTCATCTCTGAAATCCGCTCAACAAGCAGTAAATCTATTCGAAAAGATAAAAGATTTGACTTCGAGTGTAACGTTTAAACACATAATACACGAAGTTGTCTTCATACGAATAACCAAAACCACTGCTTATATTATAAACATACACGGCAAAGAGTTTATTCAGTAATCCTACCACTTTCCTTTCCTTGGCATGTCAAACTCGACTCGTCAGGGCATCCAAAGTAACCATCGCAAACCATCTTTGCTCTCATTTTGTATGCCATTTTGCTAACGTTGCACGAAAAACGCTGGGCCTGACCAGAGCTTAGAAGTCTGGTTGTATGAATTTCTGTTTCCGTTGGATCTTCGGCTATTTTCCTCAATGGAAATGTAAAATAACCGGCCTCGAAGTAATTTTCAGGCGCCGAACTTCCTGTGCAGAGTAGATATAAGCAACGACGATTTGTTTCCTTTTCAGCTGTTTCCAATTTGCATGAAGTGCAGTCTTTGTCTTTAGGTAATTGAGATTCGCCGCACACGGAAAAGTAACTTGGAAGATAGCTTTGGCGTCGCACAATTAATACATGTCCTTGTGACGAACGATTAGTCATTATGAAAAAACTCAGTGCAGACCATGTACGCCATGAATCGCCTCTGTACCAACTCTAGCAGCAAAACAAAACGAGGATTTCCCAATTATTAATTTAGTTAAACATGTTTTAAAATTTCCTGGGTTTGGAGAAATATTCGCGACAAAAGCATTTACAAAATTAGCATACAGTCTACAAGAATCTTCACCTTTTAACCAGTGTGGACATTCGTTGTTAATTTTATTTCATTCTATTTGCTAAAAATATCAATAATTGAGGTGCTTTATTTTACACCTTAATAATGAATAACTGCTATCAACGAATTGAAAGCTTGGCTGAGCGTTAAGAATGGAATTTCTTAGTCTTGAGCACCAAAAAAACCTGATCAAATATTTTGTCTAGCGTCTCGGAAGAAATGTTTAATTCTGGTCCTACGACGCGCAAAACAAAAATAAATCAAAATCGACCGTGTTATAAAAAATTAAATATGTAGTCGAGACGATAAGATTTATAAACTGGAGTTTTTGTACTCGACTGGTTTGATCGCTTTTTTTGGCCACTGCATATGAAATAATGGAGGAGCCAATATGTCAAAGGAAACACGGGTGATTGAGTGAGTGAAGGAGCCAATCAGCGCGTGCCTATTATTTAGCCAATCATAATGCACAATACAATTCGCGCACCGCGAAGAATTGGTGGTAAATCGGCCTGGGATCAACAAATTTACCGCGGTAGGCCTTTATTTGGACGACAATCCTAAAGGAAAGACACTAGAGTTCATATTTTGTAACTTTTGTATCGATTTGTGTTTAAGCTCAATATGTAAAAGTAATGAAATCGAGGATAGGAGATTGGTATGACAAAAAGGTCCGAATAAACTTAATAAATGCAGTAGCCACATGCATGCAATGCTTGCCTATTTTTTTAACATGGTCTCAAGTTTGGCTATTCGCCTGTTTGGCACTCATAAGTGGTAGTTTCCGTATTTAGCTACTACATATGCAAAATGAAATCGTTTTATTTTAGAAAAAATCTACCTACTTTCAATGAACCGCCATTCAAATATAAAAGATAACCTTCGGGAAAAGTAGAAAATAAATGTTGTTTCACGTCCGGAGATAAAAGACAGACCCTGAAAACGAATTTTGCCGTTGAAATTGCTAGAGATCCCAGCTTCCCTCCACATTTTCAAGGAGTACACCGTGAGGACTGAGTACCACTATTTTGTGGGAATTGTATTTCTTTTGCATTCTTTTTGGCAGCGTTTTCAACTGAGTGGAAAAACTTTGTAATCTTGTTTTGTGTGATTTAGCTTTTTCGATATGAGAACCTGTATTGTGAATGACTCTTTCGAATCTTAAGCGTTGTTCTCGTTTTAGCCTCTTCATGAAATCTTCACTTAGAATCGACTTATCTTTTCAAGAAGCATTTTTCAATCTTCGGTTTACAAATGTCAATTCTAGCTTCTAAATATTTTTGTGTAAGTAAATGCTCGCCCTTTTTGCTTCTTTTGCTGTAAAACACTTGTTATTATCATCATTTGCAAAACCTTCTGATTTGATTAATTCTGTTGATTCCCTTGGGAGAAGAATAAAGAAAACCCAACCAGGACAAAACGTGCTGGCCTTGTTGGCGGGAAATTTGAAATACAAATCATTTTTGAAATTCATTATTCATTCATTTTATGCACTGCCACCATGCATGCTTTCACTGAGATAGAGCGTCTTACAAGTTTTACAAGAAGAACAGTTTTTTTTTTTCAGAAGTGACTCTTTCAGAGGAAACATCGAGCTAGAAAAGTCAGTGTAAAATCCTACCGGAAACCTTTTACTTTCCCGTTTAAAACATAGATAGTAGAGGGAACACGCGCGAGTGAAACGAGTTCAATTGACTGAGACGCACGTGGTTTAAAAATCCTTTTGCTTCTCAAGTGGTGAGTACAACTGCGATAAATAAAACCGAAGTTCGTTCAAAACGAATGAAGAACATTCATCCAATCATTCATTGGCTAATGATTTTGGCCTGTTCAGCTTTGAATATTTTGTTTCTCTTTGCTTGGCACGAGTTGAAATATGCCAAGGAGAACACTCTTTGAATTGCATGAAAGTACAATCATAACATATATCAGTGTATTTTTTTGTTATTCTTCAGTTAGTTCTGGAGGAGGATGGATGTGTGTGCTATATTCGGCGTCTCTACTTGCAGGGGATAATTCGTTATATGAGGTGAGAACGTGTTGTAGAGAAGATTTAAAATCATGCTGGGCGGTGGTGAAACAAAGTCTTATCTGCTATGCTGCTTTTGCTCAGTTTGTCGCAGTCACTTGCAACTGTTCTTATAAAAGGTCATTTTTTCTGTCTTCAGGGCCTGAAAACGACCTGATGAAGACACCGCTTGAGAAACGATCGTTTAGCACGTGACTCCTGATGCTGGTGAGACAAAGTAATTTAGTTTAAATATAATGTTGTAGTTTGCATTTTAGCAAGAAACGTTTCCTTGCCAACCAACCAACCAACCAACCAACCTCAAGTCTCAACCTCTAAACACCAAATCCATAACTGTGCAAAGCATAAATTTACCATTAATTCCCGTAGCCGCCTGACATTTCAGCTTGTTGTACATGTACCAAAGACAGTAGAATTGAAGATGGCGGCCGGATTAGTAAAAGGATTTATTATGAACTGTGCATGTCATATGGCTAAAGCTCGATTCAAACGTCGAACTTTACATGTGCCGAATCTAATGCAAATGAGAAAAATCTATTTTTTTGCCTCATTTGCATTAGATTCGGCACATGTAAAGTTCGAAGTTTGAACCGGGCCTAAGGGTTTCTGGGTAGATTTTCATATCACCTCATACTTCATTGTGCATGTCGTAGACGCACTTTTTCGTCCTTAAAATAAAAAAAAATGTTCGTATGTGCATTGCTACAATATGCAAAATGAGGAATGTGGTGACACGGAAATCTAGCCTAGTTTCTTGCGTCCATTTGATCTTCCAACAAGACCACAAGACTATTCGTGAGTTTCGGGTAGGAAATTATAAATCTGGCCAAACTGAACAGAATACAAAACTTTGGCAATCGCTTTCTAGTGTGTAGGCTCCGTTTAAAAATTGACCAGAGAAAGTTAACTGGGTGACTCCAATAAAAATATTTAATTCCCAAAGGAATTTGTGCCGAGTTATTATTGGACGGCAGGAGCGGGTTTTGGCAGGAGCGGGTTTTGGCAGGAGCGGGTTTTGGCAGGAGCGGGTTTTGGCAGGAGCGGGTTTTGGCAGGAGCGCTGTGAAACAATTGTCAATCACTTTTTCACACGAAGAGCAATCAAAGGAAATATGAGGTTAACAAATATTAGGTAATTCAGAAGAATGTGTTTGCTCATTCAAACAAAATTTATTCATATCGCCAGCTATGTTTATTTCAGGTTCACATGTCACTCTCGCTGGGTCAATGCAAACCGCTACAGAACAGAACAAACAAGCCTTCCAGGAATATGTAAAACTAGTAAGCAGTGTTTAGAACGGTGTCATTCTTGGGGCTGACAGCATGAAGCTGTGCGACGTTGGGTGTTGCTGCGAAAGACCAATAATATTTGTATATGGGCGCTTTTTCTCGCAGACTTTTTTGTTATTAGCCAATGAATGACTATTGAGAAAAAAAAACTAGAAAACATAAAATAGTAGGCCAGAAGCTAGAGAAGATCAGTAAACGATTTGCACAAAAATTTTGAATCCCTACACAAGAGCCAAGAGCATTTTGTGTGTGCACAAACATATTTTCATAACTACTTACTTTATAAAGCGAGAAAGGAAGTTACTAAGCGTTCGAAAATCACTAGAGTTGTTTCGCTTTTCAGCTCCTTAATTTCAAACGCTGCAAATAGTAGTTGAAAAAGGAGGTTTTTTCAGTGTGTTTTCAATGTTATTCAGTTCATGTTTCATGTCTCATTAAACCCTGTATATCGTGCTTGAGATTTGAGCTGAAACTGAGGACGCACCGTGAAATTTATTTTAATTGATTGTTTCTGATATGATCTCCAAAAAAGAAAAAGGACTTAGAAGCGGAAATTACGGTTTTGCTAACATTTTTAATCAACGTTGGGGTGTAAAACATCCTAGAGGTGGTCAAAGAGCAAGGATTTGAGAAATTCATCTTATGTAGAATCGATGGTACAACCCGGTGAAGTATGCTGTGCGTAAAGAAGTTTATACGATGGCTCTTAAACCGTACCAACATCTGTAAACATCGCCGCTTCAGCGGACAGTGCTTGATCGCGTGCACATTACACGGCTTGAAAGTATTTGCCTTTGAAAACCTTTAGGGCGTTTTCAGTTGTCAGTTTCGGAAACACCGTCTATTACAAGGTTTTGTTGGTGAAGATAATAATTTTTACCGTTAGGTGATAGACTTAACAACAGGCTTTAATTTGCTTGCTATCAAGTTGGAGTTGATTCGTCTATTTATGCTGGAATGTTGTTACAGATTTTACTTGGAGACGGAAAACTGAGCAAGTTACAACGCTGGTGTAAATTGAGGTTTTAATTTGACTTGCAAACATGTTAACAGCTTGTTAGTCACGTAACACAGTGAATTGTAACGGAAGTAATTAGAATCTGTAAGTACTTCGCTAGTCAGAGTTGTTCTGTAACTGTATTAGTTGCCTTTAATCAACCATTCCGGATAATACTTGTAATTAATACACAAGTACTTAGAAGTAAAATAAAGAGAAAATAAAAGAACAAATGGGAAAAGCAATAGCTGTTTATTTGTGAGACTAACATTTGAAAACGTAAAAACGGCGCATGCGTATTTGGCACGCCGTAATATTTTTGGCGGGAAAAACGAAGTGATTTGAAAAGGGGCTGTAATCTTTTTTTTTTAAAAAAATGGCGCATGCGTATTTGGCGCCCTGTATTTTTTTCTAAGACTTTTGGCGGGAAAATTAGGCCAAACTGAACAGAGTTCTAGAAGGATGACCATTTATGCAAATTAAGAAATGACAGGACAAACAGAGAAGCAAACATCAAACTAGTGAAACATTTCTAGCGCATGTGCATTGACCAAAATAGAGACTTAGCATTTTTCGAAATATTTCTGGGAGAAAAACGTTGCGCATGCGTGGGGCAAAGAGAGACTTTTTTCGGCGAATTTCGACAGGGAAAAAACTTCCTTTCGCACGGTGTCTGTTGGTCGCAGCTTAACCACTGTGCGTTGTTTCACGGGTTTCAAGTTTACAAACTGTTCCATTCAATCAAGCTTTATTAAACCAAGCAGTCTACAGTCAAATCAGTTAGTGTTCTTTGTTTGTTCTTGGGGAATATCTTCATCCTTCACTCAGTCTGGTATCGTCTGGAAAAGAAACCGAAGAACCCGTTAAGGTTACAATGCAAAACTTTAAAATTGCACCCCGTTGTCAAGAAGTGTCTGCAGTTTTACTGCCCTGTAGACAAATCATCCTGAACATTTCAACTCGAACACTTGTGTGGGTGCATAATAAACTAGTCCGAGCACTTGAAATCCCAGCATCCCTCGCGCGTCTAGTTTAAACTCTTACTTATATCCCGATGACATGGCTGGCTACCACCAGCCTTCTGTCTCGTAGCCACAAAAACTAATAACCATGATCATTCCTGGGAATACGCAAAACCGTTTATGAACTGTACTATATATTGCAAGAATTAAATGTAACTGCGGAGAAAATTGCAAGAAATTAGCTGCAATTACTTTTCTTACAATAACTGAGCGAATTCTCGCGCGCTGATTGGCTAATTTTTATCATCAATAAGAGTACAGACACATAAAATTTTAATTTAAGTCTTCATTTGACCTTTTTAGTGGCTCGTGGATCTACAACACTTTGACAATGTTATGACGCAATTTATCATCAATAAGAGGACAGACGCATAAAAAACTGACGTCAATTTGTTATTAAATTACTTTGCAATTACTTTAGATCCAAATCGAATGAGGTAGACTCTATGTTGGGTTGATCCGAAAAGGCTCAATTATAGTTGTCACTTCCTAGAAGTTTAGTTTGCCATTCTCCATTCTCCCAATAGTTTGCATACGTCTGAATGAATGAAACATATATTACTGTATATTTCACTTCAAGGCCTGGGTTTGATCTCTGTGACTAGACCTCTGGTGACAAAGAGCAAATCTGGCATATAATTCATGGTAGGCCACCATATAGTCAGTTTACACGGGTATACAAGAGTTTACAAGGATATCCCTTTGTAAACCCTTGTATACCTCTGTAAACACTACATTTGGTGACTATATGGTGGCCTACCATGAATTATATGCCGCAAATCGGATCACGATAAGCCGGTTTCGATTCGCATGTATCTAACTGGAAGTATTCTGGGAATGATTTCCGCACAGGCCCCTACTTTATTATGCATGCTGTAGCCATACTGTTTCATTGTGCAATAAAAAGAATTGTTTACATGTGCATTACCCTAAACAATTCATCTGCTAAATGCATTATTAGGGACGGACCATTAGAAAAGTGATTGGGGGGGGGGGGGAACCAAAAAAAAATTCATGCAAGGGAAAATGCCCAAAAAAAAAAATTCATGCAAAGAAGAAGGTAAAAAAAAAATTCATGCAGAAGGAAGGTCCAATTGTGACTTTTTCACACGTAGTAAAAAAAATTCGTGCAGAGGGGTTCACCTGAAAAAAAAAAAAAAAAAAATCCTGCACACTTTTCTAATGGTCCGTCCCTTAGTAATGAGTAGGGACCTGTGCGGAAATTTGGAATGATTTCCGCACACTGGTCCCTACTTCATTATGCATGCTGTAGCCACACTGTTTCATTCTGCAATGACAAGAAATGTTTACATGTGCATTACCCTGAACAATTCATCTGCTGCATGCATAATGAAGTAGGGACCTGTGCGGAAATCATTCCGGAAATTTTGCCGTGTTCTGCTGAAGAACCAGTGGAGTGGCAACAAAAATAACATGCTCAAAACTGTTGAAATGCCACTCACCTCAATCCCGTTCATCGAGGGTTTTGGTCCCCATGTAAACGATCCTTTCCCTCTATAGTTATTGCTATGAATGAAAAGAAGCTCTTTAGAATTACAATTAAGGAACGAAAACTGATAAAAAATCTAGACAACTATTTTTATGGTCAACTTGACGAAATATCGTAGCAGAAAAATACTGTTCATTTGTGCCACCAGTCCACGTTTTGTAAAATACGAAAAATATCAGCCGATACTGAAGTTTTTGTTACATGATATGTAAATGAGTTGTCAGGCATCTTGCCTCTTCAATGCAGTACAAAATCATCTTTTAGCAAAGACCAAACGTTTCTGAGTCAAACTAAATAATAAATTGTTGAATACTAGTACAAGGCGAAGAAAATAAGCTACAAAAGTAGTACACAACAGGCCGTACATTGGAAGGGCTGCAGACCTGAGTTCTCCTTGGTTCAGACCGTCTTCGCGGTAAATTCCATGCGTTCAGCATTTATCCTTGTCAGCTTTTTTACAGTTTTGGACTCGGCAGCACGTACTGTTCTCTTGAAGCTCAGTTTGCCAGCATAAAACCACGAAAACAGCAGTGAAAGTTGGTTCTCAAAATCTTACAAATCCAACTATTCAACTATGCTTTCCTTCGCCACGTTTCTCAGTTGAAAGGTGCGCTGAAAAATACGAATGCATAATTAATTAGATGATAATTATCCCACGGCCGGTCTGGTAATATTTCTTTCCCTTGCGTTTCAACAGAAACCAAACTGCACTGCATGTGAGGTGTTTTGCACTCAATTCAAATTTTTAAACGGTCAAAAGACAGAGGTTAACAAACCATACAAAAAAGTGCTTAATAGCAGACAATAAGATAAGTAAAAGACTAAGCTAAGAGTAGTCCAAATGCTAAGATTCCAGTTGTGAAAGAACAATTTAATTTCAGCAATGAAAGCTATAGCTGCACTGTACAATTTCTGTTAAGTACAAACACCGCTACCGAACCCCTAGAAACAGCTTCAAAACACTGTTCTCCAAAAGCAGTTAAATCAATTTTTTATGACTAAAACAAACTGCATTAGGCCAAAAATTATTTTTTGCAAATCAACGCTTGTGTATTGTTATAAGAACGTCTAATAAGAAGAAAATGACATGGTTGCTTAAAGATTCGAGTTTTCCACACTCACTAGGAACGACTTCACATCTCCATGCAGCCAAGTAATATCCACTATATCATCATGGTAAAGCAAATTGCATTGAGAAGTACTTCAGCATTTCAAGAGATCCAGAATAAGCTCACCAAACCAAGTGAAACAATGAATGTAGTGGGTGTCACCGTAGTTCTTACGAAAAGAAAATTGGCAAATGTTGTTTCAGTCAGGTGGTTGCAGGAACTTTTCCCTCATCCTGTCTCTTAACCCCACCCAAGAAACATAAGGGACTCTTGCCCTACCCTACCAACTAGGCTTTGGCGGATTGTGCTTCCAAAAATGGCATATTATTCTATTAGCAGTGCTCGAAATTTTGCCAAACTGTGCCAAAATCATTCCCGAATTCCCAAAAAATGACCTAGATTCTGAACATATAGGCGCGCAATAACGACACCAAATTATGACGTTTTTCAAACAAGCTGTTGTTGTAAATTTATTTGTGTTTTATGCCAGTTTGTCTCGGCCCTCAGCTGTCCAAATTAGCTGCTCACATCTCTGAACCGTTTGTAAAATGCCTTCAACGACTCAACGATCACACTTGTATATACTGACTGAAGCAAACGAATATAGTACTCTCTGGATTTAAACTAACTCAAACCATATCAAACTATAACGGTGAGAGTATCAAGCCACGAAGTCAATCGACTTGTCTTGACAGTTCTGAGTTCTTTCAGCACCAATTATTACTTGAATAAACATGGCTAAGAACAGTATACACAAGTCAACATCAGACCCCTCCAAAAGGCTAACCGCGCACGCAGAATTCGCCAAAAGAGGCCTAGTAACTAAGCATGTCAGAACAAAGTCAATACTACTATTAGCGTAGAAACACGCATTGCAATCTCATACTACCTAAATTTGATTTATTTCTCTAGAAAATACACCTCATTTACTAAGTCCTATGCATTTATGCTCCAAAAAGTGCTAACATTTGCTAATTATGCCGTGGCAGTGCTCGTTTACAAAATTATGCTTTTTTGCTCCAATTATGCCAAAAAATATGCTACCACAATCCGCCAAGGCCCAGCACGAACACTACCCCCTCCCTTTGGTTTTGGTACATAGTTGAAAAACGTGGCGTCTGCGTAAAAAGTTATGCCCAAATTTCAAACACCAAAGAATGTGAACAGAGGACACCAAAAATTCATTGCTGAAAAAAATAGAGCGGAGTAACAAAATAGAAAGAAGCCTTAAACATTACTGAATGTACCAACGGAATGAACATCCAAGAAGAGCTCGAATGATGTTCTAACTTATTCTCCTTATTAGTACTGTATAATACGTGTGGGGATTATTGGAAGACGTTTAACCTCCATAAGGGACGGACTATTAGAAAAGTGATGGTGGGGTTGGGAATTTTCAGCTTGCACGAATTTTTTTTTCGCTCTCTGTTTGTGCAGGAAATTTTTTTTCAGGTGAACCCCTCTGCACGAATTTTTTTTACTACGTGTGAACAAGTCACAATTGGACCTTCCTTCTGCATGAATTTTTTTCTTGGCATTTTCCCTTGCATGATTTTTTTTTAGTGGTTTTTTCCCCACCCCCACACCCCCCCCCCCCCCATCACTTTTCTATTAATCCTTCCCTAAAGGGACATGCTTCGGTAAAGGAAACAGTGCCCAGGTTATAAAAATCAACTACTCTTCTCAAACTAATTAAGAATGAATGAATGAAACACAGTGAAAATCATGCACCATGACGTGTTTGGATAACTGATGAGCCACGACTTCAGTGCATCTTTTTGCATCTTTGATTCCTCCTTTCAAATCATTCTATTTTTTTGAGAAGCTGTATCAATTACTCGATACCTGTGTTTATCACAGAACACCTGGAATTTAACCGAAAATACTCCGCCGCGCTTTGTACTTTCAGCTCTCTGCTCAGTGTATGATGTGCGAGGAAGAACTGTTTCGCGTGTTTGTTACATTTCCTCAAACATCAGCTTCATATCCCCAGATCCTCGCGATTTTAATCCAGATAAGTATATGCATATGATTTGTTCTATATTATAGTGAAACAAGAACAGCGTGCAGCCTGAAACTGATGTTATGCCGGTTTGAAATAATGAACTTGACTTTCAAAAGTTAAATTTAAATAGCATTCATAAGTATATACCAACTCAGCAACCTTGGCATTTTGAGCAATCTGATTGGCTCACTATCTCAGGATATTCAACATTAGTATATACCAACCCAGCAATCTTGGCATTTTGAGCAATCTGATTGGCTCACTATCTCAGGATATTTAACATTAGTATATACCAACTCAGCAATCTTGGCATTTTGAGCAATCTGATTGGCTCTCCACCTCAGGTTATTGAACACTATCCACCTCGTTGGAAGTAGATATAGCCGGGGCTTCTGGGTAATCCTGGTTCCAGTGAGTTTTGTTTGGAGAAAAAACAAAATGGTGTCCAAGCTACTGCAATATGGCTACCGTCGAATCTCGCTTAACGGATTTTTCGAAGAGGTTTTACTAGGGAAATTAGACAAAACACTACCACTATGAAACGTGGACCACGACAGGACCAAAGTCTCTTACAATACATTTCCACAATTAACTTTTTTCACCGGTTGTGTTATTCACGGCGTCGTCGCCGTGTTTGCTTAAGCCACGAGCCCATTACCCGGAGCGTGCAACTGCTATAGGTTCATGCAACGGCGTTTTCCCAAGTAAGGTTATATTTAGAGCGGCTTTTCCCGCGTAAAAACGTTGTTTCCGCTGTCTCAGTAGTCTCCCTCGCAGCCGTTTTTTTGGATGTCACGCAACGTTCACCCAAAAGAAGCGGCTGCTCACATCCGAACAACATTCCTTTCTCATTGTCCTTGCGGTTTGTTTGTGGTCCATTGAACAGACCAATCAGATACCAGAAAATCTGAATGACGTAGTGATTCGCGCGAAAATGTGGATGTGGCAGATAATCCAGCTATTGTTACTGTTCATATCGGTGGAGACACCAAAGAAAATTGTCGATGAGAGCTCAAATTGTTTCACATGTTCATCCCAGTGCCCCGGTAAAGAAAGAGTATACATTTTTGGAAAAACACCTCCTAATTTCGCTGAAATTAATGTCGGAAACTGTTGTCAGTAACATTTGATTATAATCGTATTTTTGAATGTCAAGAGCTCTGTTAGTGAGACACGCAAGCTGAGAGGAGAATCTCGCGACACAAATGAAACACTCCGGTATAGGGGGTTTGACAGGTTTCCTGATAGATAAGTGAAACAATGTATGTGCGACATTTAGAGAACAAAATTTCACTAGCGAGTGAGAGAGGTTTTTGGGTCGTGCAACCAACCAATAAATTAGAAACCGAGAATATCGTGTGTTTTTTTTTCCATTTCCGAAATTATAAAATCTACGCCTAACATAGACGTCAACTGCTACGCCAACACGGACACGAACGATACCAATGAATATATGAAAGCTGCTTAAGTTGTGTACGTAACTGCGACGATCAATTAATGTCATTACAAGGACACGGACACTAAATTGTTTGCAAGACATCGTGCTACAAGCGGTTGTTAAAGTCTCAACGAGCAACTGAGAAATTAGAAGAAGTTAAAAAGGAAAGACAACACGCCTTTCAATCTAGGCCAAGGGCTAACGCTTGCTTCGACCTACAGATGGAAATCAGTAGGAAATAAGTGCGTGCTTGCCATCAACAAACCAAGCGAAGGCCTCTAGAACACTCCAATTTAGCTCGGCCAAGGTATCTTCTACCGCTTGTGTTTCTTCATTTGTCACGGTCAGCCACTGAGGGAACTCGCTTAGTTATGTTCGTGGCTTCCTATCGCCGATACAGGAAATCGGTCCGAATTATCGAGCGTTTCCACCCGTTGACACGACACAAAAGATTTCTCAAATACTTCACTTGATCTTCCATCAGACTAACGGAGACACAACGACAACAATATGACCGCTTTCATCAGAACTATGGTCAAACACGAGCGGCAGAACCTGATATATTAACGATTTCCCGGATCTTGTAGGCAAGATAACAAAAACATCTTCCTTCTCGACGAAGATTTTTCTAATTGCAAGCTTCTGGTAAGTATCAAGCTCTGAAATTTTGAATTTTGACAAATTTTAATTTGTGTTGCCAGTGCCATTTCCACGTAAGGACCGCGATAAAAAGCGATATCTGATTGGAGGCGTCTCAAACGGCGAGTCTGGCGCGAAAAGGTTCCAGAAAATGGAACCCAAGCTGTGATTAGCCAATTCGGAGAAAGGAATGTTGTTCGGATGTGAGCAGCCGCTTCTTTTGGGTGAACGTTGCGTGACATCCAAAAAACGGCTGCGAGGGAGACTACTGTCTCAGTTATCTCATCGGAGCTACTATTCTCTGTGTAAATACCTTGACTATCGTCAGAAATGTTGTCCGTACACTCCGATGAAGACTCGTGTATGTCGGCTACGTTCGTTCTCACTACAGGCGGTTATCATGCTACATATCAATCATGAACTAGCTTGTGATTGGCTCTTCCAAACCAATTCGCGGGAGAGACGATCTAAAAATAACCTTACTTGTGAAAACGCCGTTTCACAGACCTTGTATGGGAGTTGCACGCTCCGGGTAAAGGCTCCTGCTTAAGCTCCCTACTGAGGTTGCTTCATTGGTATGTACTAAAACAATTATTCTCTTCGTTGGTTTGGGTAGCGTAGCCAATCAGAGCACGGCATTTGTGATAGAACGCTAGTAGATTTTTACTAAAACTCGATAGAAACACGGAAGATGTTTTCTATTTCTTTCACACAATGCACAGTACAAAGCATGCTCAAAGTGCAGGTTAACATTTTTTTACTTCAAATTCTTTTCCAAAATTTACATGATTACAAAACTCTCGTTTTGTTGCCCAGCATTTTATACAAAATTCTCATTTTCATTGTTGCTTGCATTATATTTCGTAGCTAACTAAAATTTTCTCGCCCAATAAAAAGGGTCCTTAAAATCGGTTAAATTTTTTGCTTGACAAAAAGACTGAGTTACAATACACACTCGCTCTGCGAGGAAAACAAGACTGCGAAGACTTGCGCTACACGCCGAAAGTGACGGAACAAAGCCGAAGGCGACGCCACTTTAAACCCACAGGGAGAGATAAAATGGTCTTAAAGTGAGCGATTTAGCTTCTTTCCTTTTCAAAACATTACAGTACAAACAAGAGAAAATGAGGTAAGAGAACGCATCTTACATACTGGGTTCTCTTACTATGATAAGGGACAGAATCTATTTTCAGATCCGGAAACTATTTTAACGGACCAATGGCTGATGTCCTTCTCATCACGTGGTTCTAATGCGCCATGTGGAAACCGCGCAACCATGTAACGAGATATAAATAGATTCCGCGCTAAAAATAGATTCTGTCCCCTTATCATATCAGACGAGGTTATGATCTCTTTCCTTATTTTCTCTTTCCTTATTTTCTCAGGACAGGACGGTACCCATTACATCAACCCTTTCCAAAACTAAACGATATAACTGGAACAATTTATATGAAAATAATTTTCGAGGCCAGTGAAAAAGGAAAAAACAAAAGCCAACGAGAAGGCAGAAAAGCCGATCTTCACAGAATGCAATTCGATTTACATTCTTAGGAGCCAAATAAATGTACTACAGCAGGAGCCCGTCATTAGGACCCCATCATTAGGACCCCGTCACTACGACCCCATCATTAGGACCCCATCATTAGGACCCCGGAACTAGGAGCCTTCCGATTCCCTATTATCTGTTGGATCGGGCGTTTTGACAGAGCAAGTTATTTTTAGAAACGAGTTGGCTACTGCGGTTCGTCTCATAACAGTTTTCATAGTTTTGTCAAATTATTGCAAAGGGTTGGTCAAATTGGGGTGGCTTTGGTTCAAACATATAATTTGAAAACGAACCCAGCTCTATGAAGCCACTATAAACGGCTTTGCAGTGTGATGTCCGAAAGGCGTTATGGGATTGCAAAGTGACTGTAATGAGAAATGGTCTGTACAAAGGGACGATGGGAAAATGAAATATCCAGGATGGTTCTTGCTTGACCACAGCTTACCAGGCAGGTATATTCCTTTTACCAACATGTGCGACCCTCCGCTAAAGCACCATCATTTCGTGCAAAAGGCGTCTCTAAGAATAACTAGTATTGTGGGGATCTTTCTAAAGAAACTGGTGCTGCGTAGGTGGGGAATTGAAACACAAGAAATTAATTGGGATAATCACACAAGTTGATAAAGTAAGTTATACCGCCGTAAGCACCCCCTTTTTTACCTTACGGTGGTATAAATTACTTCATCAACTTGTTTGGTCATCCCAATTTCGTGCGTAAATTAACAAGGTCGGTCAAAACACTCGATCAAGAATATAAAGGTGAGGAACGCCCCTAGTGATGGGTTCCTGACAAAAGTAAGTAATCAATTTTTTTTTAAAGAGGTAATTAATTTCGTACAAAACGAACCATTCGAGTAGAGCAACATTCAAAACCGCAAGGTCATGTACCGTTTGCAGCTAAAACGTTGCCGAAAATTCAGGTTAGGAAGTTAGTAGATCAAGATGCCTTGGCCATTTCATCTTATCATGTTCTACTTTTGAACTCTATTACTCCCATCAAAATGAAAAATTCCCTAATAATTCTCCGTGCACTTTCCTCCACGCATGTTTGTTGGGAGAAGTTAAGAATCGGTAACAGCGTTCCATTAATCCTCCCTTCACTCACATACGAGGTTAGTATGAGTTTTATCTGTGTTTGAATGATGCTAAAAGCTTCCTACGAAGCTGCCGGGGAACAGGCCTGTCTTGCCGTTTCGTTCCAGTGTGCCTTTGTACCAGCCATCTTGGCGCTTTTTTGTCACATAAACTATGTCACCAACGCGCAGCTCAAGTTCAGCTTCGTGTTGAGGCGGATACGCTACAGTAACTCGATACCTGAAAAACAGGAATGAAAACGGGTTTTAATTTACTAATATAGCAGAACAGTTGTGGGCGCAATATCTAGAAAGAAATGAAACAACGAGCAGAGCTACATGTTTTAAAAGCGATAACTAGATGCTGAAGAATGCTACCACAACATGACTTCCAACCACAATCGAGGTAGAGAAAAAAAACTATATATGGCAAAAATGAGCAAACAGTTTAACAGTAAAATACTGCTGAGTACCTCTCCCAGGAAAGGTCACACTGAATGGTGTAATACAAAGATCAAAAGGGTACAGCAACACTGGACAGTAAAACAGACAGCATGTAACGGTCACCCTGCATGGTTTGATCCACAGATGAAAAAGTTAGAACCACACTGTAAAGTAAAACAAACAGTACCACAGTACAGTACTGTGCAGTAGCTTTACAAAGAATGGTCACACTGCATGGTTTGATCCACAGATGAAAAAGTTAGAACCACACTGTATAGTAAAACAAACAGTACCACAGTACAGTACTGTTCAGTAGCTTTACAACGAATAGTCACACTGCATGGTTTGATCCACAGATGAAAACGTTACAATACGTGGTGGAGTAGTTATACTTGTCTACAATATGTCGTTGTAGATTCTATAGTAGGTAACCTACCTTTCTAGAACAGATGGGGCTTCTCTTCGTTCATGAGCTTTGGAGGCGGGCCTGTTATCCATTGTTAGCTGGCAAGAATAAAGAAAAACACAATCTGCTCCAATCTGCACAATCTCCCTTAAACCCCAGCCTGCGTTATGCTGAAAAGTCAAGTTGGGGTGGCTTTGGTGACGAAACACTACGTGAAACACAATGTTTACCAGCTACTCACCTGTGAGAAGGATAGCGTTCCCAATTCGTACGGTGGCGACGATATAACACTGTGTCCAGCAGGAACATATCTAAAAAACAACAGACAGTATAAAAATTTAGTTCACTTGCAATCGAACAAGGCTTGATGCTGGGGAAACTGCACAAAAAATGCTGATCTCCTACAATCTTGAACAAACTGCCGATTGAGACTATAATGAAGTTGCCTCATTTTCCCCCTACTCCTCCCCCTCATAAAATGTTATTCACTCTCATTGAACAGTCTCCACAAACAACATCGGACAAGGGGTACAGGGAAAGAGATTGTTTTAACCCTAGCTTCTCTATAGAGACCCAACTCAGACTACAAC
This sequence comes from Ricordea florida, assembly GCA_949710005.1. Lineage (NCBI taxonomy): Eukaryota > Metazoa > Cnidaria > Anthozoa > Corallimorpharia > Ricordeidae > Ricordea > Ricordea florida. The sequence goes on from OX453278.1 coordinate 8,468,030, forward strand.
GAATGTTTTCTACCTTTCCACCTTTAATCTGTCCAGCAGAATCAAAGCGACGTTTTAAGAATGGACAAAGATATTTCCTGCCCCTGGAGCAGACAAACGCGTAAATACTTCAAATATTTAGTTAGTTTACACTTTGAACTATGACATGGTTCACACAGACCTGAGACCTTTCTTTTCAAGGACTTTTCAAGGACAAATCACATTTTTTCAAGGACTTATTTTCCACTCAATTTGACTCCATGACACCGAAAAACTTACAAGACCGATTATTATTGTAGGGGGGTACAGGTTATTGCAATGCCTTATCCCTGGAAGGCACGGTTCCTAAGATACATCAAATAACAGCAATGAACTACACCAGACTTAAAACAGTTTCACGCGATGCTTCACGCACAAAATTGCGTCTTGCTGAGCTTTCAAAGTTTTCTGAGCGCAAGACAAGGTTGCGTTAATAAAGTTTTATTTATTCAAGGACCTTTCGATAAGATTCAAGGACTTCTGGAGAAAATTCAAGGACTTTTCAAGGACTTGAGCAAATTTTTCAATTTTCAAGGACTTTTCAAGGGGTTGATGCTTTTTCAAGGACTATTCAAGGCCCGTGCGAACCATGTATGATCTGCAAATGTAAAGGGGTGAGTTGGAATCGTGCAAACCTTTGATACGGTGGGGGTGGGGGAGGGGGAAGCAGTAGCCTTGTCTTGTCCTTCTTCTTGCCCTTTAACTTTTTCCAGAAACTACCCTGTCAACAAAAACAGTAAAACGAAGCATGACATTAGCCTTTATCTTGTTAGCATAAAATGTTTTATGCCATCATATTGATTGTTGCTGTCAGTGAATTTAACAAATCGAATGTGGTTAAACGTACTCTGTACTCTTATCAACAACGATTACGCGTCATCACAATGAGTCCACAACTGTCATGACGCGTACTCGTATGAGTACTCGTTGCGATGACGCGTACGAGTACTCGTTGCGATGACGCGTACTCGTTGTCGATAAGAGCACAGACAACGCTAAACCACATTCGATTTGTTTTTTACAACAACAGCCACGTTAAAGGAAGTCAAAGAAAATGTTTTTCTTTTTTAGAGCGTGACCAAGATCGTGACATAAAGAAAGAGCAAGCGTTGTCTATAACTTTCTCGCAATCTGATTGGTTTATTCTTCAAAATGAGCGTTTCTGATTGGCTGTCGCTTTGCGTGACACATTGACGCGAGCAGCGTTGTCTAGACTCTTATCGACAACGGCAAATTAGCCAATCAGATCGCGAGATTAGTAGCAACTATGGTAAAAGTTCTTTTTTAGTGATACTTTTGGTCAATTGCATGGAGGCCACACTTGTGTAAACGTCTAAAGCTCTGTAAAACTGTGCAGGAGCACCGTCAATTCAAAGCACTAGATTTCTTAGTACATACCGATTTAGGTACTGGTGGCGGCGGTGTAAGGGGTGACCTGGGTCCAAACGAGCTTCCGTAAACAGGGTCCGCTCTGGGTGTCCTGTTCTCGACCGCTGAACCAGTCTGAGTATCCAGCCTTACCACCAACCCCTCCGTTGAACTCCTTTGCCTAAAGGCAGGAGCGGATTCTGACCTAAGATATCTGGGGTGCGAGCCTCCCTCCGCTGCAGTATGCCGTGGAGGAGGACGCTGTTGTTGCTGCTGCTGCTGCTGCTGCTGAGACAGCGATTGCTGGTGATTGTTATGATGGTGTGACCCCGACGAAACCTCCTGCTCTGCACCGTTGCTTCTTGATCTTGTCAATAAGTTGTGAATGCTGCCATAAAAGATGGCGAGAAAAGAAAACTTAACGCAACTTAATGATACCTAGGTAGAGGTGAGGCTCTTTATAGAGCAATTCTTACAGGACAGACTAAATAAAGTGGTTTTCAGTTGACTGTCAAAATTTCAGGATTGCTTAACATTTCCTTTATGTAAGATATATGTATGTGTTTGGCAAACAACAATAACAACAATAATAATAATAGTAATAGTAATAGTAATAGTAATAGTAATAGTAATAGTAATAGTAATAGTAATAGTAATAGTAATAGTAATAGTAATAGTAATAGTAATAGTAATAATAGTAGTAATAATAAAAATAATAAAAATTGAAACAAGCGGAAATTGAAACAAGCCGACTGTGGGGCATGAGAACGGAAACGATACCAGTTATCATCGGAGCACTTGGAGCTATCAAAAAAGGACTAGAAACGTATCTTGGAAGAATCAAGCATTAGTGAACTACAAAAGATACCCTTCCTGGGTACAGCACACATTGTGAAGAGGGTATTATCAAACTAAAAACTGGCTTCCCTTTAGCGCCTCAGGACCATGGTTTGGTCTCGGCCCTAAAGATTATCAACATAAACTAGTCATAGTTGTCACTAAATCTGCCCCCGACTTTGTAAAAACTGAATAAAGACTGCATGGGGTTGTCCATGTATTTGTTATGAACCTTTGAAATGTAGTTTTAGTGTGAGAGTTTGCGAGTGCAAATTCCTTGTTGTGTTTGTGTTTTGTCAATTATCACACTTTGTTTCTTGGGCTAATGGAAATCCTCATACATATCGTGTTTAGGATGGGTTTACATAATAGCTTGGAATGAAATAAGAAAGCTTGGAATGAAATCGTGACGACTCGTTGCCAAACTTGCCAAACCCAGTTTGCGCGGTTGCTGAGCCAGGCGCACATGCTGAAAATTAACCGGGACCACCGTGCGCGCCTATTTTCGTCAAATCGAGAAAATTTTCGCATACTAACACTACGACCATACGATACTTCTTATTTACGCGGGGAACATTAGGGTGCCTCCTCGGGTTCCGGCCTCTGGCCCGGAACCCTGCGGGGGCAACTAAGTGAGAACGGTTTCATAATAATATTAATAATAATAATAATAATAATACTACTACTAATAAAAAAACTTTATTTGAGTGTCAACTTGATCTTTTTAATTAACCTACATTTAACCAGGCATAGCCCGCCACATAAGCAAAGCGAAGCAAAACAACAAGGAAGAGTAATACATGGTCTTCTCGAGCTTTTTTAATGTTAATGTGGCGGCGATTTCTAGCAACGAAAACATGAAAAGACCAAGTGGGTTCGTTGCCCTGGCATCATTAAAATAAAGATTTCATTCCTTTACAATGTATGGTTTGTCATTCAGAAGTCAAGACCAGCAACTTAGTTCTCCAATTAACTAACCTCGCTAGGCGAACGTAGTTCCCTGGAAAGACTCCTCTTTTTTGAAAAGAAACGGAATAGCCCTTGAACCATCCATCTTTACATTTTTCTGTCACGCAGTAGCTCTCCCCGCGCTTAAGTTCCAGCTCATCATCCTTAAGTGGCTTGTAACTGTACAGTGCGATATATCTGTTGATTAACGGGAAAAAATAACCTGTTTAGCTCCCGACAAAACCTGTTTATGTTCCGACAAAACCTGTTTATGTTTAGACAAAACGTCTTTATCTCACGGTACACTCTTTTTTATCTCCAGACAAAATCTGTTTATCACCTGGCAGATCAATTAATTAGTTAATACAGTATTCAACCCTGGATAAACGCCAATCGGCTCTCAACACTACAGTAGTAAGGTAGCACTGTATGTAGTGCTTGGAAAGTACTTTACTTACATTTCCTTTCCAACGTCTGCAGACGCGGGACGTGAACCACCTGTCAGGGATTCTGCGGGCGATCCCGAGGTAGTCGATACCGAGCGAGACGGGCTAGCTTGGGACTGGTCCGTGGATCTGCCACTTGCCGCCGTTGTTTCCTTTAGAACGGAAATAGCAAGTTCATACTTAAACATAGCCTGCATAGCAAGCGTTTCGTGCTGTTTCTCGTGCGGTCAAAACCGAGAATGTCGTTCCTCAGTCTTTCTTTGCTCCGAAACAGCACGGAAACGCTTGCTACGCAGGCTAACTTAAACACTGTACTTTGGTCTAAAAATACAAGCACATTCTGGGACTAATAATTTTTTCTCATGAAATATATTACGTCGATGGAAACATAACGCGACCCAAGAAGCGCAATTAAGTCTTAGAAAAGTAGAGTCCATGACGATTTTGTTAGAAACGTCGTCGTTCTTACAGATTGTAGATTGTGAGCTTATTCAACTGGACACCAAATTAAGGTAGAATGCGTGTAATCTTTTGACTTAACAGCCCAAACAACGTTTTATTGTCTTGGAGCAATGTCGTGTCCTAAATCGCTTTTATTTCACGGGCAGCAAGCAGAATAACCAGAGCTCGGCTGTAACCTGGAATCTGTGTCTCAACACTCAACACGGCAGGCAGTGAGAAATAATTGCTTGCCCCACTTTCTACAAATCGGCACTTGCGTTGTAACGAAATTGCCAAAGTATTGCTTTCATACTGTGAGAACTGCTTCTTGTATTTTTACTAGAGTACCTAAATTTGATCAAACATTGCATCTATAAAATTTTAAAAATTTTCGTGACCAGTTCTTGTAGCCTTGTGAATTTAACTCGAAGATCAGTATTCACTTTCTCCTGATGCAATCAAGACACGGTGACGAGAAACGTTAACACGAATATACGACCGTAAATTGTATTGGTAACCTCCTTACTTGTGACATACAAAATAAAGAGGAATAACGAAGGAGGATTTATCTTGCTACTGCTACATGTAGGTGGAAGGAGAGCAAGGTAGCGGTTAGTGTGTCGGAGAGAAACACGGAAATATTCCGTCCGTGTGGGTCTTCTGATTCGTGTGCATATTTTTCCTTACACTGGGTCTTCAATGGTAAAATTCAGGGTTCTCAATAGATTTTTAAGTAGGAGGTGATCACTGATAAAATAGGAGGCTCTTCAGCAAAGCCGCCATTTTGGAACATACGGACTCGTTACAATGTTCCACCGCGAAGGCCTGGACTCTAGTAAAATGGCGTTCATCGATCCGGTTTTGTTTGAATCACAGTCGTGCAAGAAACGAAAGAGCGATTCGGAAACACCTCAAGTAAACTTGCAGAAGAAACAAAACAAAGCAAAGAAAAGCGACTTAAAGACAAAGTAAGCGGCGATCAATCGCCGGGTGCTGCCTTCTATTGAGAACCCTGAAAATTGTGGTATGGACGCAACATCGTAAGTTTCAAGCTACCTGTCTCGTGGTAGATGAAGCTGAGTTAGAGGAGACACTGTCCAGTGCTTCAGCTAGTCTTTCAGTGGAGGAAATATCGAGTGAATGTCTCTGAAGCCCCAAGGAATAATTCTCCTCGCCGCGTTGCCCAACAAAATGCATCGTATGCCGCTTGGGCTCGCTGTTCTCTTTACCGTCTAACAGTGACTTTCTGGGCGGTTTGGAAATACTGCTTCCACTTGCTTGTACTGAATTTTCGTCGGCGTTGCTTCCTGCTCCCTCAACAAGATTCTTCGCATGTGTGTTGAGCTGTTGTTGAGAAAGAAGTCGCTAATATGAAAATTGACTCTCAATGAGAGTCAATTTTCATATTAATTGCAATAATTGGTTTTAAAGATGTCTAAATATTCTGTAGTGTGTTAGTTTAGAGAAAGGGCTATTGCATCGGTTCTACTAGACCTTTGCATCGATAACTTTCATAAAAGCACAATATCTGTTTACTTGACAATGAATGGAGTAGTTGGATCGCTCTTGTGTCGGTAGTTCTGAGAAGAACTGCCAAAGATATTCACCCCTACAATACGAGATTTGCCTCTAAAGACAACCTCTACAAGGTACGCGTTAGAACGAACATTGGGAAACAGACTATTGTTTCAACAGCATCTGATATTTGGCAAGACTTACCGATCGAGTTGAAAAATCTCAGCACGATCTGTTTCAGTGAAAGAGCTAAACAATACCTGGTTCACAGGCAGTTTGGTTCTTGACGCTACTTTCGTAACTGGCTTACTCTTTTTCTCTTTCTATATTTGCTAGCCTGCTTTGCGCTGCGGTTGGGGATTTTTTTTGCCCTTTTTCGCTTTTATTGTGTATTTTCGCCTTTTACTGCCTTTGTGCACTGCTTTGCGCTTCAGCATTTATGTGAGTGAAAGCTACAAAACTTGAAAAACTAGAAAACTTTCCGGTTCACTTTGGCTCTAGGCATTTCCAAACAAGGAAAAAAGTAAAAATATAGAGACAAATTTATTTTTATATTCTCAGGAAATGCGAAATAAAATGTATTGTATTGAAGATCTGCTATTGGCGTTGACTGACGTTTCGACAACCTGAGCGGAAGTCATAATCAGAGTCAAATGCGTTGCACATTGTCAAACGGCAAAACTGACCAACAACATTTCAGTCTTCACAACCAATGAAACCATCATTCCCTCTGACGAAGAACTAACGCTCGAAACGTCAGCATCCCTTTTTTTTACCTGACGGCGGTATAAATTACTTTATCAACTTGTTTGATTATCCCAATTTCCCATTAAATCATGGCCGTACTGAAAAACAGCCAATAACATGACGGCTTAAACGACCAATCAAGACGTAAAACAGAGACATAAATACCACCACCAGACAACACGCAAATCACTTAACTCCGAAGAAGACACCAGCATTGGTTGACAAACGTTCAGTCAACCACAGTTCTTTTTAAGTACACGAGGGACCGTTCATTTTTTACGAGGGAGGGGTGGGGGGGCTGGCTGGTGGGGGGGGGGGGGGTGGTCACGTGAAATATTTTAGCAATACTGTTACGTCATAATGTTTTAATCCGAAATTGACTTCTCTTTTTTTAGATTAGGGGTGGGGGGGGGGGGGGTCATGTGAAAAAAATTGGCAACCTGAGGGGGGTCATGAAATTTTTAAATGGTGCTTCCCGAATCACACCAGCCCCTCCTCCATAAAAAATGAACGGTTCCTGAGTAACATACTTACTTGAGACGACCACAATTCGTATTTTGAAAGTTAAAGGGTTTAACTCTGCCCTGTGATATAGAAGGGTTTTGCAAAGTGACAAACTCACCTCTACAAATGTCACAGGGAAAATCCCGACCTTGTTATTAAGCTTGCCCTCGCACCAGTTCTCATCAATTTGCCGCTTGACATGGATAACATCGCCCTTCAAGAAAAATGAATGGTGAAATGAGTATTTAGGCATTTGTAACATGTAACTTTGTGGTTTAAAGTAAAGCCTGTCGCAATTCACGCGGAGTGAGCAAATTAATGCGAGTGTTCTTTTTTTGTCTTAAACTATACTGCACATGAAAAATTGAAGATTTTAAGCCTAGAGATATTTTTAATAAAATAATAATAACAAATAAAGACTTTGTTTATACAGGGTAGCACGTAATAGCCATTGGCTAATAAACTTGTGGCACTGATTAAATCACCTGATTCAAAGGGCGACCACAACACCGGGGTCTACGTCCCCTACTTTTTTCGTATTATTGGCCACTCGGGGTGACAAGCACAAAATCAATGTACATACTGCTTTAAAAGTCAGCAGGTCTTGTTCCTGTTCATCTTCAAAGTCATAAAGTGCCTTTGCAACTGGCTGGTTGTTCCATAAATCATCAAAGCTTGGCAGTGGACAGATTACCTGTTACAGAGAAGACCAAAGACAGCCAAAACAACAAATGATACAACAGCAACAAATACAGCATTCATAGATCCTTTGGTAGACTTGCAAGAAAAGAATTTAAAAATTTTAGGACCACTGAGAAGTACATATACACCCATCCTACTATTCACTCTGTTCACTAAATTACAGCAGAATGTGGCAAGAGAAGGGTGTCCTTACCTCCACATAATTGGCAGGAAGGAATCCCTGTACACCACCAATAAATCCCTCATACCAGTTCTCATCCACTTGTCTTAGCAAGCCGATGACATCTCCCTTATGTAAGGCCAAATCACTATAAGAGAGAAGGAAAATTCAGAGATAAACATGGAACTTTTCAAAAAAAGGCTGCCCTGATACTGTGTTTAAAAGAAACAATTTCATAATTCCTCGCGAAGCGAGGCCGAAGGCCGAGCGTAGCGAGGTTACTAATCGTGTCGCTTTCGGTCAGACCACGTGGCTCGCAAGCCCGAGTAAATCGAGCCGAGAGTTTTTAGCGGAGCTCCACAGCGGCTCGAAGAGCCGCAGAGCGGAGCCCCATAACTACCGTGCGAGGATAGAAATTGAGAAAACCATGCGTTTGAGTTTTCATGGTCATTGTGACTAGCGGCATGGCTCGCGGGCGCGTGCGCCTAGCGACGACGACGAACGACGTTGCCCCAACATGGCGTCCGGGATATTTAGAAGGTCTTAAACCGAAAGGAGGCTTTGTTTTTCGCGCGCTTTTCGCGGCTTGCCGCGGCTACACAACCTACAGCCAGCAGTCTACAGCAGTCTACAATGTTTTGCTGAAGAAACGGATTTTATTCCATAGGTACTGAGATTTACTCCTTATAAATCTGTGTGAGAAAAATAGTCTGTAAAAAACTAGAAGCAATTTGATTGGTTGGACCATTTTCTTCACTAGTGAAAAAAAGTGGTCCGACCAATTCACTGTTCATAGAGGTGGGATCAGTTTTGGCGCCATCAACTCGGCAAAAAGTGAGCAATAACGGCTTCTTCCTCAGCTTCGTCTTTGAGAAATTCTAGGTTTGCAGATACAGCTTCAGTCGAGGACTTCATACAAGATCAAGAAAATAAAAATACGAATAACAAATCCGAACAGCCCGTCGCTTCACTGAAAGAATTCTTGACGTTGAAAGGCGAATCAAGGTCCGTAGAAGAAATTCCTTCAAACGAGCTCAATTCAGTTCATGAGTGAATTTGTCCGGTAGCAGTGGGAAAGAAGGAAAACAAAGATTATGAGCCAAGTTCGCTGCGTTCTCTCTTTCGCAACGGTTATTTGAATAAAGAAGCTACGGATTCAGCATCTCAAAAGAAGTGGTGTTTGAAAAAGCAAGAGCCGCATTAAACTGATCAAAACAAAAAGGTAATTTTACATTGTATTTCCCGTACACAAGACATTCCTGAGTCATTCATGAGTCGTTTGAAAACGTTTTTAACTGTCTTTGGTTCTTATACTTCTAGCGACATTTCCAACAGTGTTTAAAGTAGAATTTTCCAGTTCATGCAATGTTTGTATCATTTTCGAGAAGTAAATTTTGAACGCATTTTTAACTTGACTGTCATGTTTATTCGGTATGCTCCAAAATAAAGCCTGCTAAGTGCGTTTTGCACCTTGTTGTGGTATCTTGATTTTTCTAGCCCAGCGTGATTCATGATCAGTTAGTAGTATTTTGTAAGGAGTAAATCTCAGTACCTAAAAAATAAGCAAATTACTTCATGGTTAGTTCGCCCGTAACATTTTTCTTCACTCGTTGTGAAGAAAAGTAAACTCACTCGTTCGCTGCGCTCACTCGTTCGTTTTCTATTCTTCACAACTCGTGAAGAAAAATCGTCCGCCCTCACTATAAACCATGAAGTAATCTCTATATTCATAGCGGTTTTGGAGGAAAAATTTTCTTCCTACAAGTTTTCAAGCGTTTTTGGAGGGACATAAGCATAAAGCTGAGTGTCTATTTTTCCTTTGTTAAAGAGCTGCCTAGCTGCTTTTGGTGTTGCTTTAAAACTATTATAATTTTGCTGACCAGGTAATGGTTCTTCCGTTGAGTCGCGAGCTAGATGTTTTCTTTTGACGATTTATTTGAGCTATCGAATCTTCTTTAAGTAGTTGCGTACATCAGGCGTATTTAATAACTTTAGTGACAACATTTTCAATGTGTGAGGGTCTGTGTGAGGAGCTCCGCTTTTAGGCTGGCCTAAATCTATTTAATATTTAACAAATAAAGAAGCCTAAGCCGTGTATTACACTGTGATAAAACACGACGGGCATTTGAGAACACGAGTGAAATGTGGAAAACACGAGCCGCAGGCGAGTGTTTTCCACATTTCTCGAGTGTTCTCAAATGCCCGGAGTGTTTTAATCATAGTGTAATACACGGCTTAGGCTTCTTTATTCGCTTTATGATATAGATTTTTACACGCCGCGAGTAGAAACAACAAAGCACACAGATCGACAAACCGTCGCCATTGAATAGCAACTTCTCGACTGTTTTCGCTTCTTCTTCTTTATTTGTTTTTTGTTCTCAGCTTCAAAACGTTCTGCTGCTTCGCATAGAACTCCATCATGAATTTCTTGAAAGAAAATGTTTTTTGCCGTCTCTTACAGAATTGTTGAGTAGAGGTAATGTGGCGAAAAACAATAAAACACGCTTTTTCTATGTTTTATACTCTGATAAAACATAGGTTTTTGACCAATCAGAGCGCGCGTAAGAACGTAGCTATATTATAAATATGTATATATAGAATTGGGTTACTAAATGAAAACACACATGATTCCCTGCAACTCTGAGTTTCGTGCTTACGCACTCATCAGGCAGATTTAATGTATATATATATAGATATTTTAAAGGTGTCCGTTCGCAGGCCAGGTTACCTGGCAAGTTTACTCCATGTGAAATGCCGCCATTTATACGAATTCCTTGTATAATGTTTTGAAAATAATGTGAGTTTTGTGAAAACCGATTTCACCCGTCTTGGACGTACATCCCAGCAAGAAGATCTCCGACATATACAAGAAAAAATGGTGAGAGATCGTCGTCGAGTAAGTTTGAATGCCGCAAGAAATCGGCACACGGGAAGCGGCGACTCAAAGCAGATATTGAGAAACGACGGTAGGGACGATAACAAGAGACATCGCAGCTAAGACAACAACTGCTCGCTCAAAAAAGGCAAAGGAATCAGCAAGGAAAAGGACCAGGAATACCATCAAGTTACCATCAAGTTAGATTGGAAATTGAATTTGTTATCGATAGGAACAAAGACTCGTCTTAGGTATACAGGACATGAGCAAGCGATTACATAACGAAATTGGCGAACAAAATTTAGCAAAATGACTTGGAACGGAAACCGAGTAGGAACGACTTCCAGCATGCAGACAGAATCAGAAGACGAAGGACAAAACAGATTACCATATCGTCGTGAAAAAAGGTGTCGGGGAAAGGGGAAACAGAAACCAACCGCAAAGAAATGAAAGATGACAGTCACGTAGTATTAATACTGCAATGAGAATGCAAGTAGGTATTTTTTGTAGTGAAACGATTGCCTTCCATTTGAAAGAAATTCCCAATACATAGATTGCAGTTGTGATAGCAATTATTTATAATTATGTGATCTGATATCATTGCAACAGTGAAAATATATTGTAGATTTGTTTGATGTAGCAGTTATGTTCAGCATTTTCAACAGAAAAGATACCAAACAATAAGTTACCGGTTCTGCAATATTATCACTGATCAATGCAATTATTTGTAAATAAAGCAGATGTTGTTACTGACTTCTGAGTAGTATTACTCTTTGCTATATTTCTTTGCTACATATATGTATTACGTAATTAAAAAGTTTCGTTGGAATTTTTCTATGTACCACTGGGAGTACCATTGCAACTGAAGAGAGTACCCAAATTAAAACATGCACTATTCATAATGCTCTCAATTGTGGTTACCCAGGAATGAAATAATGACTGCAGTAGACAATAAAATATCTAATAAGAAGATTCGTCTTACAATGAATCACATGCAATTATAACCAAAAAACATAAACAAAAAATATTTGGAGCATTCAACTCATCCTCGGTGTTTTACAATCATTTTCATTTTCAAAGATTTACAATCATTTTCAATTTGTGTTAAGTGAATATTATTGTGATACTTCATCAACTCTGTATTCCCTGTCAAGATAATAAATAATTTTACTTCTATTCCCTCGGGTGCAATCTCAGTGGCAGTGAAAGAGCTAAATGAAGGTCAATTTTTAAGCACTGTGTTGAGCGGTATACTGTTCACAGGTGTCACTAATTGTGTACTAAACACAGCATAAGAAATAAAATAATGGGGATTACGCTGATATAAAAAATAAAATATAAAATTTAAAAAAAATAAAAATGAAATATAAAAGTATTGTGACTTCTTCAAAAACTAGCTTCGCGAGGTTTTTGCGGGAGTCGTATTTCTAGTATTACAATGATCATGATAATAATAATAAATAATAATAATGATGACGATAATGATACTGATGTACATTATCTTAAGCACAAATGGATCGATAAGTTTGGTTCCTGTGCATTTGTTGGGAATTATTCAATTGCTGCCAACACAACTGATGAATCTCGGTATTCCAATAAATCTCTCGCTCGCTAGACGCATAAAACCACACGATATTGTTTTCTTCAGATTTTTGTATTCCTTCTACGACATCACAAGGCTTCACTCACTCACAAAACACGCGTTACTCTTTGATTACAATAAAAGCTTTCACGGACTGTAATAAGCCTACTCCCATTGGTTGTACGCGATTTTCTATTTCCGATCCCTGTCACTTAAAGTTAATTGACTGATGTTCAATTACACAGAAATGAAATCGCTTCCGGTCTGCGGTTACAATTAAATCATCAAGATAAAACAGAAACAAATTACGTAAATGGCGCTAATTCCAACACCCTCCCCCCATTTGCCTCGAAAGAGCAAATGTTTGTTCTTGAAATTAGGTACGCCTAAAACAACACTAATGGTAATATCTATAGTGTTCACAGTTCTTCCTGTGCGAGGTCCTGTATGCGACGTTTCGCAGCGACTGCAGCATCTCTCCTTGGACGAAACATCGGTGCCCTCGGGTTAAGGGGTGCTGTGGGTGTATCGTTCACACTATTGCAGGTTAGCTCAAGGGGGTAAAGATGCTGTACTGCCCTTTCCATGTGAGACTTTCCAGCTCGTAGCTTGGCTCCCCTGACAACACCATCGCGGCCTGTTATTAAGTCCTCAACGATCCCCAGCTTCCACTGATTGCGGTTCTTCTCTTCTGACTTAATAATCACCACATCTCCCTTTGCAGGATAATTGGGTTTGCCTTTGTACTTGAGACGGTGTCTCTCCCTGAGTCCACGCAGGTATTCGGTCGTCCAGCGCAACCACAAGGCATCCTTACACCTCCGCAAATACTTGGCCCGCTTTCGGAGGTCGTACTCTTGAATGTTGTGCGGCTCCAACTCTGGCAGTGCATTCGGTTGAAGATACAAAAGAGAACTTGGGGTGAGGATGGGCATCTCGACGTCATCTTCGACATAACTCAAAGGCCTGTTGTTGAGAGAAACCTCTACATCTAGTAAAACTTCCTGGAGTTCGGCCCAAGATAGGAAACCGTTTCCGATAGATTTGTTAAGGGCAGCCTTAACCAGTCCGACCATTCTCTCAAACTGGCCTCCCCACCAGGGAGCGCGACTTAGGTTAAACTGCCAATGGATCCCTTGACGAGCCATAAGGTCGTGAAACTTCTCATCATGCACGACTTGCTTGACCCAATTGCTTGCTCCCAGGAAGGTTCTCCCGTTATCTGAATATATTCTTTCTGGTCGTCCGCGCCGTGCGATAAAACGCTTCAAACTTCCGAGGAATTCGGTGGTTTCAAGGTTGGGCAGTAAATCCAGAAACAAAGCACGTGTCAAGCTACAGGCATAAAGCAGCACATACGCCTTTCCTTCGGCCTTCGCCTTCTTGCGGTACTTCAGTGGGCCTGCATAGTCCACCCCGACAACTTGGAATGGCATTTGTCCCTCGGTTCGGTCCCTTGGCAGGTTCCCTGGCGGTGGGCAGGAAAACGCTTGCGCTCGAAACCGCTGACACCCGTGGCAAGACTTGACGATCTTCTTGGCCAGCCTTCTTAGCCTCGGAACCCAATAATGCTCACGGACTTTCGTCATCGTACTACCAACTCCCCCATGGAGGGCTCCAAGGTGAGCGTGCGCGACTAACTTCTCTGTATAACGATGTCTGTCAGGTAGGTACACTGGGTAGTGTCCCTGAATTCTTCCTCGGCACTCTAATATTCCCTCTGCATTTGGCTGTAAATTCAACTGTAATCGGTCTTCATGATAGCGCTCATCTGCTGTCGCTTGCGCCTGAACCCGTTTTTCCCAAAAGAGCTTCACTCGATTCATCTCCTCGGTGGTCAGCGGCCCTGTCCATCTGTTTGTCTTAGCTGAGCGGACGTTATGAAGGAATCGCGAAATCCATGCGCTCACTTTGATAGTCTTCCAGTAGCTGAATTTCTCCAAAAGATCGTCTAGCTCATCTGTCACAGCTACTACTGCTGCAAAGATCTCTTGCGCCGCCTTAGCTTCTGCCATTGATTCTTCGGACGGACTTGTTACGATATCTAACGGCCACTGCTCTTTGTTAGACAACCAATTAGGCCCGTTCCACCACAGTGTTTGATGAGCGACATCTCCACCACGACTTCCAAGATCAGCTGGGTTTTCAGACGTCCCCACATGACGCCATAACACATCACGATGCGCTTGTATTTTGTTCACTCGGTTGCTTACAAATTGTTTGTATTCGCCGGGTCCCTTTATCCAATGAAGCGCTACGGCGCTGTCCAGCCAGCAGTATTTCTCGGTCACGGGGAATCCTTCCAATGCATCACATACGTTCGTCACGAGATTTACTGCCATGTGTCCGGACACTAATTCTTGTCGAGGTATCGTTAGCCCTTGTTTAGCTAATCTAGCCTTTGCCGCAACTAGTCCTTGATTGGTGCTTGACTCTTGGACGACCACAGCATAGACTGCAGCTGCCACACCTTTTCCACTGGCATCACCAAATGCATGGAGTTGGATGGACTGGATCTCCTCTTGCTGGGTTGCTAAGGACCGTGGAACAGTAGACACCTCTGGTAGCTTCTGCTCCCATCTCAACCAGTTTTGCGTTAGCTTGTTCGGTAACTGTGCGTCCAAGGCTACTTTGGCTTCACATGCGTCACGGTAGAGAAGTTTACCTCCCAGGGTAACGGGAGATACCAGCCCCAGTGGATCATATATCCTGGCTATCTTCCCCAGAATTCCTCGCTTGGTTGCTTCTGCTTTTTCTGAGGAAAATGTCACTCCAATGGTGTCACTGTCCTTATCCCATGGGAGTCCTAGGAGAAAGGTCCCTCCTTTCCTTTGAATGCCCAACTGTTCCTTGGCATATGTCTCTTCGTCTCCCACTACCGGTCTTGGACCTGGAGAGTCTAATAGTGGATCATTCGAGTGCCACTTGTGCAGCTCAAAGGTTCCCTGGGCGAATATCTCTATTGCAGTGGACTTCAATTCCTGCGCCTTGTCAGTGGTTGACCCTCCGCCTATTAGGTCGTCCACGTACAAACTTCTTCTGAGTTCTTCCACAATGTCTGGGTAGGTTGATCTACAGCTTTCAAGGAGGTGCTGGATGACTCCCCCAAGGAGGAATGGGGATGACGTAAGGCCAAAAAGAGCTCTTGTGAATCTTAGCGTCTCCACTGTCTCGGTGGTCAGATCCTTAAGCCAATGGAACCTAAGTACGTCTCGGTCCTCTTCACGAATACGGACTTGGAGAAATGCTTGCTTAATGTCCCCTGCGATGGCCACTGGGTGGAACCGACAACGAACCAAGACAGCCCAAAGTTGGTTTTGGAGCGGTGGTCCAGGGTTAAGGCATTCATTTAGTGAGGGCGCTCCCTTGTTGGCCCTTGCTGACGCGTCATAGACCACACGAAGTTTCGTGCTTTCTGATGCTTCACGGACGACTGCCTTGTGGGGTATGTAGAACTCACGGCCATTTGCCGGTCCGGTAGTCCGTTCCACTATTCCTTCTTCTATTTGTTCCTTGATGACCTTGTCGTAGCGCTCAAGAATTCCTTGGTTCTTCAGTTTCCTAACCAGGGTGCTTAATCGGCGAAGACTCCCGGCTTTATTGTTCTCCAGCGGTGGGTGGTTCCCTCTCCATGGGAGTCCAGTTTCATACCATCCGGTTGAATCGCGACGCAACTGTTCTTTAAATTCGGCATAGACTTCTTGTTGATCGCCCACTGACGAATCTGCTAATCCTAACACGTCTAGCCTGCACAACCGTTCGTAATCTGCACTCGAGGTCTGTGCGAAAAACATCGTGGACAAATCCACTTCTTTTCCTGGCGACATGATGGTCCAACCAAGCTTGGTTTTCTCCCCAATTGGTTCACCAAGGGCTCCCACACGAGGTGCTGTTTCCGTCTTGATTTTCGCGTAGTCGCTGGCTCCCAGAATGAGGTGCACTGGTAGCGTATCCTTGGTATCTGTGTCCTCCATCTGAATTCCTTTCAAGTGACCATATTTAGCCAGGCACTGCTGGTAGCGCGGATTATTCAGAGCGAGTAACTGGCGCTTGTCAATCTTAGTTACTTCGGTCACGAGGCTGAAGTCTCCCTTCATTGAACTGACTTGCACTTTGAATATCTCCACGTTTTTAGTTACCGTTCCCAACATTATCTCGATTAGGCTGAATAGGCTGAATTCGCAGGCGATCAAGAAGTGCTGCTGAAGCATACGAACTTCCGGCGCCAGTGTCCAGTAACGCTCGACATTTAACACCTTGGACTGCAACAACCACTACTGGATGAATCACGGCTGAGTTTCCGACCGAGGCTGCCGTCAACAGCTGCTCACTTAGCCTGTCACAGATGGATGTATGGTGCTTCCTCTGGCAACACTGACACACCAAACGACTCCTGCAATCAGCCGCTCTGTGTTTGCTTCCAGTGCAGTTGAAACAAAGCCGCTTGTTGCTTAGCAACCGTTTTCGCTCTTCAAGTGTGCTCACCGTTTTGCAATCTGCTGATCTATGATCGGGCTTATCACAATAAACGCATCCACGCATTTTCTCCTCTTTCTGCTGAGTTTGGTACGATCGATCGCGTTGATAAGGAGGTTTTTCTTTGTCCCGTGGCCTTTCATGTCTCTCGTATTTGGGGATAGGGTTTCTCTCCGTCCATTTCCGTAACGCATCCACAAACTTGGGAAAGTCCCACTCTTGCCAACTGTCATCTGTCCGAACCAAATCTCCTCTGATCCCTTCCAGTTTGTCGATTGACATCCTGACATACCCGTTTACTTCTCGTAACTTTCCTAAAGACTCCAGGGATTGGACGTTGAACACCAATTTCTCGTAAAAATCGTGTATTCTCGCGGGGCGTGATCCAGCTATCGTTGGCAAGGCCATTATGTTTTGAACGTAGGCGTTCACAATTTCGCTTTTCTTCCCATACTTGCTTTTTAGGATGGTTTTCGCTCGCTCGTATCCCTCTGTCGAGAACGGCAAGCCATCGATGAGCGTTCTCACGTTCGGTTCCACGAGCTCCTTGAGGTAAGAAAACTTTGTCACGCCGGCAACCTCAGAGCGGTCAATCTCGGCTTCAAATTGGTTCCAAAACCGGGGCCAATCCGTTAACGTTCCACCGAACTTAGTGATTACAAGCTTTGGCAATTTTGCTGTTTTCACCGGACTAGATGACCCTGACACGTTACTCCTTTTCCCTTCTTCTATCCTTCTTTCGTAATTTAGCTTAAGCTCCAGCTACGCCTTTTCGAATTGTAACTGTTTTTCGCGAGCTTGATCTACGAGTTCCTCTTCACATTTCTTCGCTTCCAAGGTTGTACGGAGATTCACTTCGTTCAGTCGTTTGGTTAAATCACTGATCTCCTCGTCAACCTCGGCTTGCTGTTCTTCTATTTCTGAGCTCCAAGCGGCGATGTCCTTGGGTGTCTCGCCGTTCACAAACTTGGCTTGCTCAATCTGTAATTTCTGGTCTTCTACTGTTTTCATGATCGTCCGAAGTGCATCGCGATGCCGTTCGATACCTTCTGCGTTACCTTTCTCGACAATCGGTTTGGTTTTTGTTCTCCTGAAGTTCAAAAACTGTAGCTGCGCGTTCAAATCTGCAATTAACTTCTCCATTCTTGAGAATTACGCTGTTTTCTCACGATCACTGTCCCGTCGGAGGTGCCACTTTGTGTTGGGAATTATTCAATTGCTGCCAACACAACTGATGAATCTCGGTATTCCAATAAATCTCTCGCTCGCTAGACGCATAAAACCACACGATATTGTTTTCTTCAGATTTTTGTATTCCTTCTACGACATCACAAGGCTTCACTCACTCACAAAACACGCGTTACTCTTTGATTACAATAAAAGCTTTCACGGACTGTAATAAGCCTACTCCCATTGGTTGTACGCGATTTTCTATTTCCGATCCCTGTCACTTAAAGTTAATTGACTGATGTTCAATTACACAGAAATGAAATCGCTTCCGGTCTGCGGTTACAATTAAATCATCAAGATAAAACAGAAATAAATTACGTAAATGGCGCTAATTCCAACACATTCTTACTTGTGTATCATCAAGACGTGTCTTTTCTTCTTTTCTTATTAATAATGTTTTGTTTTCATAAAAGCAAACTTGAAGAGAAATTTATTCTTAGTTTAAGTTGCATCTTATAACCAAATGTTTTGGTGAAAATGTCAGTTTTTGACTTGACAAAATAAAGATATTGAATGTAAGGGTGTGTCTTAAAACTGAGTGAATCTTATAACTGAACAAGATGCCTGGAGGCATTTATGCAGGATAAGTCGGTGTAGAACAGGTACAAAATGATTCTCTCCAAAGGAATTTTCTTACATGAAAGAAACTGAGAAACTAATCAGGCCCCCAAAAAGATGCCTGTGAGGATATGTAAGTTGAATACAACCAAAAAAAATGGGATAATAAATCCAAGAATTCAATCTTCGGTCAATATTTGAGAAGTGAACAAACTGGTTTGACTAGAGAACTTCTTTCTCTACAGATCCCGCAACCTTGACACGCTCACCTCCGGCATTCTACGCAAAAATTACAGTATGTACAGTATTACTGTGTTCCTACCCTATTTCTTGTGGTTCATAATCATAGAGAGCTCGTACACAAGGGGAAGCCTGTGGAAAGGAAAAAAAAAACAGATATAACATGAATTTCATAAACCCTTTTACAGAGGCACGTTTTCTCCAGACACATTTGGCACAATATGTTTTAACTTTTCTTTTCTCGATCCAAAGATAGGTCGTTTTGGATTTGACTGAACCAATTTTTGATTTTATCATGCTCAACTGTGACTGACTTGCAAATGTTGTTTAATCTGGAATCATTATGTTGGATTAGAAAGCACCATCAAAATCAGTGGAATTAATAGAGTTTACTTGACTTTGATTAAAGGAGCTTTCAATTAAAAGATGGCGCATATCATTAGCAAAAGTTTATGTAGAGTTTAAATTTAGGAAAATATAACTGTATTAGACAGACAATTTTTGGAGAGTTTGAATATGTTTGATTACTGAACATCAAAATTAATCTGATTAGGTTTAATTTCTGAATGTTTTCAAGATTGCCTAAACAGTAAGTATGACAATGTCCTAGGAAGCTCTAGCTTCATTGCATAGTAATTTTGATTGCTTTAAAATGGAATCCATCAGGGAATTGAGTTTTCAGTAGACAAAAACCTTGTGCCAGAATAATTTAAACAATCTTGCATTCTTGTTTACATTTTTCAAGGGCTACAGATATAACTGGCTATCTGTAATAACACCAACAAAAAATTATTATGGGCTGAGCCCGAGAATATAAATGTCAAATTTTGCAAAATGGCATCTTTTGTATGAGCTTTGCAGCATTTTACCTATGTTTTCACAGTTCTAGTGAAATTTGGCATTTATTTTCTCTGACTTACTGTACATGAGAAATTGTCTTTGCAGATAACTCATCATATCTACAGGGTTTTCTTTAAGGTTTTAAGAAGCCGGAGTTTTTTGAAATGTAGACGGTTGTGGGTCCGAAGGACCCATACGATGGGCTTTAGCCCATCGTCTCTAGGGGGGTCCGGGGGCATTTTATATGTTTTCAGAAAAGATAGGCACTGCAAATTTTTATTTTTATTGAGCCTAAATAGTTTAGACCTGATAAACATCATCTCCTCAACATATCTTGACTCTTCAAGCAATGAACGTAGCCGGCGAAACCTGACAGAGAAGCCGGCGAACTTCGCCGGCTGCCGGCTCTTATATACAACCCTGTATCTATAGCCCTTGAAAAGTCTAAAAAAGAAGTTGATATTGTTTAAATTATTCTGGTACAAGGCTTTTGTCCACAGAAAATTCAAATTACTCAATTTCCTAATGGACTCCCTTTTAATATGAAGCTCACTGGTTGACACTGAGAAATGAAAATTTAATATATATATGTTATTTACCGGGCGGGAGGTCCGTATGGGAAAAAACTGTGCCCGAGGTCTTGAGTACGGCCCGAGGCCGAAGGCCGAGGGCCTAACTCAAGACCAAGGGCACAGTTTTTTTCCCATACGGACCGACCTAGACCGGTAAATAACTTATTTATTTTTTCTGTTTGTTTGCTTTTTTTTTCGCAACAATTTCAATTTGCCGCGAATAGTGCGGATAAAAATCCGGACCGTGGTCCGTACCGTAAAAAGCTGGACCGGTTGCGAGCGCGCGATTAGCCAATCAGATTCGAGGATTTGGGATTCCGGCCCGCTGAGATGCTTGAGAAAAAAAATAAAATATCATTCTACCTAGATTTAAACATGGTCTCAAGGCATTCTTGTTACAAAAAGTTACAATGAAATGACCTCAAAGGAACAATTGCTCAAACTGCTTTGCTCTGTCTCACTCGTGTTGGAGATCAACAGACATTTCATTATGACTTGTGTACATTCAGAGTAATAAAGAGTCTCATACTAACAAGAAGCTATGTTCAAAAGCTGTTAATAATCACATAACCTAATACAATAATTTAAGCACAAATATTGCTCTACTGCTTGATCCATGTTGGTTCAAGTGAACCCTACATATATATGTGTTTCAATTTTATTCTTGGTTTCAATTTTATTTTCCTTTGTTTCAAACTCATTATCACACATTATCATACCAAAAAACAAAGGAAAATAAAATTTAAACCAAGGAAAAAAATTGAATCACAATCTGAATTCTTTCCACCAGGAAAAAAATCTTGAAGAAAGCTAAAAAGTTTTAAAATTAAACGTTCTCTGTGATGATCACATC
This sequence comes from Ricordea florida, assembly GCA_949710005.1. Lineage (NCBI taxonomy): Eukaryota > Metazoa > Cnidaria > Anthozoa > Corallimorpharia > Ricordeidae > Ricordea > Ricordea florida. Next base: position 8,488,942 of record OX453278.1, read on the forward strand.
AGATTTACTCCTCTACTCTTTGTTTTGAAATGTTAAGAGCTCATGTAACAAACATACCCGCCAGCTACCCTTAATAAAAAAACATTTCATAACAACTATGCAAAGAGTCTCATAAAAGATCCCATACTAAAACAATTATTATGCAATATAAACCCTGTCAGCTTATAAGCTGAAAAGAAGCTGTCTAGCATTACAGCATAAATTATACCCAAATAGATATAAATTTCAAATGAAAACAATTTGTGACCTACCCTGGTCCCAGAGGCTTTCGTTTGTAGTATTTTTTTTATTTTTTTTTATTAGGAAGCGCTTTGCATTGCAAAATTTGCCTATAAAACGAAAGCCTCTGGGAGGAGGGTAACCTGTGACAGGCTAAAGTTGACAAGAAAGTTATGGACTGCCCAGAAACTTCCATAGTAAAAGGTTATTGAATTACACTTAATTTTCGTTTGATAATTGAAATGCCAGTAAATAACACAACAGGAAGTCTCTATGAGTTTGCTCTAAAAAAAAAACAGTTATCAGACAGGAGTATCGCTGATCCGTTAACAGCTATAGATGTCTCTGCAAAATGCAGAAAGCAAACAAGTGATGAATGAATGAACTTAAGGTAAATCCTTGCACAGTTTACCAATCACTCAAGCAAAACGTTTCCCTAATGTGTCCTTTGTTAAAATGTCACCAAGCTTTAAATGGAAAATACAAATGAGGCAGCTTGAAGACTGCAAAGGAAAACAAAGTCTACTTGAAGGGATCAATTGCTGTCTAGCACTTGTCAAAACAACAGGAGAATTACAATTCACACGACAATGAGACTTGTCTACAAGAAACGCTGTTCCCTGACACACCGTGAGAAAGTGTTGTAAAACAGTTACAGAGAACATGGTAAAAACGGTTTGCAACGAAGGACGGAAACCATGGTTCATACGTTCAGGGAATGAATGACCATTCAGAACAATGATACTGAGCCAGTTTGTAGCAATGGCGTGAGACTGTCGCAATTCATGATACAGCGCTACCGCTGGATGTTCAATGAACATCCGTTTCATAAACTTCCTGGGGTAATGATTAGCTCCCCTAAAAACCGTGCTTCAGAGTAATATGAGATAAAAACAATGTGATCATAAATGCGAACAAAAAATGTTAAGAAGTGCGAATTTACCAAAAGCAGAGAGCGTTTTTTATAACAGAGGAAACTTTATTACAGGATATAGTTGCGAAATGATGGGTTGCTAAGGCAAGGCCTTTCTGGTAAGAAGCTCGGATATCACAGGGACGTGACCAATTCGATCGCTAGATGTTTCATCTCTGAAACGCAAGGAAGCGCCATGATTGTAAAATCTGAGTCAAAATGACCAACGTGAATAATATCTTTCACATTAGCACATTCTCAAATAACTTTACTACTCACGCAATAGCTTAGCGCGGTGATGTATGCTCCGCAGTCTCGAAATGAGAGGCTTTGTTCCCGCGATTAAATGCACACCGGTAGATATTGCGTTTTCTAATAAAGCAAGATGTGATGAAATCTCAAGCGACTGGATTTAAGATCTTCTTACAATACACTCATTTACTGAAGAGTTTGTGTTATCGCAACCTGCGTACAAATCATCGAACACATCGAATCATTTTCGCGAGACCCCGACAACAAACATGCATTTAATTAAGATTACCACAATGGAAAGCATTTGATAAAATTCGGAAACAATACTGCCAACCACAAAATTTCTACCGGGCGACATTAGCCGACTATATCATGTATGCTTATTAGCTACATAGCTATATAGCATAGTAGCGAGATGACAATGTATAACCTTTTACAATAGGGACGAAACCCAAACAGTACGAAACAGAAACACTTCTTTCCTCACCAAGTTAAGTAATAAAAAGTAATAGAAAGCGACGTGAACCAACCTTTCTCTGCTTTTGCTGGTTTAAAGTTTCAAGGAGCCTTACAACAAAAATATTCGTCGGTAAATAATCAACATTTTCGTCAACCAATATCCTACACTCCGGGCATCGAAGCTCCTTTCTGCTCTCAACGATTTCTTTGAGACATCTTCTACAGAACGTGTGTTGACAGGGTAAGACTTTACAAGACTGATCGAGTTGCTCTAAGCACACAGAACACTCCAGTAGTTCGTTCAGCTGAATCGAATCCATCCGGAATCAGCAAGACAGGCAAACATACGTAATGGCATGTCAGCCAAAACCATAAGTTCGCCTCATCATTTCAATTTGTTCACTTCGTTTTAAGAAGAACGTCTCTGAAAACAGGGCAAATAGAGAGTCTAGTGCCAAAGTTTCCGGCTGAAGGAGTAATCAGCAAAATCGTACTCAAACAACTAGATGTTCATTCAATGAAGTCTCGTTGTTGTGACAGCAAGCGCATGTGCAACACGAGAAAACCTCCGCAAACTGCATTACAATTTGCATATTTACATAAATTAGTAGAATACATAAATTACCGTGAAATAGAAGAAAAATCCTTAGGAAATTGACCTTTTAATGTCCGCTATTATGTTTCGTGATTTCGTGATATGAATGTTATTCCATTTTCATATCAGCACAAACCTTCCATTCCAAACGGTGCTTTAAAAAGGCAAAACATAAAACCAACAAAACAAACAATAGAACCTAAACCAAAATTCCTCATCCACTTGTAAAGAGACAGGATTCCTTCCCAGGAATTGCTTGGCATTGTGTCCACAATTACCACGTTCGGGAAAATCTAAATCCCAGATGTTTCCCTAGGGTCTGCTATAATCTATAGGGGCTGGCATAACCAATTTCAGAATTTGTTTCAGGCTAATGTAAGATAATTCTTCCCTGTTCTTGATCTAGATGTGTAAAATCTAGTTCAATTTTTTGTTATTTAAATGAATCATGCCGGACCCATGTCTTGCAGGGCTGTTCCCACTTAACCCTTTCCCTACCGAATTATTTCAGGAAAATTAGAGCAAGACAGTCATGGATACAAACAAGCAAGCATTTATGTTTACTTCAAAGTAGTCTTAAATTGATGTTTTTGTGATCCAGGAAAGTTGAGCTTTCCAGAGAAAGGTCATTTGCACTATCTGTATGTTACCAAGGAGACTACGACACCTGTCAATCAAGTTAAACAGTAGTATTTTTCATCGAAAATGACACCAGCTCGGGTAAAAGCTCTACAGATTCTTCAAAAGTGCTCAAAACACAACATATTTATATCTAAAACATTGTTCAGAGATTACATTTTGAAAATGTTTTCACAGAAATGGTTCTTTGACTATGACCACTCAGTATTTGAGTATATAAGGCCTGGGCACTAACCCAATTTTACCAGGAGAGGGGAGGCACCGCCCTAATGAAAATTATAATAATTATCGATAATGAAATAGTAATAATAATGGTGATGGTAATTATAATAGTGATGGTTATGATAATAATATCATTGATGGGCCAAACATTTAGTTACACTGTAACAGTTCGTTAACTCAGTGGGAACACGTTCGATAGATGTAAGGATCATTTGATATACGGTGGCTAGTGATGGGCTACTGACGAGTTCAATTGGACAAAGAATGCACTCCTTTCGTAGGACTTCAATAGACCTTATTCACTTGTACATTTTGTTTTCCCAAAACAGATAATGTGAAGATACTCAGGAGATTAGGTTCTCTGTGTTGTTCAACAAAAAAGAGTGCAGACAGACATATTCATGCTTGCACGCACTCTTCTTAGGAACAAGACAAAGAATCAAATCTCCTGAGTAACATCACATGATCTGTATTGGGAAAAACAAAATATACAAGCGAATAAGGTCACGCGTGTGGCACCCACTATCATACCTCACCTGCTGTCACTTACCTTAACAGAGCATGTTATCAGCTTTTATTACATGGCTATAATTGTACACGCGCTCTGATTGGCTGCTGAGCGGGCAAGATTTTCTTGTAATGACCGGGCATTATGAAAATTTTTCAAAAAAAAAATTTTTCCTTTGCAAAGAAACTGTTTATTTTTCTTCGATCTCTTCTTCTAATGTCTTCTAAAAAGGCCACATAATAAATTATTTATTAAAATCATCTTTTCGGTTATTTCAAGGAAATCTCAGGCCTCGGCCTTGACTGTATTCACCTCGCTACCGCTCGGTCAATACATCAAGGCCTCGGTTTGAGATTTCCCTGTGATGACCTCACTCTTGGTTAATAAGTAGTATTTGTTATATACTTAGACTTTCACTCAACAAAACGAGCACTGTGATTGGTTGATTCTTGGTCACGTGCCCTTGATCAAATTCAAATGTATCCCGATCGGGATACAATTTTGCAGTTGTTGCCCGCGCGCCAGTTGTACCGTCTTTGTTTGCTTGTTTTTGTCAAGGGAAAGTCTAAATATACAACAAAGCACTTAATGTATGATTCCTCGGGAAACTAGTTAATTTTGTTTTCCCTCGAGTCCTGATGTTTCCCTCGACTTCGTCTCGAGAAACATCAGGACTCTCGGGAAAACAAAACTAACTGTTTCCCTCGGGACCATACATTGAGTGTATAATATAAAATTATACAGCCATATAGTACGTCTGGGTTTAATAACGGCATCATTTGATAAGAATACCCAAGTGAGCGATTTCCCGTACCTCAGCTCCCACACCCTTCATCCCCCCCCCCCCCCCCCGCTGGTTGCCTTTTTTTGTATCCCATATTCAAGAAATCCTCCCAGTATGACGCGACAAAATAGGGAGAGGCCTACCCCCAGCACTAGTGTCAGCTATTCTTTGCATCTCATTGTTATGTCAGTGGCTACAACTTTTTACTGTGATGACTGTGAGGCAGCTGGATATTCACCACACATGGTTCATTCTAGTAACAGCACTCTGACGCGTGTTTGATTTTAAATGATTATTTGCACAACGAATGGCTGTTCTTTCCCCTTGCGGACAATAATTTGTCAGTTTTCATTCAATGCACAGTCATTATGCCAAAGGTTGTCCATTCCTGAAAACGTTATCGTTTGTGTATAATCCCTCTGAAACCGCACTTCGGCACTTAACAAACTGCGCCGATAAATCGCCAGCAGAAAAACCTTGTTCTACCACTTTGTCAAACGCTGCTTAAAAGGTTTTTCTTCCAGGTGACATTTGGAGGCTAAATAATAATAATAGTAATAACACTTTATTCATATAACGCTATTTCTGTTGCTAACCAATAGCGCTTTACCAATTTTTTACAGTTAAAAATTACATATCTATGTTAAAAAAGTTACAATTTGTTTTTAATTATAAAAATATTACACTTAATTATAAAAATATCTAACTAAAAGCTTTTCGAAAAAGATATGTCTTAAGTTTGCGCTTAAACTCTGAAATGTCGTTGCACGATCGAATGTCTAAAGGTAAGGCATTTCAGAGTTGTGGGGAGGCTACAGAAAATGCTCGGAATCCGTAGTTGCATCACACATCTTGTTGTTAGGACGCCCTTGATTTAAGCAATTAGGCGAGCAATAGAAGAAATCCAAATTGGCATACACATCCCGGGGAGGTGGTGGTCAGTGTACTCAGAAGACTTCCCATAACCCACCCTCCTATCCTGCTCTATCACCTTAATTGGTGATAGAGCAGACCTTAAATATTAATGAAGCAATATTTATTTATTTAGTATTATTAGTATTATTTAGCGTTAGTATTTTGTAATTGATTAATGAAATCCAAGTCTATTGTATGGAAAATAAGTAATTTAAATAAGTATTGTGTAGATTTCTTTTTAAGCCTTGATGTAATAAATAAATATAATGTACAATAGATAAACACTACATGAAAATGGTAACGAGACTTGGCATTTTAGTAATGTTTTTGTCACAAGAACCAGAAATCTTGAGTAGGTTGTAAGGGGTTACTATATTGGCAACAAAAGAAACGTCAAAAGGGTGAAAAGCTGCCATCTTAAGATTTTGATGATCTCGCAACCCGTTCTCCATCAACGACCTTTTAACTTATTCTGCAACTTACTTTCTTTGTCTAAAGTAGACGATATTGCGGTTACGACACTATTAACTATAAATCAGTTGTGTACGTGAGTTTGAAAAGTATTGCCTTATTAAGATGATTTGACAGTAAAACGCAGGATGTAATTAAGAGGGAAGATGAAGATGAGCCGATAACACAGTCAATCTGTACAGCAGTACGCGAGTTCTTTGCCAGAATGAGCCCGCGTATCGATATTACGTCCTGGTGACTGGCATGTACCTCATGTAAGCACACAATAGCGCTTTCTACGTGAACTTTGTTATAACAGCTTTTGTTGACTTGAATTGTCAAACTTAATTTGCCGGTTTCCGTGTAACCTCATTTCGTGAATTGCTAGGAACGAAGGCAACCAATACACGCACAAGCGAGTAAAATCTTTACTTGAAGAAGTTTTGTCCGAAAATTCAGATGAATTCAGATAACGAGAAAAGGCCACCCAGTTTGGATGAACATGGAAATAACGACTTAACACATTGAAGAAAGGTTTATATAAGTAATGGTAATAGGATTGAGTGGAGTACAATTCAGGGAGTGATAGGGCGAGAGATTTCAAATCAACCTAGCGCGTAGCTCGTGGCTGATTTGAAATTACAAGCACGATTATCCCTGAATTGTACGACACGATGTCCGATTACCAATTTATTGTGTCAATAACAAAATGCGAGAAACTCGGGAATTAGTAATGGTTAAATCTACGGTTTTCTTTCATTTCAAGGCTTTCTAAGTCAACGGTTGAAAAAAAGGCTGTCAAAATCTAAGGAAAACATATCTGAATAAAAGTCATTGGACCACTTAATTTCGTCCATTTTTACCGGGGCCCAGCCGAAAGCTGGCACCGGTTATAGAATGCAGACATTTTCTGTCGTTTTTTCAACGTTACATTGTTAGGGATATATCGCTGACTGAGATATATCGCTGGCTCGTTACTTTTGCTCGCTGGCTCATTGAAATCTTATACGCCATTTTGAAAAGCACGAGGGATGGAGGACAATCAAGAGAAAGATTATAGCTTTTTGTTCCCCATCCTTTACGATGCACTAGTTTATGAGCGAAAATTTAAGAGTGAATATTTGGAGAGACAAATTTACGAGCGATCACTTAAGAGTGAACCTTCCATCGCGAAACGTATCGAGAATAAGAGCGACTTATCAAAGCTATCTACACTGAGTGAACCTTCCTTCGTGAGAGGTACAAGAGGTTAACTATATCTATGCAATCCCGTGTCCCACTGGGCCCCGGTAAGTTCCACGTAGTGGTTCTCGTTGTTTTCAATCTGCACCTGTCAACCTGCTCACTTAAGAAATGTTCGTTGATTTTGATTGGCTAGGATGGGCTAGGTAGTTAAAGTCTATTGGCTAATGGCATGAAGTGCTTAATTTTTATTGGCTACTTAACTGTCTCATTTGGCCTGCTCGATTACGAATGTTTGTAACCGGACAGGTCAAATCGGACAGTTTGGACCTGAAACAACCAGTCAGTTAAGCCATAAATAAGGGCTGTTAACAACCAAACATTTTGTTTTTGACACAATTACACAGTTAATAATATACATGCAAAAATTTCAGCATGCTCATTGGCTGAGAGCACGTCAATTAATCCCAAACAGTGCAGAAAATAGAAATTGAGTGCAAAAAGTTGAAATTACATTTTTGCATGTATATTATTAACAAGTAATCACATGATTTGTCTCGTGCAATTTGGGATAAATCAGCACTCGTAAATTTTTCAAAGACTGCAAATTGCACTCGCCCTACGGGCTCGTGCAATTTGGTTAGCCTTTGAAAAATTTACTCGTGCTGATTTATCCCAAATTGCACTCGAAATCATGCGATTACCTATACAAGTACATACAAAGGCACGGATGGATAAAAATGAAAACATATAAACGGATTGCAATTGGCGTTTTGAAGTCTCTTCAACATGGCTTTTTTAAAACTTAAATACGATGCTTGGGAGACTGGCATATGCGGAAAAGAAAATGCGACTCCTCACAATAGAAGTCGAATCTATGACCTTCCGATTGCTAGTCTGGACGCCAAACGACCGAGCCATAAGAGACTCATGGGAGCAAGGCCATTTTAAAACTATAGTAGGTTCATAGGACACCAATTCACTAGGCTTAACTTATACCATCTTCACGTAACTTTGCCATGTACCATTTCTTCATTGACATAAAACGACTTCTTATTATAACTCGCAGTACGCGCGCTGTGATTGGTCAATTTAGCGGGCCGTACTTCACTGTACGGCCCGCTAAATTCAAAAGTTTGTTTTGAGATATAATAAATATCTTACAAACCTCGTTTTCTCGGTCCGTACTGTAAGTTACGGATCCTCGTTTTTTCCGTTCGGATTTATGGACCGCGCGCTTTGCGCTTGGGCCATAAATCCGAGCGGAAAAAAACTCGGTCCGTAACTTACGGTATGGACCTCGAACTCGGTTAGTAAAAGGTATATAGTAAGTAAAATTAAGTTATAAAGAAGAGGAAGAACTAAACGCACGTTAGAGAAACAAGCAAACAATACAGGTGTCTGCGCCAACTACAATCAAGGGGAGAACTAAATTAAACTGAAGGATAACTGCGTTTATTGAAAAGAACTAGAGTGGGAAAATGATTGCATCTGTCAACACTGGAGAGGGAAAACAGAAAGCCAGAACGAAGGTTTTTGTGATTCCGGGTTAAGTTCACTCAGTGAGAGAGTTAAAAAGTGGGATGATATTAAAAGGGTGGAGTTAGATATTAATTGTTCGATTATACAACTCGAGGATCGAGACTCAGTGGAAGGATATACATAAACATGGCACCGTGTCAAAAGCCAAGTATTTAGTCTAAGAGCATTGTTCACGTACAACTGTACAATGCACTACGAAAAAAGTCGCTTTGCATCGGTGAAAGCAGATACACACGTCGGAGGGCGCGAGTCTCCAAAATCTCTGCACAATACTGACACCGCGAAACAGCCATTTTGTTTCTCCTTAAGGAAAAGTGTCGCACGCAGACACAAGAACGTGGAGGAGGCGAGTTTTCTTGGTCTTTGCACCTTTGTCTTTACCTTTCTTGGTTCGACGTGAAAGACTCAAGCCTAGAAGGAGTCTAACCAGTTTCGATCTCCACTTTCCACGCGCGCCCAACTTTGCGTGTCTAAGATCTATATCTCTTTCATCGACCTTGGACTATGCACACATGGTTTCGACATTTGGAGTAACTGATCGATGTCCACTGCCATTTCAGAGAGGCAGCAGCCAAAGTAATAATTTCAATTGCATATTATTTAGTCTGGATTAAGATTAATGTCGCCAGAGTAAGAGTCGTCACCCCAGTCAAGATTTTCCAACACAGGATCAAATGTGGACTCCGCAAGAAGCAAGCTTAACACTTGTTCATCACCTTCTCCTAAGCCGTATCCCGACTCCGTCCAGCCAGAGAACGAAGCTCCCGTTTCCTGGACGCTGGCGTTGTCTAAAATAAAAGACGGCGGTAATATCATGACAAACTCGGAAAAAGTAAATTCGGGTTCTCCCAACAGGAGTCAAACCTACGACCTTAAGATTACTTGTAGTTCATGTATGACCCCATGACTCCATGAAATGTCCTGAGCTACTACAATTACTACAATTACTACAGCTACTACACTTTGTTAAATTCACTACAGTTACTTCTATGCCTAGAGTAGCTGTAGTAAGTGTAGTAGCTGTAGTAAGTGAAGAAAGTGTAGTAGCTCAGGACATTTCATGGGGTCATACATGAACTACTGACCCTTGTTTTGTTCGAACGCCCCACCATTAAGTAACAAGAGACTCGTTTTACCAAGGACATTAAACTAGGTATATGGTACATCCTGTACACTGCAGGGATTTGAATGCCAAAGTGAAACAATGGCTTTGGCATACCTTGAGCCAGCAGAATTTGTGGGCAGCACGTGAAATCCTTCACAAACGTACCAGGCTCAACATTTCAAACGTTCATTATTATATCTACAACCCCTGGATATGAGCAAACGAACGCTCTGATTGGTTCCCTACTCACAGGCGTTCAGCTCAACATGCATAACGTTCATAATTATATCTACAACACCTGGATATGAGCAAATGAACGCTCTAATTGGTTCCCTACTCACAGGCTTTCAGCTCAACATGTATAACGTTCATAATTATATCTACAACCCCTGGATATGAGCAAACGAACGCTCTGATTGGTTCCCTACTCACAGGCTTTCAGCTCAACATGTATAACGTTCATAATTATATCTACAACCCCTGGATATGAGCAAACGAACGCTCTGATTGGTTCCCTACTCACAGGCTTTCAGCTCAACATGTATAACGTTCATAATTGTATCTACAACCCCTGGATATGAGCAAACGAACACTCTGATTGGTTCCCTACTCACAGGCTTTCAGCTCAACATGTATAACGTTCATAATTGTATCTACAACCCCTGGATATGAGCAAACGAAGACTCTGATTGGTTCCCTACTCACAGGCTTTCAGCTCAAATACCATTAGTACAGAAAAGGGCCATAATGGCTGAAGGATTTCTTGAATTAGACGAGGAGAAATTCAAGTCTTGCTTGAACAGAATATTCCAGAAAATGCAAGCAAAGCAAATAAATATCGAATGGAATTGCTCGACGGTAAGTGAGCAAATTAAACCAGCAAAATTTAAATCAAATTTCATTGTTGACTTCGAACTAAAGTGAACCTCTTACAAACTGCCGTCATTTTGAAACATCCGTGGAGCCTGTAAACTGAGTTTAATTTTTACTTCTGGCTACTTTTTCCGCTTTTAATTCTTAGACTGGCTCGCTAACTCGAAGAAATTTGACAAATAAATAAAAGAGATGTTCAAGAAGGAGCCGGACTCATGTTTGAAAATTTTTTAACCAATCGGTTCGACAACAACATGTCGGCTCGACAACAATATGGTTCTGTTTACAAAATAACAACAAAGCCAATTCTTGTCGTGCCAACTACAGTAGTTCCAATTCTATCAATCGAGGGTTAAGAGATCTAATAAAACAAAGGTTTGTCAACAAAGGTGAATTTGTATGTTCGTGATCGATCCTCAACTCACGTGTTTGGCGCGAGCTTCCTTCCTGGGGATCTTGACTCAGCATAGCATGGAGACTTGATACACCAAAGGAAGAAGACGATGATGACGGCGTGAGGGTCTGTTGTTGTTGTTGTTGTTGTTGTTGTTGTTGTTGTTGCTGCGTTTGCTGCTGTTCAGCGTCTTGCCGCTGTTGCTGTTTTCTCTGCTCTTCGAACATCAAAAATTGTTGTTCCTGCTGATGGAGAAGAAGCTGGCGTCTTTGTTCCTAGGGGCAACAAGGCAATAGCACTTGTGTCCATCGATGATCGAGACTATACGTTGTTTACCGGGTGGAAGGTCCGTATGGGGAAAAAACTGGGCCCGAGGTCTTGAGAACAAGGTCTTGGTCTTACTTAGAACCAAGGAAGCAGTTTTTTCCCTTTCCGGACCGACCAAGCCCGGGAAATAACTTTTTTTTTTGAATGTCTCCTTTTTAAAGTAAGAAAATAGATGGGGAATTGCTACAGCAGGGAAAAAATCCGGCCCGTGGGCCGTATCGTAAAATGCTGGACCGGTCACGCGCGCGTGATTAGGGACGCACCATTAGAAAAGTGATGGCGGGGGGTGGGGAGAAAACCAAAAAAAAATTCATGCAAGGCAAAATGCCAAAAAAAAATTCATGCAAAGAAGAAGGTAAAAAAAAAAAATTCATGCAAAGAAGAAGGTAAAAAAAAAAATTCATGCAGAAGGAAGGTCCAATTGTGACTTTTTCACACGTAGTAAAAAAAAAAATCGTGCATAGAGGTTCACCTGAAAAAAAAAATTCCTGCAAAAGCAGTCAGGGAAAAAAAATTCGTGCAAGCTGAAAATTCCCCACCCCCCCCCCCCATCACTTTTCTAATGGTCCGTCCCTTAGCCAATCAAATTCGAGGATTTAGGATACCGCCCCGCTCAGAGGCTTGAGAAAAAAAATAATATTGTTTATTTAACAAATAAAGAAGCCTAAGCCGCCTATTACGCTGTGATAAAACACGACGGGCATTTGAGAACACGAGTAAAATGTAGAAAACAATCGCCTGCGTCACGGTCCATAAAAAAGCGAAACAAGCAGGCATCTTGACCTCACGCTTGGTCAATATGCAAGCATCTTGACCTCATGCTTGGTCAATATGCAGCATCGTGACCTCACGCTTGGTCAATATGCCGCCATCTTGACCTCACGCTTTGTCAATGCATATGGAATGACTTAAAGTAATGCAAGACACTAAGGTTTTTTCAACTATCGACAGCTAAACCTTGCTGAGAATTCTATACACTAAAATGAACTATGAGACCACACTATGACTTTATAATGGCGGCTAGCTACGAAAGTAAATTTCCGTATTTGGAAGTGACGCCGCCCAATACGCAGTGCAAATGTATGATATAATTTATAACTAATCAGTTAATAAAAATGTCTTATTATAGCTCTCAGTTAGTACGCGCGCTATGACTGGTCAATTTAGCGGGCCGTACTTACGACCCGCGAAATTCAAAAGTTTGTTTGGAGATGTAATAAATATCTTACAAACCTCGTTTTCCCGGTCCGTACTGTAAGCTACGGCCCCTCGTTTTGTCCGCTTGGATTCATAGCCCGCGCGCTTCCCGCCTGGGCCATAAATCCGAGCGGAAAAACTCGGTCCGTAAATTACAGTACGGACCTCGAACTCGGTTAGTAAGAGGTATTTATGATATGAAATTTAGTGGCACACTAAGTAGTCCCAAATCGATGAAAGTTATATCACACGTGTAATATCACTGGAGGGTCTGCGTTTTTAACGATTTGCTACCACTGTGTATACCAATAGATTTCATAGAATAAAAAGAAAATCACATGGCGGCTTTGAGATACGGAATTTATCGCCTTGTGCTAAAAAAATTGCTTTTCGACACTCAAAGAGAAACTTCGTATCTCCGTGCAGCCACGTAAGGGACGGACCATTAGAAAAGTGAATGGGGGGGGGGGGGTGGGGAATTTTCAGCTTGCACGAATTTTTTTTTCGCTCACTGCTTTTGCAGGAATTTTTTTTTTCAGGTGAACCTCTCTGCACGAATTTTTTTACTACGTGTGAAAAAGTCACAATTGGACCTTCCTTCTGCATGAATTTTTTTTTTTTTACCTTCTTCTTTGCATGAATTTTTTTTTGGATTTTGCCTTGCATGAATTTTTTTTTGTTTTTTTTCCCCACCCTCCCCCCCCCCCCCCAATCACTTTTCTAATGGTCCGTCCCTAATATCCTCTATATCACTGTAAGACTATACTGAGGGAAGTCAGTCTGCAGTCTAGAATTGACTACAATCAAACCTGGTGTAACTGCAGCAGCTGCTGTTGCTGCGTAAGAAGCGGATTATAAAGCAACTCTTCATCCTCTAGTTTTTTCTCTTGCTTTGACGCAGGAGAAGCCTCCCCGCTCCTTGGCGATTCCACCAACATGGCGCGGAGTTCATCCGAAGAAAAGTTCGAGAAGTAGTCACCCTTAGACTTAGTGTTTTTCATTTTATCCAGGGAGGTGTGGTCGAGAGTACTTGTTGCGGCAGCTCCCGCCGACGAGGACGGCACGCTACCGTAAGACATGTAACCTAAAGAGCTGGAGCCAACTGAATAAGGTTGGAAATGTTGCTGTTGTTGCTGTTGTTGTTGTTGTTGATGACGATGTTGTTGTTGTTGGTGTTGTTGCTGTTGTTGTTGTTGATGTTGTTGTTGCTGTAGTGCAACACTGTAACTCGTAGTTGTTGAGCTCACGCGGGCAGCGGCCATACCTCTGGTATCTCTTTCCCTTCTTGTCGGAGTCTGTGGTTGGTGTGAAAGCCGCTGCTGCGCCAACCGTTCGTTCGGTTGCTGTTGTTGTTGTTGCTGTTGTTGCTGAAACGCGATATTATTGACATAAGAAAACGGGGTTGGCTGCGTATTCAGTAACTCTGCATTAGGTTGACTCTGACTGTTCAGTCCTGTAAATGGAGCGCCGAACTGAACAGCTTGAGGTTGAGGTTGACTCGTTTCTTCCGTCTGCTGGGGACTGGTTTGCATCTGTTTTAAAAGACCCATAAGAGAGGCCGCGACTTGCGGCTGAGCTTGAAGTGCGGACAGCACAGTTAATAGAACCTGCATGATCTGCTGGTTCTGTGTAGAATTCATAAACAACTGACCAATAGTTTGAGCAAGGTTCGCATTCACCTGCGACTGTTGCTGCTGCTGCTGCTGCTGCTGCTGCTGTTGGTGCTGCTGCTGCTGCTCAATCATGCTAGAGACAGTTGTACCAAGCTGGTTAACCCCAAAAGCATCCATACTTTGCCCTGCTGAAAACGAAAATCCAGTGCCATCCCGCATAGACACTGTGGTAGCTAAATTACCTTGCTGTGGAACAGAGTACGCTTGTTGCTGAAGAGATCGAGTTGCGTCTATAGCTTCAACCGACGGCAGTGAAGTCGATGAAGATTGGATACTATCCTGGTTGCGTGCGCTACAAGACGACTGGTGATCCAACATGCGCGACGTTGGCAAAGGTGATGATACAACGTTTGTTATCATGGTGTCACTCGTAAGCTCGTTCGTTGCGGAGAACGGCGGAGCAAAATTTGGGGACGGCGTAACGTTCAGTGATACTGACGAGGACATCGAGTCTTGCTCCATGGGAGTATCCGCCGTTAACGCCTGATTCCACGTTTGACTTGAATTAGCATCAAAGCGTCCTGCTTTCGCATTTCTTGTCAATAGACCCGCAACAGTCTCAGTGCTTCTCTTTGATAACGACATAGTACCCTGTACTTCGTCTATATGAGCTCGCCTTTGCAAATCGATCTGAGAATCCAACGGTGTAACGTTAAGAGCCGGAGATGGATGCCTTCGCGAGGCGAGAGCCTCGTCAGTGGTTGCGTTACCTGTGTCCATTTGTGCTCGCTGCTGCTGTACGAACCCAACCGGCGATAGTGAAGTGCCATGCATAGCACCTTCGGACGCTTGTCCTGCTCTCTGGCGTTCCAGTACGTTCTTTTCCGTTACAGCTCTGAAATGGCGCTCGTAACGCCGTTCGGCATCTTGGATTTGTTCTTCGAGTTTACGGCTGATCGCATCCAGCGCGAGCTCCTGTTCTTCGTGCCGCTCCGACAGGACTTTGTTCCTCTCAAGAAAACTGGAGCACGTCTCCTGCACTTTGACCGGGTCCACAAAGAACTGAGACTGAAGATTAAGAATCATATGCCGCTGGATTTCCTTGAGCTGTTCCTTCTGTTTGGAAACGGCCTTCATCAAAATACTGTGCTTCTCAAGAAGCTGATCTTGGAGCAGCCTTTGCGCTTCCCTGAAGCTGTAAAGCTCTTCCACAGTAGAAGGAAGATCCTAGAGAAAAGAGAAGAAACTTGCCGTGGTATTATTCTACACGGTAATGGGCAATTGAATCAGGTACCGGTGTGCGCACGTAGAGAGTTAATTACTCGTCTCGCTCTACAAGCGGGCAAGATAAACTAAGGCCTGTGCTGCGACTGGTCACCGACTGTGCAAGATGGACTTAAAACATTTCACGCAACGTTGTCAACGTCTTTTTTTTAGTGTACAACAAATCATTTATCGGCCAAGCTTTTTCGCGTCGTTCTTTTTTTTTTTTGTAGTATTGACCTCGCCTGTGTCTGGGTCCATAAAAAGGCAAAGAGGAATTCGCTAAAATTCAGCCGTCTTCACCTCAGGTTTGGTCCGTACCCATGTATAATTCACGTGAGAAGTATGGAAAGCACGAGGGAGGCATAAGAGATCTTAGCACGCACACGCAAAAAAACTCTTACCGCATTACTAAACACTTTCCAAAGCTCCATAGATCTCGCAATCCCCACATAAGCACAACCACAGAATAAACCGATAGCTGACAATGTCATGGACGACGCTAACTCTTTGAAAAAAGGCAAATTCACTCTGCAGCTTAAAAGCGCCGCTCTTACATTAGTTAGAATAACACTTCGCAATCTTCTTACGTTTTGATCTCTATCACGAGTTACACACAAAAGCTAGAGAAAAGCTAGGTGCTGTCTTTCTTTCTCTCTTTTTTTTTTCTGGCAGATATGGTTGTTGCTCGGGTTATCGCCGTTTATTCATGTCGAGGTCACCCATTGTGAAGCTTTTACTTTGCTGACGTCATAGGCGCATGCAATCGACGTACAAAGTTCAATTTGAGAAGGCGAAAACTTTTAGCCAAAGTAACAACTAAGCTTATTAAAAATTATTTGCCTACTCATTCTTGTCTACCAGGAAGTAGGTCACATTTGATCATAAAATGAAAAAAACGCTCGAATCAGAGGGCGATTCTTGAAGTTTGTGGTTCATACGTGTTCCGCCCTAAAGACTTCTTCGTCTGTACGACTCACTATTTGTACGAACAAGGAATTCGCCGCAACAAACTGACCATATCCTAAACAACGTTCGTCTTTTTTGTCTTCACCCCAGAGTTCGACGACATTTCCTGAAACAACTGTGAGTGATTTTTACCCGGCGGTTGATCTACTGAAATTGAGAAAGGAAGGGGGACGTACAAGTAAATCTGATTCCGCGTCTTTGATTTCCCTTGTATCACTGTCACTACCACCGTTGGGAGCCTCGCTCATGGACCTCCTGCCACTGACGGAGTAGTCTTGAAAGTCTTCTGTGAAAGACAAGGACAAGAACAAGAAGGTAAGGTCAAACGGACACACAGTCACGAAACGCAAATGTGCGATTACTCGGACGCGAGAGAATAACGCGGAACGGAAGCCGCAGACTTTACTATATTTGAAAACGCTGCAGCTGCGTATTTGCCTACTGCCGATCACGCACTGCGAAGGGTGGAAGTATCAAAATGATATCTAATGACACTGTTCGATACACAAGTGCACCGCAAGTACACAAGTTATGTAGGACGTTTAAAGGCTAGTCTCATCTCAAAAGGACATTTTTGATTTAAGCATTCAACGAAGGTGGAGGTAAACGAATTTCGTCTCTCTTTCCCGGCTCTCTTGTGGATCGCCACTGAAACTGGAGTGAAAACTCGAGATTAAAGAATCGTCACATGATGTCCACGTGCAGGTCACACTCCAGGTGCATTTGTTGAACGTGCCAGGTTATGTCACATGAGCTGACGGAAGTTACAACGACGGGAAATTAGTCACGTGATTCTCAGATTCTCTAATACAGTAATATAATATTTAATGGCACGTTAAGTTATACAAAAACGTAGTTTTCCTTAGGTTTCGAACACAAGCTAGGAGCGACTAGTGGAGTTAAACAGGGCATCGTTTTCACTTGCTCGCGTTTGATGGCCGGCGGCAAAAGAACCTTGACTTGTGTTCACTGGCACAGTAATATCCCACAGAGTTCAGCGACGGCTCATGTCTGCGATTCATGGTTGGACAGAAAACAAACATGCCAGCAATAGACCTATTCAAACAAACCGAGAATCGGAAATGCGACTCTAAAACCCGTGGCGTTGTCAATCGATTAAATCGATATTGCTGAACAATCAAGATGGTCGATATTGGAAATGAATCGATTCAATCCACATTAAGCGCCGTTACTCGCGTGTAAACACCGAAAAATTCCCAGAATATATAAGTACCTGAAATTTTAATTTTAATTTTAAAGACTACCATTTTTACTTACTCGATGCAACACAACGCAGTAGTGGTTTTTTTGCCGTTAGAGTGCTCATCCAAATTTTTTCCTACCGCGAGTATTGTACGCGGAGTTCGCCAGAGAACCACATAGCCGGTGCAAAGGCAAAGCAGAGTAAGGCGAACCGCCTTCATAAATTTGAGAGCAGCATATGAGCTAGTAAACATTGTTTGACATTTTTTCTAGTTTGCACGTTTCCATCATTTGCTCTCACCTCCTTTATTCACATTAACATCATCTTCTGTTTCCACAAAGGTTGTACAATTAAACCACTGGCAAAATTTGCTCACTCGGCAAGTTATGCCAGTTGCTTAATCGGGACATGCAGGTGACGGAATATTCGTCTAGGGCGGATTTAAACAGTCGATAACGTAATCGATAAAAAAGAAAGAAAGAAAGAAAGAGAGGATCCGAATTTACTCGACCGACAAAAATAAAAAAAAATGTGACAATTTATAATCTAGAGAAGGATTCAGTAAAGATCCTGGTACTGTGAGAATAACTACTTGCTTCACGCAAAATTTGCTATCTGAGAAGACGGAAAATGTTAGGGTGGACGCAAACGATTGATAACGTAATCGATGGGAAACAGGGGAAAGAAACTTGTATAACGAAAATCCAACTGATCTCGATAGTGCTGTGAGATTTCCTGAAAAACCTCAACAATACATTCAGTCACAATCCATTTGGCAATTCACGGTATTGACATGTTTCTCCACTCCAGCGCTGTGTATCACCACTGCATGTTCCTATAGCGTTTTTACCGAGCGACAATATTGTCTCGTCGACAGAAATTGGATCACAATGAGATACATACGTGGACACCGTACGGAGATGTACAGCACGGGGGGTCGACAAGTGCCTGCGCCATCACCCCCCTCCAATTTGTGGTGAGCAAAAAGCGACTTGAATAGGGCAAGGTATGTTTCAAAGAAAATAACTCATTTGTACAACTATATTGTACGCTTCTCCTTAACTGCTCATCCAAACAATGTGACTTTTAACAAAAACAGCGTGGATTTTTTAACATAGCGATCAAGTAGGTACCCTGGATGTGGCACGGAGTGACCCCCCCCCCCGTCATCGCTCACTATGAAAACCATGCTATCGCCCTCCAGGAAACGTGACAACTGGGGACTTGACCATAACTAGATGCCATAATCCTAGAACTTCCCTACCACACACACACATACACACACACACACACACACACACGGACGTCTAAAGAACAACATTTTATACAAATGGTAAACCCCACTGACTATCTGCTGGAAATACTTACCAAACATTCCTGCCGATATTACTGCCACTGCTTAGTAGAAGCAACGATTTTAAAAAGGTATTTTACAAGTTTGTACACAGCCTTCACACCGTACGTGTTCAGTTAGCTTTATCTGTCGTCTGACCTTAAAATTGGGGTTTGCCTCGGTGTAAAAACCTGTGACATTCATGCTGTTCTTCGTTTTCCTTCTCTGATAGCATTTCGTTGACAATACTAACGTATATAGAACGAACCTGCAACGTGAGGGGACGCGACATAAACTCTATTCAGCCAGATCACTGAACTCCATAGTGGTAAAAGACTGACTTCTGGTACGCTGCCAGGATTTTACTGCAAACTATACCGTTTCGCTTCTTTTTATTTGATTCCAAGGACCTATTGCAGAGCATCATTTCGATGAGCAGAAAATCTCACTTCCCAATCAAGTCTAAATTTTGTCTTGTTCATCTTGGCAATATAAATCTACGGAATACTGAACGATCATATTCTTTGTCTAAGCGGTAACAAGGCATTGGCGAAATCCATTCAGACACGTCGCACGCTGTTCCTCTCGCTTGAGGGTGTAGTTTTTGAAGCTATTTTGGCATGAAAATAAGTATATAACTTAGAACTTTCCTTAGAGGGTAGTGGCAGGGCGCTCGTCTCCCGTCCCCCGGTTATCCCGCTAAAAATAGTTCACCCCCCCCCCCAAAAAAAAAAAGCCAAATGGGGAATGGTCGCGCCACACATAAAATATGCAGTCGATACAGTTTATACTTTAACGCCTTTCTATGTTCTTCCATTGCCACAGTTATACTGAAAGCTCAAGAAAAATTTGAACCCGAGAAAGCTTCAGCAGCACAGCAGGAATCGGGCGATAAGAGCCTGAGGGTTTCTTTTTTTTTTCGAGTGAGTGATTTTTGCGAAGTCGCAAAAGACAAACGAAAGAAAAAAAAAACATACATTTGATGGCAAACTTGTCAGGTTCTTGAAACTAAAGTAGCTACGCAGTTCTCGCTAGGAAATGTCCAAAACGGTCCCAAACCATTAAGAGAAAACATGCAATGGAAACCTTCTAGACTGTGTCTAACACATGCAGTTTCATTGTGTTGAGTGTTCAGCTATTGGTCACTGGCGTCAGAGATAACAAATCTATATCGGTCACACAATTTGTAACGCTACCACAACAGGAAAATGACACGAAAATATGTTGAACGTCCTTACCACGCTAACTCGAACTAACACAAATATAAATTCTCTGCACCCCTTTTAATCTGCAGTTGATATAATGGAGCTAAAATCGGCTTGGTCTCGAACTTAACACGCAAAACTGTACCCAGTCCCACGAGTTTCGTATGTCCGACATAGCAAGCTGTACATTTTAGAGCTTGTCTATCACACACAAGTAACATTTGGTGGCTTTTGACAGAACTGTAACAATTCGTGTAAAAATCAGGGTTTTAAGTTTAATGAAAGGGCCAGGATAAGTATTCCCTGCTAGCAGAGGCCTTTTTTCCTGGTATTTCCCCCACATGCTAAATACAAGGAGAAGAGGCCTCTGCTATCAGGGAAGGATAAGTAAAGGTTGTTTTCCTTCCGAGTCGAGGGCTACTGAACGACCTACCAGACATTTTACATCACAATCTTATTGCACGTTTTCTTTTACAAGTATTAAACCACCAAGATAAAGCAAAACAAACAGTATCACTGTACAGTACTGTTCAGTAGCTTTCCAAAGAATGGTCACACTGCATAGTTTGATCCACAGATGAATAGGTTAGAACCACACTGTATGAGTAAAACAAACAGTACCACCGTACAGTACCGTTCAGTAGCTTTACAAAGAATGGTCACACTGCATAGTTTGATCCACAGATGAATAGGTTAGAACCACACTGTATGAGTAAAACAAACAGTACCACTGTACAGTACCGTTCAGTAGCTTTCCAAAGAATGGTCACACTGCATAGTTTGATCCACAGATGAATAGGTTAGAACCACACTGTATGAGTAAAACAAACAGTACCACCGTACAGTACTGTTCAGTAGCTTTACAAAGAATGGTCACACTGCATGGTTTGATCCACAGATGAAAAAGATAGAACCACATTGTTTAGCAACACAAACAGTACAACAGTACAGTACTGTTCAGTAGCTTTCCAATGAATGCTCACACTGCATGGCTTGATACAATGATGGAAAAGTTAGAACCTCGTTGTACAGTAAAACAAACAGGACCACGGTACAGCACTGTTCAATTGATTTCCACAGAATATTCACACTGCACAGTTCTGTCCACAGAATTCCTACTAGGTCTACAGACAGCAACACAGAGTTCCATCATCACAGAACTCATTCAGTAACGTGATAGTCTTGCAGTCTAACGAGCATATCTGAGCAGCCTGACGATTGACAAAAATTTACATACTGTATTTCAAAATTTTTTACACGTCTTGTTCTAGATCTTCCTACAATTGTGACCAGTCGCAAGAGTGTTTGGCGCCTCGCCAACTATCAGAGGGTAAAAATCGCGCTTGTCGTTTAACCCTTCACTTCATAAGGTGATTCAAATCCAGTTTCTCCTGACAGTATCAACACTCAACACAGCAAAGAGACGATGAGAGTTGAGAAACTCACTGAAGATGTTACAATAATCTAGATTCAATTTCTCCTCTAAGATTGGCCTGTAAATGCAATGTATGGCAACTGCTAATCTGCAGATACATTTCACTAAAAGATCGGCCTCAACGGGTAAACAAACAATGCATAGTTTTGTTCATAGACAACACAAGACAATTAAAACCAACCTGGGATCTTGGTTGAATTGTTTACAACATGAAACAAAGTGAGAGCAAACTCCGTCTACCACAATTCAGCACTGTCCAACAGCTTTCCGAGTAACGAAAATGCTGTGTGGCTTTGTGCAAAGATAAAAAAAACAAGACCATATGGTAGCACTTACACTTCGCTTGCGGCACTTTATACAATGGAAACACGTTCATGTATTACGCCACCGAGTGATAGGACATTCCGCATGCACGATTGCAACACAATTGCATGGTGGAAAGACACTGCAACTTGGAACGTTTGTTCAAACTTCCTGCCTGTCAAAACAGCTGACTGATACGAGGTTGCAAAAGGATCAAAGAACACACATGGCAGCCGGTTGGCGCGGAAATCTACTTTAAAAACAATGCAGTTTCGCAGCTCGTAATAAAAAATAAAGACCTGCGGGAAAGCGACAAGCACTCGGTCTGTTGTTCATATCAACAGCTTGAGCAATGCAAGTACCGAGAAATCTGACATATAGCAATTTACCTTCATTCGAAGACAGTCCCGGAGCAAAGTCTGCGATCAACAAGGAGTCCATATCTTTACTTAGTCCTACATTTAGCGATTGCGTGATATCACGAGTTCCAGTTTCAGAACAAAGGATACCGCCGTGGCGCCGGGGGAGGAGGAAGGGTGTGAGCTGGAGGAGTATCGTATACTAGTTTGGAGGTAATTTTCGCGGATGCCCGATACGAGAATTCACCCGAAGGGCAAAGAGTACGTAAGTTGGGAAGATTTCACACCCTTTAGTACAAGCCCACCCAAAGACGATTTTAAATAACCTTGAAATTTTACATCCGTTTAGCGCTTCAACACGGGAGCTCCCTGTCTTTAATTCTTCAAAACCGCTCATTCTACTACGCGGGCAACTATGGTCTCCGTATTGATTTTTAAAATACAGTGGATGTCGTTGCTGTTCGTTCGTTCGTTCTCAAACACACCTACTGAACACCTATGTAGATTTGCCGCATGAAAATAAAGCATCTTGGTGTTCGCTAAACTAAAAACTTCGCTAAAACGCTTGCCAAGCTAATCATTTCCGGGGCACTGGAAAAGTGAAGGGTGGTAAAGGAATCTAATCTATTGCTTTATTGCTTTTGCCGAAATTTGTGCTGTGCAACGAGTTTCGGGGGAAAACCAATAAAAAATACCAGATATTTCAATGCGCTGTGATACAAACAGATATATAATGGACGCTTCGGGTTACGGGACTCTCTAAGCAAAGGTACAAATACAGTCACTCGTGGAATATCGATTTGAACACTCCAAGAGAAATACGACATTCCGTGCGCCCGTGTATTATCTATTTACTTAACACTCGTCTACCGTGTTTGTACAGGCTAATACAAACCGAGGTACATTTGAGAGAATTCGAAAGCAGGTCGTACAAATACGAGACTTCGCGTAGACTTACAGTAAAACAGCAGATTTACACGAAAACAGTGAGATTATTCGCTCCCGATTTCTATGGCTGAGAGCTGACTCGGACGTCGCCCGTATTGACTGTCACGCGATGGAAATCTCGTGCTCATAATCTAACTGCAAAATACACCGCGATTCCTTCCGGGGGGGGGGGGTGAAGAGTACTCCCAGAAAAATTGGGTGGGTGTGTGCGGGCCACTTCCCAAAACCTTCATCCTATTTATGACCAAAAAGCTGCGATTTCGACCACCCTATTTATGACCTTACCAAAAATTTGATACCCTATTTATGGGCCGACCTTTAAATCAATACCATGTTTCAGACCAATGTTAAAGTCAATGTTTATCAGTTTTTATTGGATTGGTTACAAGACTGCAAGTGCCAAGTTTTGAAATCAGAATTCCACACTATAACAAGAGTGCAAAAATCGACACCCTATTTATTACCAAAATGGTGGCAAAATGGCTAAAATC
The DNA here is from genome assembly GCA_949710005.1 of Ricordea florida. Taxonomy (NCBI): domain Eukaryota; kingdom Metazoa; phylum Cnidaria; class Anthozoa; order Corallimorpharia; family Ricordeidae; genus Ricordea; species Ricordea florida. The sequence continues at coordinate 8,512,641 of OX453278.1, forward strand.
AATAGCCTATTTATGACCAAAACGGCTAAAAAATCATACCCTTTGAGGCCACACATACCTATATAGCCCATAAAAGGGAGAACCCCCCCGGATTCCTGTGAATGGAAGCTACTCCCTTACTGGGCTCGCCTGAGTTGAATCTGAGCGATAATAGAGGTGCCACGTGTTCCATTCCGCGAGGGTGGAAGATCTGCCTCCGAAGCAGCTAGCAGGAAGCATCTACCAAATTCCTACTTTGAAATTATCCCAGAATTATAACCGATTACAGCCTCTGAGGCCAAGCTAGGTAATCTAGTATTCACAAAAGATTTTTGATCACCTCACGCAGCTCACGTCGCGACGGCCATTGAGGTAAAAATTTCATTTCAATAACGCTCGCTGTGAATGATAAGACCACTCTTTAGTTGTGGTGTGCTCAATCAGAAAAAAAAACAACAAAAAAAAACAAATAAACATATATTCATTGAATATCCAGCTTCAGGCAAATTTAATAAATGGACTTGCATCCAACTGCGAACACCGCGGTTGATTAATCATACAAGAACAAATCGAGAAACACTTAATTCCGGAACATTTTGCATCTAAAACTGCGATGAGTCTCTCTTTTCTGGATTCTCTGTGCTTAGAGCGCGATGCGCGAACTCACGGTAAGCACGACGAGCGGGCTTAAACTTCTTGACACCAAAGGGGCAGCTTTTTTGTTACTCATAAAAACGTCGACGGTTCCTTTCGTTGAAAACAAAAAAATAATACCAAGTGAAGAAAATGGATCACTGTGTCATCCACGAAACAAGGGCGTCATAATTATCTTTCTTGGGTCGTCATGAAGACCAAGGAGCGAGTTCAATAAAAAATCTTCCGGTAAATAAAGGGAATTCTTTTAGCTGTAAAGTGTAACTTCCCAAACATCGTTCTGCACAAAGGGGAATGAGACACAACTGAAAGAGGAACGCTTTGAGAAATCAGACTCGCAACTTGGAACACGCATGGAAGTCGGCGCGAAGTCCAACTGCTCCAGATCTAACAGTTCACAGTTCGCTGTATACGTTCTCCATAACTGTCGTTCTGACGATCTATCGTTTGTCTACGTTTTCGAAGCCGAGAACCGACGCCGTTATGTTGAGGAGGGTAGAAATTTGAAATTAGAAATTTGAGTGTTGTGGGATCGACGACTACACGCAGAGGTCATGACATTATAGGAAATATTACACACAGCTATAAAAAGCGCCCAAATCACAGTGCATTTTCTGTAGTATTGGACATTCGATTTCACCCCCCCCCGTCCCGACCGCTGCCCACTCCCCCCGTCTCTGATATAATTTGTGAAAGTCATCAAATTCTGTTGATGACGATCACTGATTAGTATTCAAAGTATTTGCAGTCTGCGCCATTGCAGTGTGTAAGCTGCAATATTAGAAATATTGCAGAGTGCAGGCTGCAATATATTGCAGCTTACCCACTGTGATATGAGGAACACTGCAGTGTGTAAGTTGTAATATTAGAAACATTGCAGTTGTGTGGGCTGCGATATTAGCCCACTAATCAATGCCCAAGTCTGAAATTTGTGACTTATCGTAGGTAGAGAATAATCGCATTAGATGAAGAACAGTAATAATACTACTATAAATTTCTTAAGCCGATTGCAATACCAGAAGCCACAAAAGACTTGAAAAATGTAACGCACGTTCACAGCTTGTCCAGCTTCAATATTTCCCAAGTACCATATTTGGAAGCTGCTCGTCCCAGTCTTTCAGTTTGTTGGCACTGTCACGCTTCTGTGGCGCATCTTAAATACGCATTTGCAACAACGAAGTGTTCGCCATGTTTTGAGCAGAGGTGGGCTTTTCCCGGTAACAACGTCATGCTACTGAAGCCAATCTGATTGGTTCATTTGGTTTCTGTCGATTTTCCAAATATGGTACTTGGTAGATTGAATGTGGACAAGCTGTGGTTGAAGACATTCAAAGGCAGTTACACGTGTAAAGTCCCAAGGGATTCTGGTAATACTTAACAGGGTTAGTTTCACTACAAACTGGTCCCGCGTCGGTGGGGAATTGAAGCACAAACTGAAAAAAGACGTCTGGTGATCAAAGAGTTGATAACTTAAATTATACGGCCGAGGGCTTAACTATCATGGCTATAAATCACAAAACCTTCCACAAGCTCGCACAGCTTTTTTTCCCTTCCTTCTCGCTTCCATATTACCCTGCCTTCCACATTCCCATCAACGCCCTCTCCCCATCCATAATTTCCTAACCTTAAACTCTCTGATTCATATTTCCTTTACCTTTCCTTACCCACTCCATACTCCAACTCCTTTTTCAGCGCCACATATTTCAATTACCCTCCCCTCTCCGCCCCACCTCTTCACTCCCTCCCCTCCCTTGCTCCTCATTTTCAATTCTACCCGGTACTCCCACTCCACATCATATAAATCTTACCTTGACCGTTTTCTACCCCTGTGTGCTGGCCTTCGAGGAAATCTGTCCCTTGGACCGCTTCAGAGCTTCCCATGTCCTGGGTCATGAGCCTAAAGTTCTGTTCTTCGGCTGCCCACTTGGCCAACACCACGGCATTCGCTTCCTGCGGAGTATGGCATTTCACCGCGGTTTTTTGGAGTGATCGGCGCGTCCGACAGTTGTCCTGATTGCCTATGGAGGCTGCTTCTTCCTTCTGCCTTGTTTGTAGAGATCTTGCACCCTCAGCAGCGCTAACAAACCGACCAGAAATCAGTGTTACGACCAGATTTTATAATAGTCGAAGCTCTCGTAAGCGACCACCTCGGGAATTCGAAAAAGTGGTCGTAACTAGAGCTGGTCGCTTACGAGAATGGGCTCTCGTTAGCGACCACGCCCTAAAACAATAGAGGCTGGTCGCTTACGAGAGCTTTCAGTATAAAGATTTGGAATTTCCAATTTCAGTATTGAACGGAAATAAAAGGACACGTTTGAGTTGTCACGAGAGTGTCATGGCGGACGGCAGCAAATTTCAGTAGTCTGCCACCTTGTTCCCCGCAGTTATATGTAATGGAGGATAAGGATAAAGGAAAAGAGGGGCAAATTACATACTATTTCCCAGGTAAACGTGGCGAAAGAAGTAGTGACAGCAGCTCGCCTGGCTCTGAGAAACCGCCCGCGAAGTCCGTGAAGTTTACGGAATCCAACATGGTCGAACAGGCAGATATTTGGAAAGTTCTCAACACCATTCAAGACAACACGAACAAACTTCTCGAAGAAAACAAGGCTTTACGCGACCAGTACTCTGAGCTTCAGAAGTCGCTGGAATTCCATATAGTTAAAATAGAAACTTTGGCGACGGAGAACGAATCATTAAAGAAAGAAATGAAATCGCTGAAGAGGTCTTTAAATAAAGCCAATGAAGAACGCGAAGTAATGTATGAAGATTTGGGGACTGCAATCAATAAACTCGATGATCTAGAGCAGTACACCCGCAAGCACAACTTAGAAATTCATGGAATTCCACAAACGCCTGATGAAAACATCGCAGAGCGAATCATCACACTTGGAAATGTGCTCAACGTTACGATCCGCAACGACGATATAGACATATGTCATAGACTTCAAACAAGCAAGAACCCCAGTAAGCACAAGCCAATTATGGTCAGGTTCAAATCTTATAGAGCAAAGAAAGAACTTTATGGAGCTCGTAAGCAGTTAAAAGGTCAGAACCTGAATCAAGTTTTCAACGGTGGCGACTTTGTCTATATAAACGAAAATCTAACAAGAATGCGACGCCAATTATTTGCCGAAGTGTGGAAAAGAAAGAAGCTAGAGCATTGGCACAGTGCCTGGACTATAGACGGTAAAATCTTAGTTAAATTAGAAGCAGCTGATTATCCTATAAGAATTTACAATAATGAAGACTTAGATAAGATTAACTGATTGATGTTAATTTTTCTCAATCACTTAGCATTTACCCCGGGTCTGACCGCTGATGCTCGGTTCAATTGTTACACTTTCCTTATGCCATACAATTAATTTTCAATTCGTCATCCAGTAGTATTATTATGCGGGGAATCGTAGAGGGGACTCCTTCCAATCAATGAAATTTTTCCATTTACTAAAACTATCCCCTCTATACATGAAGTCGCTTAACGGCTTAATAAGTTTTTGTAATGTTCTGTGTTTTGTAATATTTCTGTTTGGTGGCATCACATCTGGGGACAACTTTTTTTGGCTGGGGCTCTGGTGCAGGTGTTGAGCCTTAATTACATTTGCAATGGTTTTAAAATGTGTTTCCCTAAATATCAGAGGCATAAATAAGTCGATCAAACGTAGAAATTTATTTAGGTGGCTTCATAATGGCAAATATGACCTAATTTTTTTGCAGGAAACCTACAGTGACAAAACAATCGAAAATGTTTGGCGTGCAGAATGGGGCGGTGACATTTGCTATTCCCATGGCTCAAAACATAGCAGAGGCGTGATGATTCTTTTTCGCCCAACTTTAAAAGCGGAGAATATTAGCATTACTAATGATAAGAACGGAAGAATTCTTATTGTTCGCCTCACACTTCAAGATGAAGAATTTTGTTTAGTCAATGTTTACGCTCCCAACGAACAAAATCAACAAATAAATTTCTATAACGAATTAACAAGCAAGTTACGTCCCTATGCAAATGAAAATCTCATAATGGGAGGTGACTATAATTGCCCACTCGAAAATATGGATAAAATAGGTGGAAAAGACTTCAGTAACAAGAAAAATGTAATTCACAGCATAAAGGAAATGAGCGACAATTTAAGTCTCAACGATATATGGAGACTTCACCACCCGAGTGATAAGCGCTTTACCTGGCAGAACAGCTCAGGAAAAATAAGATGTCGATTAGATTATTGGCTTATTTCAAAACATTTAGTTCCTCGTACTAGTAAAACGGATGTGTTGTCATATTACGATTCAGACCATTCCCCAATTTACGCCGAAATCGCATATAAAAATAACCAAAAAACAGCCGGTCCAGGGTTTTGGAAATTTAATAACTCTCTTCTTAATAACGAAGAATTTGTAACAAACCTAAAATTCTTTTTACTACAAGCCAAGGAAAAACATAGTGGAACAAACGATAAAAGACTTTATTGGGAAATGATTAAAATGGAGATTAGAGACTTTTGTATCCGTTTCTCTAAACGTCTTGCTAAAAGTAAAAAGTCGAGAGAAATAAATTTACTCTGCAAGTTAAAACATTTAAATATGCGTCTTGATCAAAATCCGCAAGAAGCCAATTTAGTAACAGAAATTGAACGTGTCAAGCTTGATCTTCAAAGGATCGCTGAGCACAAAACAAAAGGCGCGATTATAAGAAGCAGAGCACGGTGGTACGAACATGGCGAAAGAAATACGAAATATTTCTTGAATCTAGAGAAGCGCTCACATGAAAGGAAGCATATTGTTAAATTAAAAACCGATCAAAACGAGTATGTCGAGGAACCAAAAAGGATCTTGTGCGAGATGGAAACATTTTATAAAGCTTTATATGCCTCGCGAATAACAGATAACACATTTGATGCTTCAGCCTCATCCTTCTTAAACCCTGACAATGTACAGAGACTTGATAACGAGCAGCAAAAATCTTGCGAGGGCCTCATTACCGAAGAAGAAAGCTTATCCTCTCTCAAAACGTTCGAAAAAAATAAAACCCCAGGTACAGATGGACTGACTGCAGAATTTTATTTGTGCTTTTGGGAATTCGTAGTAACTCCTTTAATAGACTGTTTAAATGGCGCATATTGCAGAGGTGAAATGTCGATCTCGCAAAGGAGAGGTGTGATTTCATTGTTGCCTAAAAAGAATAAAGACACCCTCCTCCTCAAGAATTGGCGGCCAATTTCTTTGTTGAATATTGACTACAAAATAGCTACGAAATGTATAGCAAAACGATTAGAGAAAGTCTTACCTAGGTTGATAAATAGTGACCAAACAGGGTATGTTAAAAACCGCTTTATAGGAGAAAACATTCGGCTAATATCGGATGTAATTGAATTGTATGAGAAAAAACAACTACCTGGCATGTTACTCTTTATAGATTTTGAAAAAGCATTTGATTCCTTAGAGTGGAAGTATCTGTTCAAAGTCCTTGAAGTAATGAACTTTGGGCCAATGTTCCAAAAATGGATCCATACCTTTTATTCCAATATCACCAGCTGTGTGATAAATAACGGGTTTGCGTCCAATTTCTTTTTGCTTCAAAGAGGAGTCCGACAAGGGTGCCCCTTATCGGGGCTCTTATTTGTCCTGGCAATTGAGGTATTAGGCCAAGCGATTAGGAAAAATGAAAATATCCGTGGTTTGAAAATTAACGACACCGAATTAAAATTAAGTATGTACGCGGATGATGTCACTGCATTTATAAAAGATGATTGCTCTGCTAATCACTTGTTCAATCTTTTAAACGATTTTGGAGCCTGTTCAGGTCTAAAAATAAATATTTCTAAAACGGAAGGAATGTGGCTTGGCAGTCTCAAATGCAATTTAGGTAAACGTTCTCCATTCAATATTACGTGGCCTGAAAAATATGTAATCGTGCTAGGTGTGGCCTTCGCATACGATCCTTCTGTTAGCTACAAAATAAATTTCGAGGAAAAATTTGTTGCGCTAAAGAAAATTTTAAACCATGGACGACCAGAGGCTTAACGCTAATGGGAAGAATTTGTATCATTAAAACCCTCGCCATCTCCAAGCTTGTTTATAATACTTCCGTTCTTACAGCTCCACCGAAATTTACTAGTGAAGTTAATGATGTTTGCTTCAAGTTCATATGGAACTTCAAGCCTGATAAGGTCAAACGTAACACGCTTATAGGTCCAAAAGAGAAAGGTGGCCTTAACATGGTAGATTTCACCATGATGGACAAGTCTTTGAAAGCAGCATGGGTTAAACGTTTATATGAAGCTGGCGATGCCAAATGGTGCTCCCTCTTCTCATTGGCTACATCCCAATATGGTGGCTCTTTTCTTTTGGAATGCAATTTTAATGCACCCGATCTAAATTTTGCCTCGTATGTGCCGTCTTTTTATAAGGAAATATTGACTGCCTGGCAGGAGCTACACTCCAAAGACCCTTCTTCTGCTAAAGAATATGAAAATGAAATTATTTGGAACAACCGCTTTATTAAAATAGATGGGAAATCAGTCTTCTACCCATCCTGGCATAGAAAAGGAATAATCAAAATTGGTCATCTGTTAAACGAGAACAGAAAGTTTTTATCAAGATCCGAGTTTCAACATACATATGGTATGACAGTAAATTTCCTAACATATAATGGCCTTCTTGCCGCGATCCCTGAGGTATGGAAAAGATCAATTGTAAATTCTGAACGAACGCTTACTGATCTTGACAGCAAAGACCTTCCTCCTGCGAATGTCACTGCCAAATCTGCTCGCGAATTGCTTGTTTTAAAAGTGTTCAAAGCTCCAAACGTAGAAACTAAACTAATTGAAAAATGTCTTCCTATTAAAGCCATTTATGAATTGCCTTTCAAGGTTACATTAGAAAACAAACTCAGATGTTTTCAATATAAGATTATACATAACATCCTACCCACCAACAGCAGACTTCATAAAATGAAAGTGAAAATTTCTCCAAGTTGCGATCGTTGTAGCTCTCCATATGAAACTTTATCTCATCTGCTTTATGAGTGTTCGACGGTACAAACATTCTGGCAAAAAGTTATTGTATGGTGGAATGAAAAACGATCAGAAAAAGTCACCTTAATTGATACAGATATTTTTTACGGTTACAAACCAGAATCAAGCAGTTTTTATGCCCTGAATCATTTCCTTATTATCGCTAAGTATCACATTTTTCTGTCATGGTGGAATATGGTATCTCCAAGTCTTGATATCTTCCTTCTTTTACTCAACGAAAAGATCTTATATGAACGTACAATTGCTGTTAAAAATAATACTATGATGAAATTCAGATCAAAATGGACAACACTTTGCACATGAGCTCCCCTCAAATATTCGCCCCAGAGGTTGTGCCACTATTTGCTCGTCTTTTTTATTATTTTTGTTTGACTTTTTTTTTTTTCTCTTTATAAACTTATTTTACTTGTTATCTTACTTTCTTTTTCGCTTCTTTTTTGCCTTCTCCTAGTAGTAGAATAAACTAATGCTATTCGTTATCGTAGGGGGAAAGGAGAGGGAAGAAGGGGGGGAAGGGAAAGGAAAAAAAAAATTGTAATACAGCGTGATTAATCAGCAATCTTTTTATCTATTTATTTAGGTTTTTTTATTTACTTATTTCTATTTTTCTTTGTCTTTCTCTTTTTCCTTAAATGTATTGTGATTTTGTTTGAATAAAGGTTTTGGAGAAAAAAAATAAAAAAAAATAAAGATTTGGATATGTAAATGAGTATTATTATTCATTCATAATATTTCCCCGATTCTGATTGGCTAAAAGCACGCGTTTAATTCACCATAACCAGTTACTGATGACCAAATTTAGAAGAATTTTCACTTTAACGATGAAATGACGTCAAAAATGCAGCGTTTTCGCAGGTTAATGCACCGTTAACCGAGAAGACCTGGGGACGAGCTTGTGTTATTTTGTTGTTTTGTTATATTGCTGGTGGGTGTGAAATTTGTGAAAATGAAGCTCATTTTCTCCTTTAAGTGTTTGAAAATATTTTGATGAATAATAAGGGTATTAGCCTACGGCCTCGGTGGATAACACCTTCCTCGATCCGCTTAATTCTTCATATCCTACTCAGCCTCATTCATTAATTGCTAATTCAGTAATAGTTTTGTATAGTATAGTATTGTAGATAATACTTGGTTATTGCCTGTCGTAGAAAAGGTTTGCGAAGGTATAGTTCACGCATCCACAGAGATTAAAAACTTCTAATTTCTTGTTCAGATGATTACAGTGCCTAGCACAACAACTGCCACAAAGTGCAAATGAACTGCTACAGCACTAAGGCGCAATCATTACATTATATATCAGTTCTATGTAGAAAAAAGTAAAACAGCAACGGTTCAGAGAACAGTATTTTGAGTCTCTAATCTAAGTCTTATAAGACTTAATAAAGAAGTTCTTGATCGATGATTGTTTCCGCAATGAGTGGAGTTGTGAATCCACCCAGACATCTTTAACGCGTGCAACGCCTTTACACAGTTCTTCGTTGCCGTGCCAATCAGAAAACTCCGCCAACTTATTCACAAGACCGAGAGCTCCCTTGACAGAATTGACCTCTGGAGTCTTCAATGGAAGTGTAATCTTATTAAAGTGTTGACTAATACGAATTAGAGCCTTTGAGGGGTCGCTTACGAGAGCTTAAAGACAAGGGAAAAGACCAGTTGGTAATTCCCAAAAGTGGTCGCGGTCGCCTACGGGAGCGGTCGCTTACGAGAGCTTTTAATTACAGAGTTTGAGTGACAATTCAAACAGGATTTCACAACGTTGGTCGTAACTAGAGCTGGTCGCTTACGAGAGTGGTCGCAAGGAGAGCTTCGACTGTATATACACGTTATTCGATGGTATAGCATATAATACGTGCGGATATTTTGCGAGTTGCGTAGTATTAAAAAACGAGCAAAGAGCAAAATGTCCGCTCGTATTATATGCTAAACCATCGAATAAGAGGTTTATTATTCCACTACAAAAAAAATTGTTATTTTGCAATTGGCTTCTATTTTTTTCGTAAGAGTATTCAGAAACACCCTGATTCCGTCTGTGAAAATGACGTTAACAATGAACAAAATGTTCGCGGGTATTATATGTCAAACCATTGAACGAGAGGTTGATTATTCTGCTGCAAAAAAAAATTGTTATTACTTTTAGAGCTCCTTCATCCGCCGGTATTCGCCCTGTTGTCAACCGGTTAAACTAGGACACTACAGTGTATTACGGCCTCGTATTTTGCGCCTTCTCTTGACCTTATATGGTAAAACGACATAATAGTGGAACAATAAACGTTATTAAAAAAGCGTGACTGGGGTTACGATGGCTGCATATTACCTTCAAGCATTTTGTTTTGCGGGACAAAGCGGGCAATCCCCAAGTGGGAAAAATGGGCTCATCTTGTCAGTGTCTTTCTGAGGTAGTGCGTTGGGGAGCAAATACAAAGGCAAGCCTCAGAGCTGTTTTCCATTCACTGCAGATAATGATTTCACGATTGCTTTATTACTTTATGCAGTGGTGAGATAGATGATTGGCTAAATTGTCTCGCGCCACTTTCTCACTCAATCAAAGGTAAAGCTGAACACCGATCGCGACGGAGTCGATACGATTTTCCCGCGCTTGGTGATGACTTCTGATTGGTTCATTAAGCCGAATGCATCTGTTGTGGTTAAAATAATTGAACACCTCACCATCTTGGCGAGGCACTTCAAATCACAAACGACCTCACAGATGTGCTCAGGTTAGCTCAGCTCGTATATCACGAGTACAGAAAATGGCCATCATGACTGAAAGATTTCTTGAATTAGACGAGGAGACGTTCAAGTCTTGCTTGAAAAGAATATTCCGGAAAATACAACCAAAGCAAGTAAATATGGCATAAAATTATTCGACAGTCAGTGAGCAAATTATATTAGCGAAACTAACACAATATTTAAATTGTTTATTACGAACTTAAGTGAACCCTTACAAACAGCTGCCATTTCGAGGCCGTTTACATTTTTTTAAACTTTTAATTACTTTTCCACTTAATTCATAGACTGGTACACTAACTCGAAGAAATTTGTCAAGTACATTAAAGAGGTGTTTCAAGAACGAGTCGGACTCATGTTTGAAACTGTTTTACACATCGACTCGACAACATATTAGCTCGAAAACAACAGGGTTCTGTTTACAAAACAACAACCAACTCAATTCTTGTCGTGCCAACTAGTTCCAATTCTAAGGAATGAGTTGTTGTTCATCGTGGAAAATGTGATGATAATACAAAATCTTCTTTTGTCACACGATGTAGTCACTGGATGTTGATCACAACGTTTCGACTGCTTACAGCTAGTCTTCTTCAGGCGATGGGGTCGATTGATTCCAGCTCACCATTATGTAGCTGTGTGGTCTGCTCTAGCTCCAATTCCTCTCAATCCAAGGTTTAGAGATTTAATAAAACAATTATTCCACGAAATCGAGTCGTACATGAACTACGTGCCTCGCTGGCTACAAGCTCATGTGCGACTCGATTTTATGGAATAATTGTTATTAGTATAAATATTCAGGTATAATACAAAATCGCGCGCTCTGATTGGTTCGCTATCTCGGATTATCAGCCGATAATCACCTCGACGAAATGGCTGCCAGTCGTTCGCGCGCTTTTGATGAAATAAATAAATAAATATTTTTTTTTCGTGTTGTACAATGCTTTTTCTTTTCTTTTTTTGAAATAATCACCTGTGTATTTATGCTAAAACAATTATTCGCCTCAGGCTCAGTAATTATCGGTGAATATTCACCGATAATCACTTCGCTTTCGTTTAATAATTGAAAAAATCATCGATGGTCCGGCTATTAGTAGTTCTGAAAAGAACTGTTATTTTTCGCGTTGATTGACATTTCGACAAACCGAGGTGAAATTATCTTCAGAGTTGTCTGTCGGTGAGTTGGTGGTTCAAACGCTTTTTAAAATTGATCGTAGCCAAGCCTCAATAAACGGTTTACAGCAAGCACATAAAAAATCGTCCAAGCCATTTTCCAGTACAAAATGGGTTCAGTCATTTTATTGACAGTGTCGTTATTTGTTTGCGAACACGGAATATTTTGACCAAAAGTATTTTGGTGGAATGCGAACGATGAAAATTCAAACGAAATCCAACATCATCCAACATTGTTGGACGAGATGGACGAAGTGGCCGGCCAAACGAATGCAACATGTTGGATTCAACAATGTTGAATGATGATGCATCCGTTTGGCCGGGCCTTAAAAAACACTTTCAAACAAATTTACGACATCTAGATTTCGACAAGTCTGTTCTCTGAATTCTTGTTTAAGCTCTGTTCCCAAAACAAAATGAAGCGATAAATTTTTAATCAAACAAGATGTTTAAAAATTTCTACGCCAACTTTCAGCTTATTTTATTTGTTTTTGCATAACAAAGAGAACAATTCTCACACTTCAGTTTAATCCAACTGACGTTCGCAAATCTAAATGGATCTCCAGAGAAAAATGCTTAACTAAAATTCATCGACGTTATAGATTGGGAATAGGATATACACCATATATTGAAAATGCGCAGTATATTTGCGAAGGGCAACGTTGTTTAAGATTTGGCACTCGCAGTATCAAAGCAAATTCAAACAAATTCAAATTAACCTGATAGAAGGAAACGAAAAATGCCTGTTCTTTTTTAGGCTAAATCGTCTTTGCGCACACCGAAAGTGTAAACACTACAAAGGCCAGGGGTGACGAATGGTCTATGAGAGCATTTGCGAGCGTGCGAGCACTGTTAATTTTTTTTTTTTGCGAGCGCGAGCAGTGATAAAAATTGGCCTTGCGAGCAACAAGCGTTTTAGAAATAGAACTCGCGAACAGCGAGCACTTCTTAAACTTTCATTTCTCGTGTGTTTTCCACCGTACTTGATAGCCACATTGGTAGGAGTTACGCACCATAGAAAAAGCTAGAAAACTCGTTTACTTTGTCGCAGAGAAGGATTTACAAAATTTCGAGCAAAGAAGCAATCCTGACGGGAACGTGAGCACGCGAGCAATTGCAAAAATTTTGCGAGCATGAGCAAGCGAACACTCGCCTAAAAATTGCGAGCAATTCGAGCAAAGGTACAACTTTGCGAGCACTTAAAAATTTTAAAGATCATTCATCACCCCTAAGATCAAATATTCTAATTCGAATACTGGCAAAAAGAAGCTTTCCAAACTTACCCCCAAAGAAGAGGCGGCCTAAAATATATCAATAAACAGAAAAATGTCGTCGTGAAACCTGCAGACAAAGGTGCCAGGGTAGTTGTCTGGCAATACAACAAACGGATGCAGGGTTTCGGAAGACCCCTACCCACCCCTCTCCCCAGAGTTGTTTCAGCCTTGTTCCAGTTCTTCCCTCGTTTTTTTCCTCAAGGCCTGGCGCTCGTTTCTCAAAGCCACATAACTTTTTTAGGCCAAAAAAGCATTTTTTTAAGGAAAAAAAAGCAAACAAATAGGAAACACTCTTTTGTGAAAGTTCTTGTTTTTGCGTTTCTTCATTAAAGGGAGGCCTTGTCTTCTGGCAGAGTTTGACAGGCGGTAACGAGTCGATTTCCAAATACTATTGAAAAAGGAGTTATTGCACCCGAAAAGTTTCGGGTCTTTCGGAAAATTATTCGAGACGTTTTCGGGAGCAATACCTCAGACTGGAGATTAGGAATAACGACGTTTCTGGGACTCAAATTTTGCCAGAGGGCAACAAGGCGTCTCTCTCTTAAAGACCTGTTAACAGAACAGGTTTCCAGAATGACTAGCTATTCAGAGGCCCCTTTCTCGGAGGTCTCGATAACTTTACGCACCCGGACTGTCGGAGTCTGATCGAGTGTTTGTGTAGTGCTTGGCGCAGCCCAATGAGAAATCTAACTTAGAAGTCTTTCGCTTTACCCTGAAAATCAATAAAACAAGAATTCCCGCCGTAAACACTACGAAGATAAAACAACTTTCCAGCCTCAAAAAGTTAACGGAACTTTCGAGAGACAGGCCGCGGCGTAAACGCTTGGATTTTCTTGGTAAGATAAGCATTGTTTACAGCCGAAAGAATACCTCAACATTTTGGTGGTGCTGCAGTAGATTTCGGGTTTGGAGTTCCAGTGATTGAATGACACATAGCTTCTACTCCTAGCCCACATCCATTGGTAGCCCTTGATCAAAATGCGATAGCAGCCGGTCTTTCCCTCTCCATATTCCATGACTGTGAAGTCAAATACGCCAGGTTAATACACGTAAAGGGATTACGGTGTAAGCTGCAGGGAGGATTCCAAGGGAGACCCCCTGCTTTTAACAGCCCCAATGTGGGTTTCCAATCTGAACACCCTTAAAGTAAAACCTTCCTTTGAAAGATCTGAGTCCAAGGTAATCATCAAAATGTTACAGACATGCGTAGTGAACACACTGCTTGCACCAAACTACGTCCGGGGAATTAGTGACGCATCACGTGAGAATATCGATGACGTCATGGACTAAACTTTCCCGCTCAATTTGGCAATGGCGCGAGAAAGGCTTGTCGAAGTTAAAAGGCGCAGACGGGCCTTAAGGCCCACACGGCCGGAACTTATCCCGGTTTCAATAGCACGAAGTACCTGGGAGTATTATTAGTCCCCCCTGGATGGGATGCCAGTCAATCACACAGTCACCCATGCACCACATGAGAGGTGCCACAGAAGACCCACTGGTGCCACAGGAGGCCCAGCTTATCCCGGTTTCAATAGCATGAAGCACCTGGGAGTATTATTACTCCCACCCTGGATGGGATGCTAGTCCATCGCAGGGTCACCCCCAGCATTGTATCGCTGGTACCCATTTATACACCTGGGTGGAGAGAGACAGTGTGGAGTAAAGTGTCTTGTCTAAGGAAACAACACAGTGCTAGCACCATGGCTCGAACTCTAAACCTTCAGCTCAGAAGTCCGACACGCTAACCACTACACTACTGTGCCTCCACTTGTCAAAGTTAGCGATACCGTATTTGCTTCAATGTCTACATAAAGAAAGAAAACTATAAGTTAGATTGAAGATATACAGGATATCGCATGATAGCGCGGAGATACGAAATTTCACTTGCGCAGCGAACGAGTGAAATGTTTTACGCGATTTATTATTAGGTAACCAAAGCAACGGTGAGGAAAAAAAAACAAGGGAAAAATGTGTTATTTTCACGTTTGAAGATAACATGTTATTTTCACGTGTCAAGATATCATGTTATTTTCACGTGTGAAGATATCATGCTATTTTCATATGTGAAGATAACACGTTATTTTCGTGTGAAGATATCATGTTATTTTCACGTGTGAAGATACCACGTTATTTTCACGTGTGAAGATATCATGTTATTTTCACGTGTGAACATGTTATTTTCACGTGTGAAGATATCATGTTATTTTCACGTGTGAAGATATCATGTTATTTTCACGTGTGAAGATATCATGTTATTTTCACGTGTGTAGATATCATGTTATTTCACGTGTGAAGATATGTTATTTTACGTGTGAAGATATCATGTTATTTTCACGTGTGAAGATATCATGCTATTTTCACGTGTGAGGATATGTTATTTTCACGTGTGAAGATATCATGTTATTTTCACGTGTGAAGATATCATGTAATTTTCACGTGTGAAGATATCATGTAATTTTCACGTGTGAACATGTTATTTTCACGTGTGAAGATATCATGTTATTTTCACGTGTGAAGATATCATGTTATTTTCACGTGTGAAGATATCATGTTATTTTCACGTGTGTAGATATCATGTTATTTCACGTGTGAAGATATGTTATTTCACGTGTGAAGATATCATGTTATTTTCACGTGTGAAGATATCATGTTATTTTCACGTGTGAAGATATGTTATTTTCACGTGTGAAGATATCATGTTATTTTCACGTGTGAAGATATCATGTAATTTTCACGTGTGAAGATATCATGTAATTTTCACGTGTGAAGATATCATGTAATTTTCACGTGTGAAGATATCATGTAATTTTTACGTGTGAAGATATCATGCTATTTTCACGTGTGAAGATAACATGTTATTTTCACGTGTGAGGATATCATGTTATTTTCACGTGTGAAGATATCATGTTATTTTCACGTGTGAAGATATCATGTTATTTTCAAGCTCACCTGGTATTTCATTGATTTCTATATAATAAATGGATTTAATTTTCTCGTGGTGTAAATAATATTCTACTTAAACGCAGCCATTTTGCCCAGAACACCCTAAGCGAGACCAAAATCCGAAATTTACACCCCTAAGCGAGACGACGAGCATCCCCGTCCATTCCATACGGGAGTATCCCCCCCCCGGACCTTTACCTCTGACCTGTGGTATGTGACCTATAAAATAGACCCGACCTCTACTAAGCGGCCAGTTTTCAAAGTCCCAAGGGTGGCCGCTTAATAGAGGTCGCACTGTGCAATGTCAAGATGATTGCGACACATACGTGATTCGTGCGCTTTGGAATAAATGCTCAAATCATCCTGGTGAATGTAGTTGTACACAGAGGTACCAAGGATCTCATAGGGAAGGTATCCAGTGATCGGAACCGACCTGAAAAAGAAAAACAAATTAACGCTCGGGTCTCGGATAGGTTTAGCTTAAGAAATTGGGATAATCAAACAAGTTGATAAAGTAAGTTATACCGCCGTAAGGTAAAAGGGGGCGCTGACGTTTCAAGCGTTAGCCCTTCGTCAGAAGGGCTATCCCAATTTCTTGTGCTTTAATTCCCCACCGACGCGGCACAAGTTTCTTAAGAAACTGCCCCCACAGTAATAGGCTTAGCCAAGAGAAAATGAGGTAAGAGAGAGCATCTTCCATACTGGGTTCTCTTACTATGATAAGGAGACAGAATCTATTCTTAGATCCGGAAGTTATTTGAACTGATCAATGGAAGATGTCCTTCTCACTAAGTGGTTGTAATTTCAATGCGCCATGTGAAAACCGCGCAGCCATGGAACGAAATATAAATAGATTCCGCGCTAAAAATAGATTCTGTCCCCTTATCATATCAGACGGAGTTATGTTCTCTTTCCTCGTTTTCTCTTGGTTTAGCCTCCCTTGCTTAAAAAAGAACAAACAAAAACTAAACACATGTATCATTGATTGCACATTAAGCTATCCCTCAGGACTCCATGGTGAACACCAGCCAGCAGGAAGGAGAAATAAAGGGTGACCCAATATTTAGATACAAATGGATTTAGCGATACCTGATAATGTATCGAAGCAGTACCAACGTAACAGAAAAGGGAGCCTAATGTTTCGGAAGTTACATGTAGAGCTTCAGTTCGTCAGAGCGAATCGAGGGGGACAGGTTCATGTCCTTTTAAGCCAAAGTATAAAGAAAGGGAACATCTTTCATATATTCACTTGAATCATTCTTCTCCATCTACGGGTATATTACGAGCTCACAACATGACCAGCTCCCAGTTGGCTTGATAGCTCAGTTGGTAGAGCACTGCTCCGGTATCGCAGAGGTCATGGGTTCGAATCCCGTTCAGGCCTGAGTTTCTTTTCAGGCTCTAATTTCACAGCTGCTTAAGTTGTGTACATAACTGCGATGATCAATTAATGTCATTACATTAGTAATGCATTAGTAATGATGAAATATAACAAAACTGCTTCGTCGATACCTTGGATCTACAAAAAGGAACTTCCCGTCCAAACTGTGACGTGAAGTAAATTCGTCCTCCTCACAGTCGTTGGCTACCAACCGGATAAAACTGGGACGAGACAGGATTCCTACCCCTACCAAGAACACAGAATCAGCTGTAGCCTCAGGAGGTTCGGCTGAGTCTCCATTTTCACTCATGAGCATGCCTGAAGAAAGGACAAGATGCTAAAGCAATGTTTTACTCAATCCTTAAAAATTACCTGGACTCACGAGTGCACTTACCCTGGGTGGGCAGAGGTTATTTTTTTCGTTTGGAGGAGGGAAATTACTCGGCGAAGCCGCGGCCATGAGGCGGGAAGCGCCGAGAGGAAAAAAATAACCTCTGGTCGTACGAATACTGAACATCATTACCGTGCTGTTCGCGTATCAGATATTCCACAAAACCGGTTTTTCGATGGGCGGGCGATATTGTGTCTGGTTGTGATCATCTTTGACACTTCCGACTACAATCGCACGTGAAGCAGCGAACTGTGAATATTCATCGATACGCTCAAAAAATGTCGGGGGAGACTTCGAATATGATGCCGGTTTTAAAACTGTTCGCTCATCAATCCACAATTTTTGCAGGGTTTGTAACACGAGTTTGATAACTTATGGCTATGGTAAACTGAATTTATTCCAAGGCGAATATGCGAAGAAGTAAAATGCTGTGGCACGATTATCAGCTTTTTTGAGATTTCCCGTTTGTAAACAAAAGGATGCCTCTTCGCGGTTGTATATGAAATGTAGAAGAGAGTTGGAAAAGTTAGAAAACCAAAATGGAGCCCTAGAAAATTTCCGGATTCAAGCACAACAGACTTTGCAAAGACAAATTGTGGAAAACGGCATGCAAACACGAACGAAGAGCCATGGAGATTCTCCGAGAAGTCCAATTACAAAAAGGGCTGCTCCGAAATCACCTTTTCGTTGTCCTGACCGAAGATAATTTATTGACTTCGGTCAGTTCTCAGAATACTTTATCTGACGTTCCTCGTCATGACGACCTCATTGTTCGGTTAAAACCCAAGAAAGTATAATTTACTGTTCAGGTGAGAACTGACTTCATGACTACATCTTCCTTTATTGAAAACTGGTTTGACGGCTGGGAAACGACGCCTTTCCTAGGCCAATCAGAGCTGTTTATTTTGAAGAACAATCAGCGAACTTGGACAAAAAACACTTAATGTATGGTCCCGAGGGAAACAGTTAGTTTTGTTTTCCCGAGAGTCCTGATGTTTCTCGAGACGAAGTCGAGGGAAACATCAGGACTCACGGGAAACCAAAATTAACTAGTTTCCCGAGGAATCATACATTAAGTGCTTTGTTATATATTTAGACTTTCCCTTAGCAAAAACAAGCAAACAAAGACGGTACAACTGGCGCGCGGGCAACAACTGCAAAATTGTATCCCGATCGGGATACATTTGAATTAATCAAGGGCACGTGACCAAGAATCAACCAATCACAGTGCTCGTTTTGTTGAGTGAAAGTCTAAGTATATAACAACTGAATTTCTCGGTTCGTGCGACCAGAGGCCAGTCTCTCGCCTTCTATTTTGGTTTTTCAGGGATATTATAGTTGTTTTCTAAACGGGCCTCTGGAGCCAGGGTAGAGTGCACTACAAAAAAATTACAAGAACAACAACAGCAATAACAACAAAGATAAAAATTACAATAATGATGATGATGTTGATGATGATGATAAATGATGATGATGATGATGATGATGATGGTGACGGTGATGATGATGATGGTGATGGTAATGTTGATGATGGTGGTGATGGTGATAGTGGTGATGACGATGATGGTAATGATGACGATGACGGTTACGATGGTGATAGTGATGATGATGGTTATGACACTTCATGACGTAGCAATATGGCAGACAGACGTGTCTACACATGCTCTGGGTTTTTGGTTCTTGCTTTCTTGTTACATTAACCGAAAATCAGCACTGTGGATTATGTTTTATGCCTTCCTGCCGAATGAGAGTGGAAATTTGGACATTTATTCATTAAAAGCCACAAGTCGCAAAATGGCAGTTTTTCATGAATGTTACAATACGGGTCAAAAGATCAAAGGCACCCGTGCTTTACTACAATGACTGGGCTTCTGCTTTCAGGTCAATTATACAACTGTTACATGACGTGCAGACCAACCCTGGACCGACACTAAATTATTCCACAAATGGCTCTGGCAAAACGAATGGGAATGTGAGCATAACACACCTAAATGTTCGTTCTCTCAAAAGCCGGGATCATTATGTCCTTGTAAAAGAAACAATGTCGGCCAACAAGTTCGATATATTTACTGTATCGGAAACATGGCTGAACAGCACAGTCCAAGACTTGGAAATTGAAATCCCTAATTATGTGCTCGGTAAGATTTCCGCACAGGTCCCTACTTCATTATGCATTCTGTAACTATACTATTTCGTTCTTCGAACACAAGAAATATTTGCACGTGCATTACACCAGACAAGACAGCTTCAGCATGCATAATGAAGTAGGGACCTGTGCGGAAATCTTACCATGTGTTCTATCGCGTCGATCATCATAATGGCAGAGATGGCGGCGGAGTTTGTGCTCATGTTTCGCGAAACTTTAAAACCGAGTACTTGAGTGACGTTTCACTCACTTCACCATCTGGTTTCCAGCAACTGTGGCTATAAATCCAGGTTAGGAATCTGACATCTTTTATCGTTTACACGGTGCATAGACCACCAAATACTTCAATGTCGTGTTTTGACTCCGACCTAATAGAAAATTTTATTTATGCTTCAATGTGCTGCTGAGAGACATGAATTGTCGTCTCGTGATTAATGACAATCCTGAGGCCAAAGCACTACTAAATTTCTGCCGCTCCTACAACCTCTCACAACTTATCACTGAGCCAACAAGAGTTCTGCCGCTCCTACAATCTCTCACAACTCATCACTCAGTCAACACCAGTTCTGCCGCTCCTACAATCTCTCACAACTTATCACTGAGCCAACACGAGTTCTGCCGCTCCTACAATCTCTCCCAACGTACCACTGAGCCAACACGAGTTCTGCCGCTCCTACAATCTCTCACAACTTATAACTGAGCCAACAAGAGTTCTGCCGCTCCTACAATCTCTCACAACTTATAACTGAGCCAACACGATTACACAGATTACATCACACCCTGTGCAACTATAGTTTGCCCTAAACATACAGTTGTGCATATTGCTATAATAATAATAATAATAACAATAATAATAATAATAATAAACAGTAGAGAAAGTGCACTATTATTGATATTGCTGTACCAGCAGAGAAAAGAATTGGTGAAAAGGAGAATGAGAAAGTTGAAAAGTATCAGGACCTTAAAAGAGAAATTGAAAGAATGTGGAACATGAGAAGTGTGCAGGTGGTACCAATTGTTGTAGGATCATTAGGAAGTATAACAAAAAACTTGAACAAGTGGCTGGGAAAGTTAGATGTCAAAATTGGTACTTCATTACTCCAGAAAACTATGTTACTAGGAACAGCAAGGATTTTAAGAGAAGTGTTAGAGATGTAGAGTAAAGAGAAAACTCTAAGGGACCTTTGGTCATGGGCTATGACTTGCTCCCTCAATCAATCAATCGATCAATCAATCAATCAATACTTTATTTTTACACGTAACGCCCAGGAGCTATATAAGCTCGTTCATACTACGTATGTGTGTGAAATTACATTCACGAAGGCCATACCACAACACCGGGAACTACGTCCCCTACTCTTTGCGAACAGCGTGTGGGTTCTTTAACGTCCCACAAAGTTATTACAACCAAGGGCTGTGAGACGAGACCTACGGTTTATCGTCCTTATCCGAGAAGGCTAGAAAGTCTAACCATTTGCAGATGTCATTACAAAGGCAGCACATTCTCCTCAAACAATTTAAAGACCCTGAGTGATGGTCCGGCCTGGGTTCGAACCCACGACCTCCCGCACGATAGTCCAGTGCTCAACCAACTGAGCCAACTGGTCGGCGGAAGCAAACCGGAAAAATATCATCCAGTTCACAAAGATGAAAATAATAATAATAATAATAATAATAATAATTATTATAATAATAATAGTAATTTTTAGTAATACAAATTTACAACACAATCATTTCCAGCTCATAGCTTACTTTTTTTCTTTTTGCTCGTTAGTTTCTTTGTCCATTGGTCGGCATACCCAACACAGTGCACACCTTCGCACCCTGTAGTTTCACCATTATGTCCTTTCACCATCATACGGAAATTGAAGGCACGACGCAAAGGGCTGTTATCACAGCTACCTACGGGGAAAAAACAACAATTGCAACTTATTACCCCAGAGTAACAAAACACAAATGTTACAAGCAAATATATACAACCCCAACCACAAAAAAATATGTACAACAACAACAATACTTTATTTCACCCTGTAATTTCCACAAGTAAAAGAAAAAAGATTTTATAACAATAATGCAGCAAATGATAAAGGTGCTGGCTGCCCGAAATAACCTAAAAGTTAAAAATGCCAGGCAGCCAGTTAAAAGAAAAAAATGTTTAAATGTTTAGGTCAGGGACACAAGACCAAACAGACATAGATACACACAAAAATAGAAATAAACAGAGTTAAGTAAACTAACTAAGTATATTATGACAGTATATTATGACATTCATAATGTGGGAACCCAGAGCTCATCTGCTAGCTGTGCCATGCTGATGACGCCTAACAAGGCCAAAACAGCTGTCCATGGCTGCTGGCTTTTGAGCTCAATTTTTTCATCTTTTTTTTGGTAGCAACAGGGTTTAATCCCTTCTACCACTGTCGCCTTAGTGCGCATATGTGTGGCTTCAACTTACCCTTATTATATTTTGACGTTGTCATTTCAAGCCACATCCCACAACCCTACCATTTTTCATCACTTTACCAGTATATTAAAGTGACTAAAATTCCTACATTGCAAAACAGTATTATTTCTTATCTTAAAATTACAAAATCAATTTACAGATGTCAAAATCTTTGATAAAGAGCTGTTTCATTTTCTTTTTAAACAAAGACAATGGAGATGATTTAATATCTTCATCAATGGAATTCCATACTGATGGATCTTGGACTCGGACTGAATATTGCATAATTTGTTCTTGCTTTTCCAGATAATAAGACTGTTTTGCAGCAAGCCTTGTACATGTGTATCATAGTTATGGATCTGTGTAATTTTAGTGAAAAAAGAACTGAAGACAGATGTTAATAATTATTATTAGGTCCAAATATTTTATAATTCCAAGAGAGAGTGCTCATCGAATCCAGAGAAAGTAACTATTCGCATTGCTTTATGTTGGTAAATGAAAATTGTCTGCAGAGTAGTCTTATAGGTATTTCCCCACGGCAGATAATTTTCCATAGGTCAAGAAAGGTTATATATACCACTTATTAACTGAGAGTGAGGGCATTACAGGAAAATCTCGGACCAAGGCCTTGATTGTAATATTTAATGGAAGCTGCTGTTTTGAGTGCTAGTCCTTCATCATTTGCTCTAACAGAGGGCTAGCTAACGTTTGAAATGTTAACACCTCTCAAATCTCAGTTACAGTGCTAAAACTAACTAACCAACTTGTTTGATAAACTATTTTAGGTATGGCTAACAGTATGGCAAGTTTTCTGAAATGGCCATCAGTCAACTCAATTGATAGAATGAAATTTAAGAGGGAATCCATCAGGAAATTGAGTTTTCAGAGGACAAAAACCTTTTGCCAGATTAATTTAAACAATCTTGCATTCTTTTTTACATTTTTCAACGGCTATAGATGTAATTGGTTATCTGTAATAACACCAAAGAAAATTTATTATGGGCTCAGCCCGAGAATATCAATGTCAAATCTAACAAAATGGCATCTTCCACATGAAATTTCCAGAATTTGTATGGTGTTTTCACAGAAACTTGACATTTATTTTCTGACTCCCATGAGAAATTGTCTTTGGTGTTATTACAGATGACCCATCATATCTATAGCCCTTGAAAAGTCTACAAAAAGTCAATATTGTTTACAGTGTAAATTATTTTGGTACAAGGTTTTTGTCAACAGAATATTGAAATTACCCAATTTCTTGATGTATTCCCTCTTAATACAGTTTCTTCATAAATGAACTAAGATTTCAGTTTTGGAAAGCTCCTGTGGAAAAATGATGAAATGAACTGAAATACAAGTAGCAGCCCAATTTTTGTAGCATCTTAGAAAAATCTTTCACTCCCAAGATCTGAGTATCCAATCTTTTGGTAAATGTCATGTACCCTTCCTTACATCTCAGTGAGAAAAATAAATTTGGGCTTATGTATCATGCATGAAGTTCACAGCCCATGTCAAACACAAAAAACAACAGCTCCCAAACTCCAAACAAAAACACCAAGACAATTACATGTACAATAACAAGAACAACAACACTAAGAGCCCAACAATATACAATACAAATCTGTATAATAGTAATAGTAATAGTAACAATAAAGTATTTCTATAGATAGATGCTTATCCCAGACTCTAAGGTGTTTTACAATTATGAAAAATCTTCGAAAAATGTGCTCCACACAAGATATAACAGAAATATCCTGTTTTAGCTTAAAAATAAAAGAAAAAAAAACTCATTTTTTCAAGGCAATAAAAAGGTATACTATAATGATAAGATCTTGACAAAGTCAAGGCAAACCCCAAAAATTAATTATACACAAATAGAAACAAATGCATTTTCAGCAATGATTTGAATTTGTTTAAACTATCACTTCATAAGGCACAGAGTAGCTTAAAGCCACTGATGCAGTTAACATACAGAGGTATGTACAGAGTTAACATACAGAGGTACGTACTGTGTTTACATACAGAGGTACATGTACGTACAGAGTTTACATACAGAGGTACATACAGCGTTTACATACAGAGGTATGCACAGAGTTTACATACAGAGGTACATACAAAGTTTACATACAGAGGTACATACAGAGTTTACATACAGAGGTACGCACAGAGTTTAGATACAGAGGTACGTACAGAGCTGCATGACAATCACTTACTCTCGTCAGACTCACAGGCCATTATATCCTTATCTTGATACAAAACTTCTCTGATGACTGTTGCCTTGTCCTCTGGATGAACAACTTCAAAGACACTTTTGCCAATCAAGTCGTCCTAAACAACACCAAAACTTATTGGTCACAAAACATCTATTATTTTATTTTTGTTACATGTACTTATTAAGTATTCAATCCATGATATAGAGACAAAACAAAGGGGAAAAAGAAAATAAGGCTAACAGTCCCCTCCTAGTTTTACCTCCAACCCAGCACCAACAATACATCAACTTGGAATACAGAGACGTGAGTTTAAAACTGAAAAAACCTGGTTACTGTTTTACAATATTGTAATGAGAAGTTACACACTGATCACTTCTGCCAGTGAAAGAGTTGGTGCACATTAATATGAACAGGTGACTAGAAATCGGCATCTGGTGACTAATACCATGAACATCAATGTATAAGCAGCACTGTTTTTCACAAAATTGAAGCCAAAAATCAAGGACGTGGATTATCCACGGATACATCTGTGTTTGAAGTTATCAAAAATGATGCCCATACCCCTTGCCAAATTTAAAGTTTGGCTACTAAACACTTGTTTGTTTTGTTTCAATGGCAAAGGAATTTCAACTTTATGGCAGGTTTCAAAGTGCTAATCTTGAAAAATCGGATCGAAAGAACATTTTAAGGTAAAGATGTCATAAATTCAAACGAAAAAGAAGGCACTACAAATAAAATTTTGCTTTCTTTAGGCTTGATAAATGTGAAAGATGACAACAACTTTTTTTGTCGGAGGTTTTGAAACCTTGATTGTTTGTTCTTGTTTGTTTATAGCAATACAACTCTACTGGAACTTCAAACTTTATTGTCTTTATTTTTTTCCAAAATCTGCACTTACAAATTGGGGGTGCGGCTTACATTGTATCTACAATGCGGCTTACACACAAACATTTAGGGTAATATATCAAAACCACAACTAGGCAATGGGCTGATACACGCCAGGTAAAAACCACCTTGCATGAGGCACTTATATACAAAGCCAAAATATTCAATATACCTTTTTTACACCAAGAAGATCTTCTACGCTCTTTGAGACAAATACGAAATCTCCAGTCTTGGAAAGAACTAGAAGGAAACCATTCAGCACCTGTAATGATCAAACAACAGGCAACATTCCATTATGTTAATCAAATACTGTTTTCACACTGCAACCAGGCATACGATCAGACATAGCTATTGATGCTATGAAAAAAGTACATGATTGGTGAAGTAAATGATGTAGGTTAAAAGTTAATGATAATGATAATTAATTTATATAGCGCACTTTTTCATATATATATGAATATGTTCAAAGGCGCTTTACACTTCTATTGGGTGAGATAGGGCGTCAGCATGTAAAGGCGTCCCTGGCTGCCGCTATCAGTCCATATATGATCTCACCCACCCACCCAACCCATGCATGAATTGTCAGATGAAACCAGACCTAGAGATAGACCACCACACCGGGAACTACATCCCCTACTCTTTTCGAACAGTGTGGGTTCTTTAACGTCCCACAGATTATTAGGAAAAAGTGTTGTGAAAGGGGTCCTACGGTTTATCGTCCTTATCCGAGAAGACTAGAAAGTCTAACCATTTACAGATGTCATTACAAAGGCAGCACTTACTTTCTCCTCAGTTATTTTTAAGACCCTGAGTGTTGGTTCGGCCGGGGTTTGAACCCACAACCTCCCGCATGGTAGTATGGTGGTCTACCAACTTCAAGGACACTATGTTTCAACACTCTTTGTCTACTGTCCTCTTCAGGGATGAAGTGATTTGAAACTCCCCATTTCAAACATTTGTATGATAACAAACAGAGCAGTGATCGGATTCACCTTGTCTAGAAGTTCTCCAAGTTCCTCACTGGCCAGGAAAGATGACATCAGCCCAGATTCATTACCTAACACTGACATGGTGAGATCTATAACAAGAATAAAGCTGTTTTTAGCACATGTATGTATCTTTCTTATATCTCTCAGTTAGTACGCGCGCTGTGATTGGTCAATTTAGCAGGCCGTACTTCACTGTACAGCCCGCTAAAGTTTGTTTTGGTCGCCAAAATGACTCCAGAGATATAATAAATATCTTATTAACCTCGTTTTCTCGGTCCGTACTGTAAAATACGGATCCTCGTTTTTTCCCGCTTGGGCCATAAATCGACGGGAAAAAACTCGGTCCGTATTTTACAGTACGGACCTCGAACTCGATTAATAAGAGGTATTTACAGTAGAATTCCAGTTTCTCAAACCCTCAGTATCTCAAACCTCCCAATACCTCAAACCAATTTTTGATTCCCTTCACATCATTTTCTCTGTAATTTTACCCTGAATAACTTGGAACTCCTGACAAATTGAACCAATTTTTGTTTCACGAGATTTGAGAAATAGGGATTCTACAGTAGTTCCTGAAATGATAAAATTCAACTTCTATACTTACAATCAAATAATGAGTAAGAAAAAAATATAGTCAACACCATAAGGATTCGGATTTGATCTAACACCAAGTTCTTCAAACCAAGCAACGACATTAAATTTTAAGAAGTGTGAAGATCAAGAATAACAATAATATTAACATATATTATATTGATAAGACAATTACGAATGTTATTATTATCATGATCATTATAATTTCTCTTCACTGAATTTTTAACTGATACACATTGGAATGTTATTTTTTCTCAAGCGCTTCTGAACAGGCAGGAATCCTAAATCCTCGAACTTGATTGGCTGATCACGAGCGCGTGACAAGTCCAGCTTTTTACGAAGACATCCAAAAAAAAAAATAAGTTATTTACTGGGCTCGGTCAGCCTGTATAGGAAAACCTGTGCCCTTGGTCTGAGACCTCAGGCACAGTTTTTTCCCACACGGACTGACCTAGCATGGTAAATAACATATATCTTGTTTCAGCTACCTTACCATTATGGACTTTCATGTAATTGACTGTCATCTTCAGCACAGTGGTCTTGTCGAGTCTGCGATGAGAGGAAGCACACGATGGCACCATGGCTGCCAATTCACTGATGTAAATGTTCAGCTTGTCTCGCCGTTTCTTCTCACTCAAATTTCTCGAAACCCTGCAAAGCAGTGCACGTGATTTGACACTACCTAAGGTGCACCCACAACATACTGTTCTGTACATGTGAATTGAGTTAGTGAATGAGTTAGTGGGTAGGGGAGCAGGGTTGGTCCAGTATTGGGGAGCAGGGTTGGTCCAGTATTGCAGAGCAGGGTTGGTCCAGTATTGGGGAGCAGGGTTGGTCCAGTATTGCGGAGCAGGGTTGGTCCAGTATTGCGGAGCAGGGTTGGTCCAGTATTGGGGATCAGGGTTGGTCCAGTGTTGGGGAGCAGGGTTGGCTCAGTGGTGGGAGTGCTTGCCTTCCACCAATGTGGCCCAGGTTCGATTCTTTGGCTGACCCCAGCGTCATATGTGGGCTGAGTTTGTTGGTTCTCTTCTCTGCTCTGAGAGGTTTTTCTCAGAGTGCTCCGGTTTCCCTCTCAACACAGAAACCAACAACTGATATGATTTGATTTGATTTTTGTTTTATAGTGTTCCCAATTAGTATGTCAGTGCCAGATACAATTGACACTCAAATAAAGTTTATTATCATTATTATTGTTATTATAATTATTATTATTATAATTATTATTATTATAATTATAATCATAACTATAACAAAATTCTCAAATCCGATTGGCTATCAACTGCCCTGATTTCAGCCTTAATAGGACAGTTAAATTGGACAGTACGCGTCATGCCTGAGTAATTGGACAGTACGCGCCATCATGCGCGCGCTTAAATGGCTTTTTTTTTCACTGCTAGCAAAACAAATCTTGGAATTTCATGTGTTTTGATTAAGAAAAAAATAAGTTTATATATCAAAAATTTTGTTAAAGTTATGATTAATTGGTAATAAGACTCCGTGTCGTCCAATTCGGTCTGCAATCATACTCATGATTAAACAAATCGGACTCCCGCTACGCGGTCGTCCGATTTTGTTAATCACTCGTATGATTACAGACCAAATTGGACTCCACTCAGTCCTACTACCATTACTTATCATTAGGTGACTGGATGAAAGAGAGTAGTACACTGTAACAAGTAAGGAAGGGAATGAAAGAGGGCAAGAGAGAAGGTGAAGTAGTTGGTAAGCGAGTGAGTATGGGTGTGAGTAACTGAAAAAAGGTGTGGATAAGTGAACGAGAGAGGGATAAATGGTCACTGAAAATTACAACGAGGAGAGGGGTCATAAACAACAAAAATTTGAGAAAGGAAATAATTTTCTGGATGACATGTTGTACTTGTTCCATGTTACAAGAGAACTAAAGGATCTCCCGAAACTTGTAAGAATTAAAGGGTCTTTTAACAGTAATAAGGAAACGAATAAGGGTCTCTTATAGTAATGGTTGAGTTGGTCACTCCATTCCTGTTAGACAATTAATTTATGCATTAAATCTGCATTAAATGTGAATTAATCAGGTTCTCCCCTGTCTCCCCTACTGACTAGGTTTGGTTTTTTCCATAAAGTCGGGCAATTGTTTTATGTTCACATATGTGGGGGGAGGGGGTGAGACAAAGCAGCAGCACATGTTTACAAAATGGCGTCTGTTGTGTCGAGCCCGTCGTAAAGATTATCAAGGCGGGTTTTCGTTCCTTTTGCTCCATCTTTGATCAAAATACACTTTTGAAGATCTCGCGAATGAACAAGAAATGTAACCAAGAATGCTTGAGGGGAAAGAAATGGGTTTTAAAGTCTTAAAAGTGACGATGTCTCCAATTTGGACAACGAGGAATCGATCAATCGTAGCAATAGTGCACAAAACGAACTATTCGGAATGAACGCTTTATGGTCTGGGGAAAGGACAGCACTTCATGGAATAATTACCACAGACCATGAGGTAGCTCGAAGGAGCCTTTGATTTACAGTTATATATTGGGACATGGTTACTGTTGTGCCCGCTGTTGTGACTTACTTCTTTTGTGGCTCATGGCTACCTTCTATCCTGGAATCCAGAAATGATTCCTTTTCTCTGTATTCCATAAGACAAACAAAAATAACATTAAGGAACATAACTGCAATGGTGACAATGACTTGGTGGACACCAGTAGCAACCTCCTTTAGCCAAAGTTGTCAGGATTAAGGGACATTTAGACAAAATCAAAGTTAAAAAACCCTGTTAATAAATTAGCATGATTTTACAAGAATATAAGTAATAATTTAATTATTAAAGCCCCCCTTAAATGTATCTGGCAAAATTGCTTCCATTCAGAGTCAGTAAGAAAAGTTCACATTCTCTT
The DNA here is from genome assembly GCA_949710005.1 of Ricordea florida. Taxonomy (NCBI): domain Eukaryota; kingdom Metazoa; phylum Cnidaria; class Anthozoa; order Corallimorpharia; family Ricordeidae; genus Ricordea; species Ricordea florida. The sequence continues at coordinate 8,542,334 of OX453278.1, forward strand.
TGATCTTTCCAACATTTGCATATTTTAAGAGTGTGCTAAATATTTCAAATTATTTGAAGGGTTAGGTATAACAATGTACATGTTTGTTGTATGGTTATTAATGCATTTTCTTCATTTTCAAAGAGAAAACAATACAGGGCAATGTGAATTCTTGAGCAAAATAAAGGAAACATCTATAAAAATCAATCAGTGTGGCATTACGCCTAAACTCTCCATACAAGTAACACTGCTGCATAGTTGACTGAAGCTATCAAGTGCAGTTTGTGTTTGACTTACATGACCCAAAGAAATGGCCTTGATCCTCTCCTTTTGTGTTAGCATTCAACTATAAAGTGCGTACAGGGCTCGACTTTCAGAAAAAAATCTTGGGGCCACCTGACCTCCAAGTTTTCATTTTTGGTCGCCAGGACAAGTATTCTAGTCGCCAAAATTATCTTCAAGACAAATAGAATATAATACACTAAAGGTCTTTTAATAAACCTCAACAAACGATTTCATCGGCTTCATACGCGAACACGAAAGTAACAGAGTATTAAACTCAATAAGAAATTTTAAAACTAAATCAAAAAATCTTGGATCCAGCCTGGCGACCGGGTGTGAAAACGTAGTCGCCAGTGGATAAAATCTAGTCGCATTGGCGACCCCACAGGTTGCAACGTCGAGCCCTGGCATACATGTATAGTCCCACCTGACGATGTTTTTTTTTTCCATCAAGAAAACTACAAGTATCGAATTCTTCAAAACAAAGCAAAAATTGGCCAAACAGAAAAATAATACAGAGTAGTGCTTGTACAAGATGAAAACAAGAATGTGAGCAAAACATCATGGAGCTTTAAACACACAGAACCCCAATATTTCTTCCATCCATTATCAATGAACCAGATTAGCCAAAAAATACAGGAAAATGTTTAACACAGAAAAGCAAGCATATGCATGAAAACTCATTAGCCCAAATTCACCCAATATTGCACCCAGACCATTATATATTTATACAGTTAATCAAGTGTGGCCTATCAGTAAACCTACCTATCAACCTATCTATAAACATTGTGAATGTGTAGCCAAGCAAGGACTGACGAGGAGTCTTCAACATGAGTTGAAGCTCGGTTGAAGCAGTGATCAGCGTTCAGAGCACAATTCAAAATAATATTTTCCACGCAATTATGACAACTTCCTTTTGCTGTGAGATGCTCAAAATGCATACAGACACACATTCTGTTTGTGTTGGACCCACATTAAAAGATGTTGAGCAACAATTTCAAACCAGATGTTACTCAGATATTACAGTTAATCCTAACTCTTTAGTAAGCAGGGATGGTAACAATTCTATGAATGCCAGAGAAAAACAGACATTTGTGTAGCACCTAATCACACAGCTTGCACTGCCTCCTGTGTGTGTGCACGACTAACCCTTGATTCATGGGTCTAGTTAATTTATACTACCAGTAAACATAGAACTTCAATAGTATGACAACTGCATTGCAAGTTACACATATTTTGTAGCATCATACAAGTAGGTACTGGTATACTTGTACACATTGTACTTCAATTAACCATGTACAAGACCCATTTTCTATTTTATCTAATTCATGTGTTAAAGGGTTCCATATCAATTTTCACAGTATTCATTCATACTCTCACTGAGTGATTGTCTGCTATTGCTACATGTATCACTTATACGATGACAGACCAAAATGCACTCCACTCAGTTGTATTACCATTATTTAATTTATCACACATGTAACTCACCAAAGTATGTTTAACCCTTTCACTCCCAAGGGGTCTCCATTTGACGAGTAAAATCGTCCTATGTTAGACAGAGTAAAATCTATAAAGTCACTCTTGGGAGTGAAAGGTTAAACATGAATACTACCTATAAAACCACAACAAAATGTTCACTTCTTTTCTGAGATCTTCAGTAAGCTTGTTAAGGCTCATGTCAGTAGTGATTACAAAAACCAAGTTACAGTAAAGTAGTTGAACACTTGATGTTCGCTTCATTAACACAAATCTTCAGCATTTGCAATTTAGGCTACGTTTACAATTAAACAGATCCACTTTGAATCAGTTATAAAATGTGCATGGTTAGACCTTCCGTTCAAACTGCTGCTGCTGTCTGCACAAGCTCTTACAACCTGGAAATAACTGCACAATCAATCTCAGGCAGAAGAGAAGCTGGCGGCTTTTGAGCTCAATTTTTTCATCTTTTTCTTTTTGGTAGCAACAGGGTTTTATCCCTTCTACCACTGTCGCCTCAGTGCGCATATGTGTGGTTTCAACTTACCCTTATTACATTTTGACGTAGTATTCTTAACTAGTAGTGAGGCTATAGCTTCTTTAAATTAAGTCACAAATTTGTAAAGATTAATTTCATTCAGCCTCGGGCTGCAATTTTAGTCTAAATAAACCATCCATCTATCTATCTATCTATCTATCTATCTATCTACAAGTTTCGTATCCGCTCCAGGAGCAGATACAGTTTTTGGATCTCTATAAACAGTCTCAACTTGAACCAGCACAGTGTGAACTGTTAGTTCAGTTCCATTTTCATATCAGGACTCAACATTTTTTTTGTTTTGTGCATTTTGTGTGTGAATAAAATGGTGAAAAACACATAACTGCTATCTTCTAGCATTTGTAGACCAGAATTGTGCATTTTGTGTGTGAATAAAATGGTGAAAAACACGTAACTGCTATCTTCTAGCGATTGTAGACCGGAATTGTGCAAACACAAGATGATTCAAAACCGCCCGAACTGGTGTAAAACTTGCACTGATCCAAACTGTACTTGCACAGATCCACTCTAGTACTCTGTACCAGTACAGTGGTGTGCAGTGTAAACACAGCCTTGACCTGAAACACAACAGGCTGGAAGGGGATTCAAACTTAACATCTCGTAAATACCCAAGGCCTAATGAGGTGAGTTTAGGTATACCCTTGTATTGAGTGAACCCACTATAATTTGACCTCCTTTCAGCATAAACCGCTGCCTCAGCTCGGCAGGTATTAAGCCCTGTGCTGGCATTTGTAAGGTCTCAGGTTTAAATCCTGCTCCAGTCTATTCTTTTTCTGACTGAATTGCAACTGCTTAAACTTATGTAAATGTTGCAGACCTGTCAGATCATCAACTACACTTTCATCAGTAGTGCAAGTAACTGACATTTCGTATCCTCACAATGTCTCATGTTGTATAAAAGTACATTGTTCCTGGAAGGCTAATTGTGTCTTGCAATCTCCAGTTTAACACAAAAATGCAAAAGACAACGACTCAATTCACTATTCACAAGTATAGAAGAGCTTCAGCTGACAACATTCCAACATCTATAGATCACAGTTCATTGTTAATTGGCACACTGGGTCACATATGAACAGTATGAATTCCTTTCCGACAGTACATTCACTTCTCCTTATCAAAACAACCGTAACACGTAGAGCTCCCTTGGTGAGCAATAAAATTACCGTACATCGCAATGGATACTCACTTGGAGTCCGTCACATTAATCAACAAAATTAAATTATCCGTATTGTACAGTGTTTACAACTAAAAAGCTAACTTATGTGACAGCTCGTTCAATGATCTTTTGTGTACGTACTTACTATTAAAAGCAATCCGACAACTAAAACAACAGGAAAGAGGCAAATACATGACGAAACGCTTGTTTACAACAACTCCATTTGCTTTAACGGATTCTATACCAAACAAAGGTCAAAGGCGAGTTGGTAATTACCGTATCGATGTGTATATATTATTTCATATCACGATTTTCGAAGGGCTGAATCATACCGCTTACGATTTCTATCCTATTTTTTGCAATTCGCTCCGTGCCGACCTAAACGATACAGACGTTAGCTGAAGACGGATTGCCGCAAAAAAAGTTTAAAACATCAACAGTATGATGATAAGGCACATTCTTGACTGAACACTTACCCACTTTCTGACGGATCCTTCATTACGCCTCGTCAGGAACATCTAAACTTTGGGTTTTGGCTTGTTTATACTCACTCATGATTGGCGTAGGTCTTAAAAGATCCGCATTTGGTCGCCAAATTGCCCTTAAAAAGACAAGTCCCGTCGGGAATCGATCAAACGCACACTAAATATGACCCTTGAATCATGAAGTCGCAGAACAAGATGGCGGAAACAAACACGACCAATCACGCTCCTCTCCACAACGCGCCAGCATTTGTATCAACTGCTGACAAATTTACCCGAGGAAACACAGTAAGCAAAGTAGCAAAGGAAAAAACAACCTGTTTTTTGTTAACAAACTGGATGTAACCACTAAAAAAAAAACGCCGGGTTTTCGCTGGTTTATCCTTTCGTAAATTTTCGGATACAGTTTTGGGTGCAATCGGAAACTCCGAGCTGAGTTATAGTCCTCAGAACTCCTCGGCTCTTTCAGTCGGCTAGAACTATGACTGGGGCCAAGAAAAGCTTAACACAGGTAGCCCAATCTATAGATTTACTTTTTTTTGAGCAAATGTAGCAAGGAATTAAGAGCCCTCTATAATAAGTGTTTTTGAATCTTCCAAAAATGCATAGAGAAGACGACTCGGTTGAGCGATAGGTGTGGGATCGGTGTTCGAAGTTAAATTTAACGTATTAAACCAACTCAGGATATATCTATTTGCTGAATTGATCTCCAAGAATCAGAAATTTATGGGTTCCGTATCTAACAATGAAGAAGCTTAAAACAGTTTATTAGGATTGATCTGGTGATTAAATAGAGATTCTCGTGTTGTGATTTATCAAGGTTTGCGCCATATTTTCCGCCCCGCTTAGGATGGTCATGTATACGTATCGAAGGCGTTGAAGTTAAACATGGCTGCCTCCAGTCCTCCAGAGTGTCCATGTCGTAAAATAATATTTCACTCTAAATATGCCCCTGAACTTGACTTAACCCTTTCCAAAGGTAAGATGACATTTTTTATGCTAATAAAACTAAGTTACTTATCTGGATCAAAATCAAAACAATCGAGAAAAAAATCTGCCCAATGCTCTCCGTGTTTATGAATAGTGTTATAACTAGTGTAAACTGGGCTATGAAAGTGCTGCGGAAATTTTTGACTGCGATCGTTGTAGGTACCACTGCGTATTGCCTCGGAAGAATGGCTCGCTTTCTTAGCATGAAAAAGGCCGTGCATTGGGAAATAAATGACATAGGTGCCTGTAAGTGTTGAATCTCATAATTGAGAAGCGAGGATATTACCAACAACCATTAAATATCGAACTGCTAGCATTTATGATTTCTAACACAGCACGGCGCGACACAGCGCCAGACATTGAATCAAGTCTCCCGACCAAGGCAACGGCCATTGATTGATTACAAAATAAATACGCCAAGGAACCGCAGAGTGCCGTTTCAAGGTCATCATTTTGACTCGCACGGTTTTACAATATACGTATGATACGTCCATAAGGTAATCTTTCTCGATAACACTGTTATCAATCCAGATTTGATTAGATTCTAATAACTAGCTTGACGAAAAGGAAAATGACAGTGCAGGCCTTCTTCAGTTGTTGATGTCTTTGTTTTAAATCGAGGCTCGACCAGTGCAATCTGGTACGCTGGAAACGACGCTAGGCTGGAAACCACGGCAAAATCTCGATTTTGCCTACCTTTCTTTTAAATTTCAGTCTATTACGAATTGCTGCTCCACTCGCTGCGCTCGCTCCGCAGCAACAACAAGACAAACTTGCAACAAAACTTAAAAGTATGGAATCGAATTACATGTAATGAACAAATGTTTGTCGAAGTATTTCATCTCTGTGAGGAGATAAGATGACAGTGTTGATATAACTGTAACACTAGTTTGTTGGCGACGTTACGAGCGATTCCAAACTCAACAAGGGCCAGGAACACGTTGGAAGCAAAGAAATGCAATGAAATCTACACTTTTTTCCTATCACCTGAGCAATTTCTACCAAAAGAACTATTTGCCTTAGGCTTAGGGAGTATTGTTAAATAAACCCCTCGACGGTACTCCCAGTTTTTGAAACCATACCGTATAAACGCGGCTTTTGAACAGTGCTGTACTGTGCCGGGTACTCAGTGTTTTATTGCACAGTGTGGTTTAAACCTTTTCACCTGTGCATCTGACTACACCGTGTGACCTTTCTTAAAAAGCTCCTGAACAGTTCTTTACTGAGGAGCTGTTTGTTTTATAAATGCGGTTCAAGCTTTTTGGTCTGTTCATCAAACAATGCAGTGTGACCTTTCTTTTGAACGCTCTTGAACAGTACTATTAAATAGATTTAGGCAAACCTAAAAGCGGAGCTCCTCACACAGTCCCTCCAAAAATGCTTGAAAACTTGTAGAAAGAACTCAGCTTTATGCTTATGTCCCTCCAAAAACGCTTGAAAACTTGTAGGAAGAAAATGTTTCCTCCAAAACCGCTACGAATAATCCGTTTCTTCAGCAAAACATTGTAGACTGCTGTAGACTGCTGACTGTAGGTTGTGTAGCCGCGGCAAGCCGCGAAAAGCGCGCGAAAAACAAAGCCTCGTTTCGGTTTAAGACCTTCTAAATAACCCGGATGATTATCGCCGCCATGTTGGGGCAACGTCGTCGTCGTCGTCGCTAGGCGCACGCGCCCGCGAGCCATGCCGCTAGCCACGATGACCATGAAAACTCAAACGCATGGTTTTCTCAATTTCTATCCTCCCACGGTAGTTATGGGGCTCCGCTCTGCGGCTCTTCGAGCCGCTGTGGAGCTCCGCTATCATGACTGTGTTACTGTTCAGTTGTTTCTGAATGTACAGCGTGGCTCTAACTTTGTCAAGCTTACAGATCAAAATACGCAGTCAGTGTGACCTTTCTTTGGAAAGCTACTTAACAATAGCGTGGTGATTGGTGTTTGTTTTACTTTACAACATTGTTTTACAGCGTGACTAAGTGTCTTTCAGACTGATTTCAACCTTTAGGTAAAACCATAGATTGAGGTCAGACTGTGTACTATTTCGATACTGGAGTTCCTGAGGGGTAGGATCTTGGCACTAAACGACGATAGCACGCAAAAAATAAGCTGATTCTTGCGGTTGAAACCCATTTTTATTTCTGCATTTCTACACCCTCTCACAGAGATAAACCTCCAGAACTAAAGTCTCCATAGTAAACTGTCTGGGTACGCTGTGCGGCATTCCTTTTATGTTGTGGTGCCTTTTCATTCGAGGATTTCGGCACATACTCCAAACTTAAAAGCGCAGAATAACTCTCCCTTGCAGGAACAGGCTTCGCCTAAGCATTTGTAGACTTTTTCACCACAGCAGGCCTGAAAAAGAGGCATCTTTTAGAACCCGCCGAACTTCAAGTACGTATGTTTTCCTTCATATTTATACCGACTGTAATTTTAATTACAGATGAATTGTCAGAGGACTGAAAGTGCTTAAAAGCACTTTCAGTCCTCTGACAATTCATCTTTTTTTAGGGAACGTTATACAAGATCCGGTGGAGCTGCCTGGAAAATTTCACTGGGAAAAATTGTCCCGCCTGAAAGTGTCGCCCGCCTACCCGAGCTAGTCTGGGCGAGCCAACGTTTCTTACATTTCCCACACTGAAAAATGCTGCTTACTATTTACATGAGAAACAAAAGTTTGCTTGGTTAGAAGGGTTACCCGCCGGGCAAGGTAACTCCCTTTTCGAAGTTTCTCGTCCGAACTGCTTACTCTTTTGCACAGGAAAAAAGCTCGTTGTTATGTTATTTTTCATGTTTAACTTGAATAGGAAATCGTATGCTGTTCTCGTGTAATTAAGAATAAATTTGAACTCGTAGCTCAACTCGTGTGCTTTTTCAAATGAAATAGCACGCGATCGTTCAAAGTTATTCCAAATCGCACTTGAAACCACATGATTTCAAATACAAAATGGCATTGATCGACACGCCAAACTGTTCCCACCCTGCGAAGCAAGAACAGACAGGTTATCAAAACTGTAAACGTTCTCCAGGTGAAAATCTGTTTTCAAAGGGACCGTTCATTTTTTATGAGGGAGGGGGTGCTGATATGATTCGGGAAGCACATGATCCCCCCCCAGAAGAAGACATAAATACATAAATGTATTGCTAAAATATTTCACGTGACCCCCCCCCCTTTATTGTATTATTTTTTTAACAAGACCCCCCAAATCCCACCAGCGCCCCCCCTCCCTCGTAAAAAATTGAACGGTCCCTAAGTTATGGGAGTTACCACTTGGTCGAGCTTTTCTTCTGGAACGTACGACAGTGGTTCCGGGACATTGTCAATAATGCAGAGTGATGCCTCATACAGGCATTGAACGTGTTCACAGTAGTCTCGTGGCCCAGTTTTGTCAAGACATTGGTGGCACTGTATGACGCACTTCAACTGAAAAAAATCAATAGAGAACAAGTGTTAGTTGAACTAGTTGTAAAAACTGAATACTGTGCAATAGGGCAAACAGTGTTTCAACACGGTTCAGGATTCCCTCTGGACTGATATCACGTCAACCTCGAGTGGAATTCGGAACAAGAACTAGTGAAGCTTAAAACTTCTAGAAAAGTCAGAAATCTTTAGGAGGAAATTATGAATACAATCCAATTTATTCAGCAAGGCACGCACTGAAATCTAGGCCCGAGAATCTTCAAGGATAAAAACCGTATCACCGGTAAATATTCATGTTGCGCGCTTTTGATTGGATCATGTCTTCGCACTGAGCGACGTCGTTACGCATGAATGAATTTAGAGTTACACAAACGCAGCATCACTTCGAGACAATTCTTGTTAGTGAAAGATGCTTTGACATTTTTGTTCACTCCTTGAGAAATATAAAAAAAGTGTCAACGTGAAAGCCTAAATGAAAATCGTATGCAAGTATGCAGTACATGAAATATTCTCTATAACTTAAATCATGGGTATTGGCGAACTCAAGTCGCTTGCAAGGGAATGTTCCATATATGCAGTTTCACAAGCGAACACCATCCCCATTTGGGGTAAGTAAAACAGCAACCTCTTTTCTGAGGCCTCCCGTAGCTCCATCATATTTGTGAGTTAAAATGGACATCAACCTAAGATCGTGACAACTGTACAAGAAACAAACTTTATAAACTGTAAAGAATACTCACCACAGGAGGAGGAATTCCTGTTGGCAGAAAGCCTCCACTGGGCTTTGGTCTGGGAAAACTAGTGGGCCTCATGCTTAAGGGATCGTTGAATTGCCTTAACGGTCCCGACTTCGGGTGTGCAAGATAGGCACGTACAGCGTGCGGATGCAGTTTATGTTTCGCCGCATTCAGACTGGCTAAGGAAGCCGCCACAACGAGCAAAGCAAAGAGGGTATTCATGGTGTCTTGCGTTGCTGGTGCTCTAATACTGAACTGTTCTTCTCAAAGAATGAACTAAGGAGAAATAAGGAGTATTTCTCCTTTTATACATATGTGCTGACCTAACAAACGTGAGCTCAAAATTGTTCATTCATGATGAATCCCAGATAAAAGCTCTGCAGAACTGTTTAGACAGCTTGTCACTACCTTTTCAGTGTGTTATTTTGCTAATTTTCAGACATAATGAAGTTTAATGAAGGCCGCAGAAACACCTTTTGTTTTGGCTAGGTATTTGTTTTAAACAATTTTTTTACCCTTTCCTAACTCTCTGTGTTTTGTTATTTTTTTTTCTTCCAGCTTAAACCGTCTATTGGATTTGTCAAAGTGTTTTCCCCTCACTCAAATTTACCAAGCTTCCGTTCTCCACTGCCTAATATCGAGAATTTTCAAGCTCTGCAATTGTATTTTCTCTAGGATGTCAACGTTTTTCTTAAAAAGAAACAGAAAGAAAAAACCGTTGGAACGCTAATTGAAAGGTTCGGGTTCGTGTTTCCGTTAAATTCGGGAAAACAAAACACGAGTTGCAGATAACTGGAGAGAGAAAATAGTATGATGTTAAACCAATTACATGGTAATTTTTCAAATGGTCAGAACTTTCCCAGGAAACTTTTCACTTAAAGTTTGCAACAATTAAACGGTTTTTATGCCGCGCATGGAAATTAAAACTGATCTTATCTTTATGGTCCTATCCGTTATCTGGAATAAACTTTCATGTTTGTACGCTAGGTTGAGGTTTTTTGTTGTAATTAAGAGATGGCTGCACAGCAAAAAATGACAATATGTAACTGGACAAATGTGTCTTGAAAAGCCCCAGTTAACTTTTTCTAAACAAAGCTAAGAGATGCAAGTTTTTCTACAAAGCTGGGAGCTAAGAACTCTTAATGGTAAATTTATTTTTTTTTCTTGCTCGCAAAACGTCCGAGGGTGCCTTAGTTGACCGTTTTTTTCCCTAGAAACGTCTTCAAAGAAGAAAATTCCACCAAAAATATCACTTGTTTTTCAATTAAAGTGGCGAGTTCCTTTGTTTCATGGCACCCAACCAGCGTAGCTACAGAAGATGTTTTCTCAGCTTTTGCCGGATCTCTCTGGGGGTGCCCAACCAGTTTACTAGGCTATATTAAAAGTTTATTTTACTAAGAAGTCCTGGAGATAAGGAGAAGTCTATTTTTTCAGCTTTGCAGGCTCTCGCTTGGACACTGTCATCTTTCTAAAGCTAGCTGCCGCGTGATCTTCGATAGATTTTCAACAAAGATATCGAGAGGGAGAGGTCAGGGGGAAAGATTTGAGAGAATATCTTATCGAGATTTTAAACCCTTTCATTACTTTGTTACTACTGCATGAACTGCGTCGTTTGATATCCATCCACCAAACTTCCAGCGTTTTAGAATAAAAGGCATTTTGGTTTAGAAACGGATCACGCAAAGGAAAACTTCAAAGAAGCAGCTTCCCAAGTGATTCAATCCTTCTTTCTTGTTTCCCCAGAACAGAAATGAAAATAGTACGCCTTACTAGTTGGCCTTTTCATGGAATATAGCTGATACCTTTTAAATGTCTTTTTTACATAGAATTTGATACCAGCCCCTCCTTACCGCAAAGTGGCGTAAACTGAAAAGCAAGGTTTTCTTTCTTTTTCCTCCTCGTTTCGCCGCAAATTTGACAAAAACACAGTGAGCTGAGAATCCAGAGAGAAGAAGGAAGACCTCTATGACATGATGTACTCTAACTCTCATGATTTCATAGTTTCTAAAATGCGCCCAGTTTGTTAAAATATTTCTAGTCTTTAGGTTTATTTTTTTTTTCATTTTGCCCATTCTTACTTTTTAAGAGCTGTTCTGAAAAGCACTCATTGTAAGCGCGTTTCATTATTATCATCAGTTGTCATTGTAGAATCAAGACTCAAATGGAATCACGAGGTTCAGGGGAGTGATACTCAAGCCATGCATAACTCACGATCAAGTAGCCCGCAAAAAGTTTCAGAGTTATTGTAAAACAACCACTTATACAGAACTAGCATGTCTCATAGTTTTGTATGAATCCATTCCGATTTGCTATTCTTTAAGCCAGTGAAGAGGATTGTGTTGTTTTTACACCAAGTACGCTTTTAATTTTTGCCCTTTTTCTATCTACTGGTTGGAGGGCCACTGAAGAAGATCTTTATGTCGCTTCTTTGGTTTTAATACAGCCTTTGCAATCAGTGCAAATGAGCCGGGATAAAGGAAAATGTGGAGCCCAAGAACATCTTGTATATAATAATCCAATAATAACAATTTTGCATCCTTTTCAACTTTACAGGTAACTTTAATAATATTCTCTTTGACAAAGCAATGTGAAGGAGTAAATAGAGGCCCCAGGGGTTTTATGGAACAACTGAACAGTAGCATTTATCTTCAGGGAACAGTGGATGTTTTGAATTATTTTTAGAGAACTATATAGGGGACCTCTGATTAAATTGCTGATCATGAGAACGGGGGAACAAAAGTTAATTAAAGGAATGAGCGGTTTTATTAAAGGGGAACAAGGAAGAAAAAGCCAAACGATCATGGGAACAGCAGCTCTAAAGTCAGTAATGACGAAAAATCATGTCAATGTTCCCTTTTTTTATTGCCTCATTTCTACACCCTTCTACAGCTTTCACTTTGACTTTGAGACTTGCTCCTGAGAGAATCTATGACGTGTGTCTTGAGCATTCCACTCAGTTGGGTGGTCGCCTATCTCACTCGATGATTTCGGCACAAAATCCAAAACCGATGGCACAGAAGATTCTTCCTTTGCACGAGCAGCTTTCAAGCACGCAATTGTAAGTTTTTTCAGCACAGCATTTCTACAACAAGAGCAACAAATACCGGCTTCAGTTCAAGCAATATTAATTTTACTGAAATATTACTTAAAAAATTAAAGGTCCCAGTAACAACATTTGCCGTAGGTGAGTGTTGCGTAAAATTGTTCAGTCGCAAAAAACGTTCAGTCGCAGTCGCGAACAAGAGTCTTCCTACGAATGCCGGCCACCTCTAGGAGTTCTTCCCATCGAAATGATTCAAGTTCTCCCGCACGCATTCTAAAACATGAAGTTTAAGAACAAACTAAATGAATTCAACAGACAACTGGAAAACAATGGTGATCTTTATCTTCTAGACTTGCAACCAGCTACAAACTCTAAACAAACCCTTATCTAAGATGGGCATACAAAAATGCCAGCTGCGCACAATAAAGCTTAACCATTCTGTTAATCACTGGCCGTTATATATCTGTTTATATTTACCACTATGCAAGGAAGATATGCAGGATCACTGATTGGGATTTCCTTTTCGATGCACTCCGACGTCTTTTTTATGCACTCCCAGTGTGCACAGTAGTTCTTTGGTGAAGTTTCTTCAACGTTTTTATGGCACTGTACCCCTTCGTCAACGCATCCTTTCTGCAGGGACCCAACAAATAAGACTATAAAATTAGCACTTATTGGTAAAGAAGAACCTCTTTTCCGATGATACTGAGCCGCCTAATCAAAAATCTTAACAAAGCGAAATGCCTGAAATACATCCGCAGCTGAAGAGTTTACTGAGAGGAACCATCTTACCATTTGAAAATAAACTTACTATAGGTTCCGGGAGTTCTATTGGCTTCATTGTTGGGCCTTTGCCCGGCAAAAAGGTAGGAAATCCTGTGGGTGAAAACGGGTCGTTGAATAACTTCCCGCTCTGGAATTTCCGGGTCGCAAGATAGGCACGTATAGCGTGCGGATGCGGTTTAAACTCCGCTTTTAGGCAGTCTAACGCTGCGACGACAACTAGCAGAGCAAAGATGACCTTCATGGTGTCTGAAACTATTGGTGCTCAGAGAATGAACTGAGGAGAAGCGAGCTGAGCTTTCCTTTTTATACAGAAACGCCGACACGCGGACCCTGGTATGAAGTGTATCACAGATAATAGTGCCCTGTCCTTGTTTATTCAGCTTGGTACCAATTTTCCACATGGATTGTTTTGCTAATTTTAAGACGCAACTAATTTGGCTGAGACAAAAAAAAATGGAGAGAGTCCTATTTTATTGGTTAAGTTTTTTTCTTTAAACGAAAAATCTGTAGTAGGCACCTCTGTGGGGTTTCTAAGTATATTGTTATCTTTTTACCTCAATTTTTTAATTATTCAGTCTTAAAAAGCGATTTGTTTTGCTGACGTATTTCTCAACAGTTTCAGTTTCGGTCTCATCAAAATCTCGTATGTTATTTTTTCCTTGAAATTTAAGTTAAGATTTGAATTTGAGGGATTGATGTACTAACACTCTAATTTATAAGCTTCATAAAAAGGCTGTGTTGAGTACTCGAGTGAGTGAATGTCAACATTTGAGCAATTGTACACCTACCCCTCCCCTAACTCAATAAGTTATAATAAGTAAAAAAAGTTAGCTCTAATGTTGGGTTAGGGGAGGGGTAGGTGCACACTTGCCCAGATACTGACATTGATCACGGGCATTCTTGACGAAGAAATAACCATGGGTTGCAGAGAAGTGTTATTTGCAAATTAAATGATAGTTTAGATTTGTCTGTGCTCTTCAAGCTATCCGAATCCTCCCTCTTAGCCCTTGCAACATTTTCAACGTTTTGAAGGCATTAACATAACATGATGTGGTCCTTGCACTCAAAGGCTACTATGTGGTCAAGAACAAGTTTACTAAAACTGGGATTTACTGCTACATAAATTAACACACGGTTGAACGGGAAACGGACGCAAACATGAAAATTGGTAGTCGCAAAATACCGTTAAGAAACTCAAGAAAAGCCACGGAGCGGTTTTGTCGGAAATGGCATGAATTCGGAAGACGAAACTGGTTCTCGTGACTTTGATCACGAAGCTTTTTCACGATCCGCAAAAGTTTAGAATTTTCCCTTAATCAAAGGTGCTAGTCTCCGAACCGTCCGTCGCGAGCAACAGGGGTCAACAAGACCGTGTTTTTCCAGCTTTTGTCGCATCTCTCTTGGGGGGACGAAACCAATTCACCCAAATACATTAAAAGTTTTCTTAAAAGCCCGTTGTTGTTTTTTTCAGCTTTGTTGCTTATCGCTCGGACACAGTCCTCTTTCCAACTTACTGCAGTGGGATCAATTTAACGATTTTCAGATAAGGTCATCTTGTTGAGATTTCTATGGCTGTTGTTACCACAGGTTTTTCTTTGTTGGTACGTGCTTTCATATCTTGTTGCAGTTTTATTGCCGAAAGAATGGCAGTGTTAGGTACCTGGCAACAAAATATCATGCAGCACGTTTAGTTTCCGCAATCGTTAGATGAAGCAGTTGGTTTTACCAATCGCAATGCTTATTTTTGCAAGGCGGAAAGGACGAGTGTTGATCCCGGGGGGGCACTCTTTGGAATTTTTGGTGGGGGTGTGCCGCCCGCATCTCAAGACCAGACCCAATTTCAGACCAAAATCTTCAAAATCTATACCCGTTTTCAAACGGCTCAAAAACAATACCCTTTGGAGCGGCACATACCTATATACCTGATATAGGGGAGTACCCCCTCGGGGTGTTGATAGACTGTACCTAGAGCTTGACTCGCGACAGTATGCGGCATTGGCAAATGAAATTAATTTGTCCATTTCCATTGGAGAGTCCCCTTTTACCTTTGGGAATGTCACAGGTTTTCATGGAACGTGTCCTAGAGACAAGTTGCACGAAACATTGCCGGCCTTAGTGTAACATTGCCAAGGCTGCTACAGTATTCCTCAAGGGGAAACTATAAGGGCTGATCTCATGTCCTCCTAGCCTTTAAACGTGTCACGCAGCATGTCTCAGTTGTTGCCAGACAAGTTGTTTGAAAAATTCCCTTAGCCTAACAGTGGGTCCCCTCGCCCAACCACCAAAGCTGTTATTTCTATGTGGGGAAATGTAGCGGGCAGGTCTTAGGTTAACGTTAGCCCGGCCTTTCTGTTGACCTGCAAACCCTGACTTCTGCTTTCCGCTCTCTAAAAACTCCTGTTTGGTGATTAGCGAGATCGTTTATTGTACAGGTCGTTCTTCGAAGAATCAGCTTCGTATTTCGAATCTCTAAACAATCTCTTACGGGGTGACAAATGTTACCGCTGAGCGCCATGCTCTGCAGTCATTTTGATAACGCTGCGGTAACCAATCAGAAACGAGAACAATGATTCGTTGTTAGCAAACATTTTCCTTTTTTAGCGAGAGTACTAATCTTTCAATATTTACTTCAGATTTTTTTGCACACGCCGAAAAATAGAACTATCATAATGAGTAGCAGCGGAAAACGAAACCAGACTCATGGTAGGATACGTGAAAGCTGAGAAAACAGTGTGCGTAATGAGGTTAAAAAGATTAAAAAAAGGTTGGCATGATTTGTAAATATCTCTCTCTTCTGGTATGCTTATTTATTTAGAACTCAAACGACTTGGTTGGAGTGACCGAACATACTGACGAAAGAGTCAGATTGTAAAATACAACACCGAATATTAAAACAGTCTCCCAAAATCATCGC
Organism: Ricordea florida; assembly: GCA_949710005.1. Classification (NCBI taxonomy): domain Eukaryota; kingdom Metazoa; phylum Cnidaria; class Anthozoa; order Corallimorpharia; family Ricordeidae; genus Ricordea; species Ricordea florida. Next base: position 8,558,152 of record OX453278.1, read on the forward strand.
TTACTCTTTCTCCACAAGCCGGCTCTTATGTTAAATAACATTTAAAAAATATCTTCGTTTTAATGTAGAAAGCTTTATCTTTGTGGCCATACTGATTTCAAAGATCCTCATAGGCATCTCAGTTTGTGCCCACGTGTTTTCTTGCCGTGATCTGAAGGCACACACGCTCACTTGGTACGCCATGTTTGTCTTCATGTTCCAGACACTAGTGCATTTTTCTCTTCGTCTTTGAGCAAGACGCTTTTTTACCGTGCACTCTTGGTCTCCGACTAACCCTTTGTAAATATCTTATCTACAAAAGTCTTCCATTTCCTTTGTTACACCCTTCTATTGCTTGCTTTCTTTATTAATCAAAAGCTTCTAAGATCCTCCTCGGACGGTTTGTTGCTTGCAACGCCAACTTATAGAAGTAGGGGTACATTAGGAGACAGATCATTCCAGGTCGCAGCTCCAGCACTTTGGAATGTATTACCGCGTGAGATTCGTTCTATTACAGATCTAGGGATTTTTAAGTGCCATCTGAAAACGCACCTCTTTAGGGAAGCTTTTTATTAATTTATCAATTTTAAATTTTTATCACAATAATTACTAGTATCTTAACATATGTTGTATATTTTAATTTTATCATACTATATTTTAAATAATTAGTAGTTAGATACCCTGTATTAAATTATTATAGATAGAAATCATGTAATGCGCGTTTGATCATTTCATGGAAAGCGCGCAATATAAGAATTAAATTATTATTATTATTTATTATTAAGTTAGAGCAGCTGATGAGCGATCACGGAACTTATAAATCAAACGTTTATAATGTTAAAATCAACTGTATCCGTGCTCAGAGGTCACAGTGCAACTGAAAGGGCCCAAAAGGGATTCTCTCGATTAAAAATGTCGGGCTTTTGGGTGCGAAAAAGTTTTCAGCCTCAGGCATTACCGTTTCGGGATGGGTAATCAAGAACCAAGAGAAACTAAGAACTTGCGGTAGGATAGTATTTTTCTGGGGAGGGGTGAGCTGGTGGTATCCTGATTTAACTAGGGTATGCTCATTTCCAAAGAATGGTCAGAATCACACTGTCTCAGGCCCCGCTCAGACTAGGAGCCCGTTCCGAGGCACAGTGCCCGGGCACTAAAACGGACGTTGTTCCCTGGAACGAGTATGTTCGCATTCGCGCAGAAGGTTCAGTGCCCAACGCCTTTTTTCAGTGGTTGCCATGTGCAATTCACGTGTCGTTGTTTACTGTAATCAATTGTGTACATGTTTAGCGGCATGCTACCTTTTGCTGGTTACTTTCTTCTATAGAGCGTTTTCACATGACGTCTCAGCAGCCATATTAGTGTTCCAAAACAATGAAACATCGGCTATGTTGGTGTTCCAAACTAATCCTGTGGGACTTGAACTCTTTTCTTATGTTAAAACTTTCTTTTGTTCCCAAAAATTTGCATGGCTGCTGGCCACGTGAGTGAAAACGCTCTACAGCAGCTCAATTTCTGTTCAAGAGCTTCAAGATCAGCTAGTATTCAGCGACATAATACAAACAAGATATATGTTTTTTGCGTTTCCCTCTTTATTGCCTTTTCGCCTGCATTGAAAATAAGGTAATTCAATAAAAATAATACTCGAGCCTAATTGCATATTAAAATATCATCTTACTACTCGTTGCCATGGTCACAATGTAACATTTATAAGCCTTGGTCTCCGGACCCCTCGAATTCGCCACCTTCAAATTGCTGAAAGCACCGTTTGATGCGCACAAAACAGCACAACTTTCCTTCACAGGAGGGACTCTGCTGTATACATTCACGCAAGACGCCCAAGCAGAATTTCTAGAATAAAAAGGAAAAAACATCAAAGCAAACAACGAATTACAAGAGGAAAATTATCGCCCCGCGCGGAGTCTACTGGGATATCCCGAAAGAATAGGAAGGTATTTAGCTCATGTTCTGTTGTTGATATCTTTGTTTCAAATCGAGGCTCAACTACAGCGCAAAGCACTGTGGTCCGCTAAAAGCGAGGCTAGAAACCACCACAAAATCTCGATTTTGCCTACCTTTCTGTTAAATTTGATTATGAATTGCTGCTCCGCTCGCTACGCTGGCTCCGCAGCAAATATATACTATAGATATTCTAATACATTATAATGTATTCTAAATACATTATGCTGAGGGATACCTGAAGTACCTCACTCAGCGCATAGTACTGCTGTACAGTTGGTACTCACCTCACCCAAGGTCAATTCAGGCAAAGGAGTGGGACTTTGGTCAATAGCGCACTGGATGAAGTTCCCTATACAAGTCAGCTTCTTGCATGCATCGTGACCGGCCTCATTCCAGCATTTCTGTCCTTTCTCGTTGCAAGGTTTCTGTGCAACGAAAATGAAACAAGCGAGGTCAGCGAGCGCAATTTGTTAAGTGAATTAAAACGGTGGAAATATTGTCTGTATAGAAAGCTAAACGTATTCAGTTGTTTATCAAACGTTAAAAATTTATTTCCCATTGAATCAAACAAATTTAACCTTCTGCATAGAGAAATATCCATAACAATCTTTGGATAAAAGAGGTAATGTTCAAGTAATACTTTTCTATTTATATCGGGGTGCCTTTTTTGTGGGTGAAATAGTGCTCTACGGTGCAGTCACTTTTGTCATCACTAAAGTGCGGCTCTAAAGTTTTGTACTCTGTGGATGAAACCGTTGTGGTGTGCCATTCTTTAGGAAAGGTACTCAACGGAGCTGTACTGTGGTACTGTTTGTTTTACTATAGAGTGTGGTTCTAACTTTTTCATCTGTGGATCAAACCATGCAGTGTGACCATTCTTTGGAAAGCTACTGAACAGTACTGTACTGTGATACTGTTTGTTTTACTATACAGTGTGGTTCTAACGTTTTCATCTGTGGATCAAACCATGCCGCGTGACCATTTTTTAGAAAGCCTCTGAACAGTACTGTACTGTGATACTGTCTGTTTTACCGACTATACAGTGTGGTTCTAGTCTTTTCATCTGTGGATCAAACCATGCAGTGTGACCATTCTTTAGAAAGCTTCTGAACAGTACCGTGTGTACTGTGATACTGCTTGTTCTGCCAGCGTTTGTATACTGGACAAATCCATGCTTTGGGATCACACACAGGAAATTATTGAACAGCAATTTTTTATGCTTATCGAAAAATGGTACAACTTGTTAAAAATAGGATAAGACTTCAATGAGAGAAGACATTGAAAGAGCTCATAAAGGAGAGTGTAAAATTTAGTTACACTTACGAGAAAATCTGGTGGGCTTTCACGTTTGGTGTCCCGTTGATCAGGAATTCCTTCATCTTTTAACAGCTGTGCCATTCGGTTTTCATTACGCTCTTCCAAGAAGTCAAACACTGCATGATGGAACTGGATATCCTCTGCCGATATGAAGGCCACATAGGCACTGAAGAGAAAGAGAACTGCGATGGTCTTCATTTTGACTTGCTCTGTTGTGTCCAGGACAGTGTATTCATCTAGCGTTCAATCTCGCTTTTATAGAAATCAAGAACGGGATAGACATTGTGCGCAAGCGCAGCTTTTCCCTCTTTTCTCTCTTTTCTCTCACTCTTGTTGACTCAGCTTGAAAACGAAATCGAAAAAGTCCTTTCAGAAAAAGTCCTTTCAAAACGTTCTGTTTTTGCTTGAGGACACTTGAACAATGCAGCTCAAATACCTTGTCGTTTGTGTTTCTTCAAATTTACGGTATCTTTCTCGTGTAAGTAATAATTACATAAATAAAGGTTAAGAAAGTGACGGTAAACAGTTTTGGCTTTTATTGTTCGCAGAATCTTTTCACAATTAACGGCACCAATGAAGGTCCCGATAGTTGTCAAAGACCTTTAACTAAAACAAAACTAATATTTGCAGAGTACTTTTCCGTGCTCTTTAAGATCAAAGCACCGAGATAGGATATATCTTAAAGCAAATATGCACGCGTGCAAACTGAAAGACTTGATGAAAACATTTAGGACACAAGAATGGATAGACTAGTTTAGATAGCCATACAGTGTTTTTGGACTTCCCCAGACTGGCGTACCGTAACAGAAAGCTCAGTTACGAGTGAGTATTGCAAAATGCATGCAAAGCGAATATTCTTTAACAAAATATACAAGGTTGAATGAACGAATGGCTAGCCAATGATAACGATCTCTGATGTGGTATGTGCGAAGTCAAAACCAACGGATTCAGTGTTGAGTAAGAGAACGTTAAAGGGTACCGTGAAACGCTGGTAATTTCTTGAGTGTGTGTCACGTACTTCCAAAGTGAGAAGTACAAATTAAAAGACCTAAATAAGTTTTTGACCGGCCGATGATGCAGAGCAAGCTCTGAGATTTCAAACCTTATTCGATAATTTGTCAGGTTATGTGGGATTTGACCCTCGCAGACGTATCAGCACAGTTCTAAGCAAATTCTGTGCTTGACTGTAATGATGACTTTCGCTCATGTTTTCGAAATATCTGTCATCCATATCAGTCGTATTTACTAGATTTTCTTAACGTTTTTCATTCATTCTTGTTCTTTCTTAGTTTCTTGTTGTTAATATTAAACATTTTAATTTTTATATATATTTTTATTACTAGTCACCGAGTTATACCAGTCAATCAAGTTGATTGACTGACCGGTTTTTTGAGTCTAAATAAAGTTCTTACTTACTTACTTACTTACTTAACGCCAACAACAGTTTCTGGCAGAGCTACCTCTGCCAGGAAGATCGAGCTCGACAAAACAAATTAGAGCTACATAGTTAAATGAATGGTGAATGCGAGACTTTGCGAGACGACAAGACTAGCGTTTTTCTTTGCGAGCTCGACTAAGAAATTTTGACTTTTTAGATTGCTAGACCAAGACTTCAAAGTGTTTTGAGTGCGAGACTCTTTCGTATAAAAAATCGAAACTGCGGGACGCACATAACCGCTAAAAAACGAGACTGCGAGGGCCGTGAAACTCGACGAAAAATTTGCGAGACCCAGAGTTTTTGAAGGACCATTCGCCGCCCCTTTATTTAGTAAGAAAACAGCAGGTATCAATACAACTTGAGCCTTTGACCTGCTGCGGATAATCAGTCTCCCTGTAAGTAATGGTAGTAGGACTGAGTGGAGTCCAATTCGGTCTGTAATCATACGAGTAATTAACAAAATCGGACGACCGCGTAGCGGGAGTCCGATTTGTCACGAGTATGATTGCAGACCTAATTGGACGACACGAAGTCTTATTACCAATTAATCATAACTTTAAAAATTTTTTTGATATATAAAGTTCTTTTTTTTAAATCAAATCACATGAAAATCCAAGATTTGTTTTGCTAGCAGTGAAAAAAAAGCCATTTAAGCGCGCGCGTGATGGCGCGTACTGTCCAATTACTCAGGCATGACGCGTACTGTCCTATTTAACTGTCCTATTAAGGCTGAAATCAGGGCAGTTGATAGC
>OX453278.1:8566096-8593596 GCA_949710005.1 Ricordea florida
ATGTCCCTTTGGAACCCACACCAGGAGTCTTCTCCTTCTGGACACAGGTCATGATCAGGGTTTTCATCCGTAGATCTGCTGTGATGCCAAATGGCCATCACTGCATTCTGCATTGCTGTTATGTTGTGGGTGTTCTGCCTGATGGCCTTTCCAAAATAAACTTGAAGTTTATCTATTTTTTTGTCTGTCAGTCTCCCTGCTCCACCAATTGGTTTGCCGTCAGCTAAAGGAGTCTTGCCCAGTCTCTTTTTGAGTGAACGTAGGCGTGAACCCAAACGCTTCTGTGCGTGGCCCACACATTCAAGTTTTTCGATGTCTACATCTCCATAGACAGCTTCTTGTACTAAAAGCTTGTGGGCTTTACTGTCACCATCTCCAAGGAACTCCACAAACCGCATGCCATGGCCCTCAACAGACCGCTGAAAAATGTTCAGAATCCCGGAAGCATCCATTGATCCTGAAGAGCCCTCAAAATTTGCATGACATTCATGTTGATGGCCATCCCACCACTCATGAAATTCTGCTGATCTCTCTTTCCCCCTCCATTGCATACACTGCCTGCATTCTTTTGACATAACCTCGCAGTCCAGAGCCTTTCCTGTGACTGTGGAAAGTACTGTCACTACGCCATATGATGAGGAAAATCCTCTCTTTCGCCACGTTCCATCTCCTGACACAGCAATGTCATACAAGCCTTCTTCATTGGGTTCATAAAACTCTTTAACATCATTTGCTGCTTTAGACATGCTTTCTTTAGCAACAGATTCGGTTGCATCTCGCACAGCTTTCACATGGTCACGGTAAGCGTTCTCATTCATGGGTGGCAACATGTTCATGACACATGTGAACTTTTCAAGTCCTTGGTGACCAACACCAATGTTTCTCATAGCTAACACAGCTCTCCTGTTCACCTCAAAGGCTTGTTTATTCTGTATTTTAGCAGAAGTGTAAAATTGGCGAGTAAATGAACATTTACCTCCAGTGCACTTTAAAATGAGAAGAGAAGCCAGACCCATTTTGGCATCTTCATCTTCCTCGAGCGAAAGAGCTACACGTTTACAAGAAGGGCAAGGTAAAGACTCAAATACCGTCGCAAGAATAGAGATGTCAAAAATTCTAAAGCCTTGCAGGATTTCACCTTCATTTTCGGAGCTTTTCTTGGAAGAATCATCCGACGGTGGTTTCAGTTTCCGCACTGAAGCTGGCAAGGATTTGAAGCTTTCGGACTTCACGCCTCTCGCCGCGTGCTCTTCATCCCCACTCGACTCGTCGCTTTTCTCGGTCGATTCTTTCGAAATAGCAGCTTCGGTTGAAGAATTACTTTTCCTTGTGTACTGGTTACCAGTAAATCTTCTCTTTTTTCTTTTTCTACTGTGAACTTTCGTTGGAGGCACGTTTCGCTAAGAATATTTCACGAACTAAACTGTAAACACTGACTTTCGTCGCTTCCACGTTTTATGTCTAAAGCGATGTCGTGTAAGTACAAAACGAAATGTCCCCGCTTTAGCCTAAACCTGTTACCAGTCTTCCCATCGCTTGAGGGCGCTCACAGATGAATCGGGGCAGAAAAATTGCCCTTTTAGCATCAAAACAACGCGTAAACAACATTGGTTACCATAGTAACCGATCAATAACAAGCTCAAACTTCGCAATTTTGGGCAAATTATGTACTATAGGGCAAAAATATCGAGCTGTTATTGAAGTACAATGGCTAAAGATACTATAAAATTTAAAGTCACAAAATACACTTTTTTTTCCATTTTTGGCCTATCGAGCCACCTTAATTGTACCGCCCGCATATTTAACAATTATTCGCCGAAGGCGAAGTGATTATCGGTGAATATTCACCGATAATCACTGAGCCTGAGGCGAATAATTGTTTTAGTATAAATACACAGGTGCTTATTTCAAAAATAGATAAGAAAAAGCATTGTACAACACGAAAAAAATTTATTTCATCAAAAAGCGCGAACGACTGGCAGCCATTTTGTTCGTCGAGGTGATTACGGATGATAATCCGAGATAGCGAGCCAATCAGAGAGCGCGATTTTGTATAATCACCTGAGTATTTATACTAAAACGCCTTTATTGTAGCGCCCGCATATTTTAAGATATTGTCTTAATTGATAGTAATTATCAACAGGACTTAACCTCTCACTTCTCATCTGCTGCAGGGCGGACGGGTTGGACATTTGCAAAAGTAGATCAGATGGGCGTCTATCCCTTCCCCCTTGTGTTATTAAAGTTCATTTCTTCTTTTATTTTGTCTCTTATCTTATTTTCTCATCTACGATCAAAGCTTTTGAACAGTAAACAGCGCCCATGTTAAGAAGAAAGATAATTTGTAATTTTTCTTTTATTGTTTTTTTTTTTCACCCCCTGAGAAGGGTGGAAACTCACTCGGCACAACTTTAAAGAACTATTCTGATACTTTTTACGTGATACAAGATTATAAAAGGGAATGTAAAACAGATGAAAAAGCCACAAAAACGTAAATGCGTTGCAAGTTTGTGATGCAAAATTGACCAGTTTTGCATACTGCAGCGCACTTTTACAAACTTGAATTTTTTCTATCATCGGCATCAAGTCGCGCCTTTTGAGCTTAAGATAATTTTTTGAGAGATTTGGTGCTGACGCCTTCTTAACCTAGCCCATTAATATTTTTCCGTTGTCCACTTTGAATAAAAACGTAGCTCTAAGACTTGGGAACTTTAATTTTCACATCTCTGAATTAGCCTGTGACAGTCGCTCCTCCCCTTACAGGGGAGGGGTGGGGCGGCTGTACACAGGCTACTTTGAATCGAAGAATGAAAGTTGTGGAGCTGAACTTAGTCAACTTCTAAGTGACAACTGACATCTAATGAAGGTTGCACTGCTTAAGTAAATTTTTTGGGTCATGATTTTCATTCTGTTAAGACGGACTAGGTAAATTTTTGGATTAGCTAGGCCCATCGTTTGAAATATATGTTACACTGCATAGAACAGTAATGTTTTGCTATACTCTAAAAAGTTCTACAGCTACTTCACATGCATGTTAACTAACCTTCAACAGGCAAAAAAATTGTTACCGTAACTGCATCAAAGGGACGGAAGAAAATTTTTGACATTACAAAGCAAAACAGTTTTGCTTACAAATCTTTAACTTGTGCAAACAAGGAAACACAAAGGGTGACAAAAGGTTAACGACAACAATAGTGGTTTCGAAGAAAAAGCTTGTTTGCAGTTTTACGTTATGAAGATGATGAAACAATTCTTAAAAGTCTTTTGTTTTCTTACCTTCTAACCAGGCATGCGTGCAACTTCCTACGTGGATTTGTTCGTCTATAAAAGCGAAACCGTGTTTGACTTTGTCACAGTGTGTTCTCTAACAAGCACATCAACGTCAGTCAACATGAAGGCCGTACTTGCTTTGCTGGTCCTCGCTGCTGCTGCAGATTTCCTTTATGCAACGATGGAACTTCACCATGAAGCTCTACTGCCTTTCTTGGAAGCTGAAGATCGTTCGTTTGTGAAGCGACTTAGCGATGTGCATTCCCACCCAACCATTCCTAAACCCTCCCTCCTTCCTTCATTTGTTCCATCATTTCGTCCTAGCGCCTTACCGTCAGGAATGCCCGTTTCAGTGGTAAGTTCTCAACTGATGATATCAACTTGTATAAAAGACCTCCTTGGGAAGTGATTAGGTACGTGTAAAACATGACTTTGAAATTTATAAAAGGTGTGAAAAATAGTGAAAGTTCACTTATTTTCCTCTGTAACAGGAATATGGCCTTTAGGAGGATGCCGTAAAACCACACAGAACAAGTTTTGTTTAGAACACAAAACAAAATGCACCTCTGATTAATTGCATCAATGTATAGTATTAACCCTGTCAAAACCAGAGGTGATTAATACCTAACTTCGCCTTTCAATGCCAATATAGTGCAAGGCAAATATATAATGAGAATTACGACATATATCATCTCAATGAAATTGATCTAATCCCAAGTTCTCCAAATGAAAATATATCCATGTAAATGCACACCACTCATTTAGGAGAGTTGATATTGAGATCTTGGGAATGCGAGGGTTGAGTTATGATGTGTTGGTTTTCTTGTCGTTTATTTTTAAGAAAATGTGCGCTGTCAAAGGAGTCATTTGCCACCACAAGGCCGGGGAAGATGCTTGCCTTCACCTATGCTGCATATATGCAACAGGAAAATGCATCAAGGAGAATGTCAAGATCGACCCCGTTCACATTCCACCAAGAGTGGTAAGACTGTGACACAAGGCACTCAGTTTAATATAGTTTGATACATATATATAGATATATATCCGAGCTAATAACGAGCGCGTGATTAGCCAATGAAATTCAAGGATTTAGAATTCCGGCCCGCTCAGATGCTTGAGAAAAAAAAAATCTGGCTCTTTAGGTACAGATATTCAAATTTTGATTCTTGAAGCGATCTACCGACAAATTAAAAGATTTTCTCGAGCATTGTTTCTGAACTGCGACATCCTTTAGTTTCTTACTAACGTCTTGCTCGGCCAAAGTCTCAAGCAATAATCACTTCGTTTCGTAGTGCTCCAATCAAACGTAACGAAAAATATGTTTTTGTAATACTGGCTTAGGTTCTAAAGAAACTGGTTTCTGTGTCGGTTGAAAATTGAAATACGCAAAACAAGAAACAAATTAAACAAGTTGAAAAGTGTAAGTTATAACATAGCTTTGGGAAAGCGCGCGCCATGATTGGCTAATACGCGCGAACAGAACCCATTGCCCATGGGTTGCATGCTGACGTCAGATTGTGAAGTTGTGAAATCTTATGTTATAAAAACGTAACACGCATCAGCTGTGCAACCATCGAGTTATGAATGCACTTGGGAGGTTTGCTAAGCACTCAAGAAGCTTGCTTCTTTCGTGCTTAGCAACCTCCCGCTTGCGTCCATAACACAATGGTTGCACGCCGCCCTTTTACCATTTCTTCATTTAAGATTGAACTGAGCGAAGCTGACGTTTCGCCTTGACTAACGTTCCAAGTGTCAGCGTCCCTTTAATGTTATGGTCGTACAACTTACATTTATCAACTCGCGTGATAAACCCACTTTTGAGTGTTAGGGACCGTTCATTTTTCATGCGGGAGGGGGGGGCTGGTGTGATTCGAAAAGCATCATTAAAAATTGCATGACCCCCTTAATCAAAAGAAAGAGATATCAATTTTAGGTTACAACATTATAACATAAAGGTATCGCTACAATATTTCACCTGACCCCCCTTTTTACCTAACGTTTTTTCACATGATCCCTACTCAATCACACCAGCTTCCCCTCCCTCGTAAAAAATGAACGGTCCTTTACTGTTCTAGTCAATTCATTTCCCAACAAGTCCTCGCGAGATCACTATACGTGATGAACATTTTTTAGTGGGCTTGCCTTAACGAAGTTGCTGAATTTTATTGCAGAAATTCTGCGGAGTGTTAACTGGTATCTGCATGAAACATAGTCCATCGTGCGAGGAGAAGCTGTGCTGTGTTGTTCGATTTGGTGAATGCCTTGGAGTCCTGGGTGATCAGAGTCGATAAACCATAAGAAAGAAAATAAAAATGTCTGCCAGTTTAATGTAGTCGTATCAGTCAAGTCGTCATGGATACACAAATGGAACAATAAAGGAGCCTTATTGTTATAAATGCGTCTCGAGTTTTTGATCAGATAGCTTTTAATTTATGGTATATTTTGCGTGGATATCAGCGTGGCTCAAAAAAAAAAAAAAAAACAGGGATAGCGGTGACATGATAACATGGCTTGACGTCACGGGTTGATTTGTCCAATCAAATAGACTGTTTTAAGTCGGTTGCACCAATCATCTTGTCCGTGTAACTTGTGCTAACGCAACCCACCGCATTTGGTGGAAAGAGCTCTTACTTTGCAGTGTTGTAGATTTCAAGATTGGTGGTTTCACACTTCTTTCTCAGACTATGCTAAAGAAAAATTATTTCATGTTAAGAGCTTGATATCGCTTGATTCGCTAGCTCAGTAGGTTCAAACAGTGCAGAAAGTTGGAATTAAGAGCAGATAGTTGAAATCGAGTGCGGAAATTTGAAATTAGATGTGTGCATGTATATCATCAGCCATTAACCAACAGGTTTCGAGTGCAATTTGGAAGGAAAAAGGCACTCGTAGCTTTTTCAAAGATAACAAATTGCACTCACCCTACAGGCCTTTTTACTTTCTGAAAAATTTACTTGCGCTCATTTACTCCAAACTGCAACCGAAACCATTTGCTTACCTATTCAAATAAAAATTCAATTCCAGAAAAAGTCAGAATCAACAAAATAAAACAAAATTATTATATAAAATTTAACAGTATATATACCGACTGATAGCAAATATGTTATCACACTTGTGATATCGCTGGATTTCCAATATTACTCAGCTAACGAATTAAAATCTCATGGACCGATCAGATATCCTGTGATATACGCAGTTCGCGAGGAGACGAAATCACAAAAAGAAATAAGGAAAAGGAATTATACGCATTTTACCAGATTCAATATTTGAGATTTGTTGAAACCATCTTTTTCATCTGTGGATCAAACCATGCAGTGTGACCTTTCTTTGGAAAGCTACTGAACAGTACTGTACGGTGGTACTGTTTGTTTTACCATACAGTGTGGTTCAGTAATTGTTTCCATGATCTGAAACAATGCAATGTGGCAAGCTTTGGAAAGCTACTGAAGGGTACTATACTATACTAGACTTCGCTATTTTACTGTTTGTTCAACTATACAGTGTGCCGGGTTCTAAGTGTTTCATCTATACTGTATGCATCAAACCATGCAGTGTGACCATTCTTTGAAAAGATACTGAACAGTATTCTAAAGCGGTACTGCTTTTTTTCAGTTAATTATGAAATTTCCATCTGTGGATCTACGAACCACTGAATTCTCGAGAAAGCTTCTAAAAACCACTGTACCGTTGAACGGTTCGTTTTATTATACAGTGTGGCTCTTATTTACAGTGTGACTGAACAGTACCGTAATAATAATATAATAATAATAACCTTTATTTGAGTGTCAACTGTATCTAGCACTGACGTACTAATTGGGGACACTGTAAAGCACAAATTAAAGCAAATCAAATCATATTAAATTAAATCAATCAAATCAAATCAAATGTTGGTTTTTGTGAAGAGGGGAAAACCGGAGTACCCGGAGAAAAATCTCTCGGAGCAGAGAAGAGAGCCAACAAACTCAGCCCACATATGACGCCGGCGCCAGGAATCAAACCCGGGCAAAATTGGTGGAAGGCGAGCTCTTTCACCACTGCACCAACTCTGCTCCCCGTAACTTCGCTTTCCCATAACCACTCATTGTGGTCCTAACTTCTAATTGATGAAACTCGAGGGAAAATTGAGCCGGAAACAAGCAAAGACGAAGTTAATAACAATTAGGCTCTTTTATTGTTACATTTGTACACTCATGACAACTTGAGGTAAAACTACGTTATATTGCAGGCTTTTCCATTCTTCGTTAGTCTATGGCTTTTCACCCAGGAGTCCAGTGCATTCAGCAAATCTCACCACGCAACAAAGTTTCTCTTCGCACGATGGACTGTGCTTCATGCAGACAGCAGTCAAAACTCCACAGAATTTCTGTAATAAAATTTATGGACACAATCAAGTTTAGTTCAAGCTTTAATTTCATAAAGTTTGATATTTACTCGCTGGAAATATAACAGGTAGAATCAGCATAGTGAAAATTTATGGTTCCCGTTATCAATTGGACGTTCAATATTTTTAGATAGTTTGCTTTCCGTGGAATAGAATAAAACAACATGGAAAATTCGTGCGCGGCATTTTCATTTTCCATAATTTTATTCTTACTCAGTCATTATTTCCGACTCGAGAATTTAGTTCGTTGAAGGGAACAATCTAACTTCATCTCATGAAAATATTCTTGCTATTTCTCTATTGCACCTAATGTCGTCGAAATTCAAACTAAAGAATTGTTGATTGCTCTGAGGTTTACTTTTATAAAATATTAGAACATCCAATCAATTATTCGTTTGCAATTTTTTAGCTCGAAATAAGGCTTCTCCGTTTTGTGATAGAATATTCTTGAATTTTTAAGCTATTGTGTGCTGTGACATTTTATAGGCGGCAGAGAAAGCTGTCGTGTAGGTTGAAAAATAATTTTTCTTGTTGGATTTTGCGATCTGAACCGCCCTTGTCTTAGTATACGTATTATGATATTGTTATTAATACTCTATAAATTTGGGTGAAACATTTCTCCGAGTATCTCGCACATGAAAAATCACAAAGGCCTCAATCTTGGAAAGGCTGTTTGCATATCTCTTTTCTTTCATTTTCCGGATTCTGCACTTTTTCAATCGATATGACTTAGGGATGGCCATTATAAAAGTGATGGCGGGGGGGGGGGGGTGGGAAAAAAAAAAAACAAAAAAAAAAATTTCATGCTAGGGAAAATGTCAAGAAAAAAAATGCATGCAAAGAAGAAGGTAAAAAAAAAACATTCATGCAGAAGGAAGGTCCAATTGTGAATTTTTCACACGTAGTAAAAAAAATTCGTGCAGAGGGGTTCACCTGAAAAAAAAATTCCTGCACAAGCAGTGAGCGAAAAAAAAATTCGTGCAAGCTGAAAATTCCCCACCCCCCTTCCCCCCATCACTTTTCTAATGGTCCGTCCCTTAAGCTTCTAAATTCATTTTTGATGGCGTCACGGTGAGAACACGTAAGCTTTACTATATTTGACCTAAATTCCGAGGTTTGGTAAAGGGGCCTTTATGGAGCTAGAACTGAGCTCTCTGATTAGGAAAACTCGGAAAAAGGCGCCATAGAACTTACCACTTTTTCGGGAATGTCAGCGGGATCGATTTTCACGCTCTCCTTGATGCACTTTCCTGTCGCATATAAACAGCACAGATGGAGACATGCGTCTTTGCCAGCTTTTTTGTGGCATATCACCGCCCTCCTTACACACTTTCTCTAAACAGGTTACAAATAAATAAAATAATAATGATTAATAAGGATATCATTTGGAGTCTGAGAAAACTCACTAAATCATTGATCGCAAACATAAGTCTATTCAACAAAATTGATTGTCATAGAAATGCATAGAATTCGACAATTTAAGACTCGTTTGAAATTAACCTGACTTAGAAGCTTTCCCGAGCCACACACACAGTAAAATAAACAGTTCCATACTACAGTACTGGCTAGTAGCTATCAAACGAATTTTCATGATTTGATCCTCAGATGAAAAGTTTTAAGAGCGACGGTCAGGAAATATCGACCATTGAGTGGCAAGAGTTGAAAAATGAATTTCGCTTATTTTCTGACTATAAAAAGCCACTAAGAATAGAAGAAATTTAATGTATTTCTTTTCCTTCCGGAGCGCTTTAATTCTGAGAAAACTGAGAAAAACGAATTTGACCCGCGACGATCCCGAAAGGTCCCGCAAGCAAGTGTGAAATTGATATTTTAAACTGACTTTTGGTCTTCAAGGAAAAACGATTCAAAGGATCATAACACCGAATTTTGATAGAGTGAGTGCCGTACTTTCACAGAAACTATATGACTTATATTTATTGTTGTTCATAAATAGCAAGCAACGCGCAGGAAAGTGCTCTATTTTTAAACGTGAAAAATCCCGCAAATACCTCCTTAATTCAAATGTTTTTTTCACTATGTGGTATAATTCAGATTTTCCTTTTAATTATGTCATTATAGGGATTTAAGGTTGTTCTTGATCATATGTTAAAATCAGCATGGGTTTTCTTTACAGCGCCTCACACTAAGGTTTTGAAATGACCGTAATTCATTCAAATTTCTACAACGGCTGAGTAGACAATTTCTGTTGCGTGACCGTAACGTCAAGCGGAGTTTTTACACAGCTGACCGTAATATACTCGAAAGCGTACTGAAAACGATTCTGGTGTGCGCTTTTCGTCCTTTTTGGTTGAAAAAAAGGTAATCGGCCAAAGAGAGATTATTTTTTCTCATTGTTAAGGTGGAAGTTTTCTTTTTCACTGTAAGGTGTTTTCACTGATAAATGTCAGGATGTAATTTGATTAGCTCTCGGCTACCCTGATTAACTTTTATACTTGTTTTTTTCGCTTCCTTTGGTTTCAGAAGAATCGGAACAGAGAGACAAGAAATCTGATAGATGCTTTTTAAATTGATATTTACTTCAATTTTGAGGATTTATTTTTATTATTTGTTGAAGAAATTGGCAAAAACTCGAAGCAGTTTACTAGCTCTAGCATATTAGTAAATTGAATTAGTCAATTAAATGCAGAAAAATTTCATTAGCGAAGTTGGAGTCAATTTGCTTTGCCAGTTTTGTGCCATCGTGGACGTTAAGTGCTCTTTTAGCTCCTTAGTCGGCGGTTCTTGCTCTTATGACCCCAGAGATACAGATGAACTGAGGTTTTTCCATTTCTGAACTGCAAAAGAGATTTCGCGGGTCATAAGTCTTCGATGTCAATAACTGACGTAGAAACCGAAATCGAACTTATTTTGGGAAGAGTATCTACATCCTTTTCTTCGGAGTTAAACCTTTCGGAATTAACGATTTGACCCGGCACCGCTCATCTCTTAGTATTGGGTGGCGTCGAGGATCGAATCTGTGCCGAGTTCCTCCCCCAATCTCGAAGCACGACTTTTTTACAGTCTTTTGAGCGATTATTATGTCGTCAATGTATTCCATGAAAGACTATTTTTCTGGCTGCCTTGATCCCTTCCCCGTCCCCCACCCCACAGCTTGCGCTTTGCGCATATAATTTCCATATTCGCCTTCACGCAACAGATGTCAAGACATAAGCTTGAATCAGGAGCCCCTTCTGGTTTGAATCTTTTACCTTTCTGTTTACTTGTCTAGGACGATCGATTTTTTCTTACTCAAATTAAACACTGTTTTCATTCGCCGTCAAGAAATGCATTGTTAATATTGTGATTCCGTGACTGATCGACTCCCCAATATCACGTTTAGTCACGAAACAATTCTCCGGTCGAGTCTCCGGTCGATAGAGTTTAGCGTTTCAAAACGGCTAAAATTCACCCAGTTTGGCTTTTCTATCTCACTCTTTAAGTAGAAACGCAACTTTGCAACTATAAAACCTACATGGATTAAGAAAAATGAGTATCTGGAGATCAAATATCCACTTTCATGGATTTCGAAACTGAAAGTGTTTACACAATTACCGCCGACCCACCATGAAAATTCCTGAACTTCGATACCGCCTTATAGAGACTTCCTTCAATAACCCAAGCTAATTCCCAGGTATGTTTTAGATGTATGTCTAAATGTGGGATTTAACTAGAATAAAGTCAATTTGGAGTTATACCTCATGTGAATTATTGCCGTCGAAAATCAATAACAAAACGGAATTTTTGTTATCCATAAAACCTATTCCTCATTTTTGAATTATTTCTGCTCGGTGAGTGTCGCTTTTGCTCTAAAAGAATCTTCTAGTAAAAGAAGAACAGTGGTTCTGTTGGAAGAAAGTGTCCAAATTTCTCCCTGCGACTTTTTTTGCGAACGAGAGGCAAGTTGATGTATGCAAATTTCACGTAAATAATTAGCCAATTTTGTGACTCCGACCACAAAAACCGATGTTCTAATTTTTCTAAAAAATAAAAAGCTTTTGGCGGGAACAATCCACATCAGGTATCTTATCTACCTAAAAGCTATCTATGGACAAAAATTGAAAGAAATCGATTTTTCAACTCTTGCCACGAAATTACGATTTTGGTCGATATTTCCTGACCGTCGCTCTTAAAACTTCTCGTTCTAGTGCAACGAACAGCATCGCAGAATTGTATTGTTCAGTAGCTTTCCAAAGAATGATCACACTGCATGGTTTGATCTACAGATGAAAAAGTTAGAACCACACTGTATAGCAAAACAAACTACCACAGTACAGTACTGTTCAGTAGCTTTACAAAGAATGGTTACACTGCATGGTTTGATCTACAGATGAAAAAGTTAGAACCACACTTTATAGTAAAACAAACAGTACCACAGTACAGTACTGTTCAGTAGCGTTACAAAGAATGGTCACACTGCATGGTTTGACTGAAAGATGAAAAAGTTCAAACTACACTGTATAGTAAAACAAACAGTATCACAGAGCAGAACTGTTCAGTAGCTTTACAAAGAATGGTCACACTGCATGGTTTGATCCACAGATGAAAAAGTGAGAACCACACTGTATAGTAAAACAAACAGTACCACAGTACTGACTGTATTGTTCCGTAGCTTCCCAAAGAATGGTGACACTGCATGGTTTGATAGCAAGATGAAAAAGTTAGAACTTCTCAGCTTCCTAGTAATACATTACCACAGCTCAGTATCGATCAGTAACTTTCGAAACAGTGGTTACCGAACATTGTTAATTCACACGAGGTAAAAAAGGTAGAACCACTCAGTTAAGTGACCCAAACAGTGCCTAGTACAGTACTGTTCAAAAGCTTTCCTAAGAATAATCAAAATGTCGGAATGGTTTGATCCACGGATAAAAAAGTTGGCACCACACCGGTATATTAAAACAAACAGTACAGTACTGTTCAATAGCTTTACAAACTGAAGATTGGTTGCATTGCCTGCCATGGTTGGGTCCACAGACAAAACATGTTAAAACCACACTGTATAATAAAACAGACAGAACCACAATGTAGTAACGTTTGGTAGTTTTACAAATTATGTACATACTGCATGGTTTTACCCACTAAATCCACCAATGAAAATGTTGGAACCACATTATATTGTGTATTAAAACAGACCGTTTCACCGTACAGTAGTCGTTTTGGAAGCTTTCCGAAGATCTTGAATGCTTAGTAAAGCTAGAGGTAGACTACGTGCCAAACTTTTCATACTTACAATTGGCTTGGGGATTTTGCCAGGCTTGAGAGTAGGGAAGGGCGAGGGGGATGAGGAAGTGGGCGCAAGGGCCTCTGGGTCATTAAGGCGCTTTAGCAGGGCCTGATCTTCAGCTTCCAAGAAAGGCAGGACAGCTTCATGGTGAACTTCCATTGTTGCATACAGGAAATCTGCAGCAGCAGCGAGGACCAGCAGAGCAAGTATGGCCTTCATGTTGACTGACGTTGTTGCGCTTGTCTGAGAACACACTGTGACAAAGTCAAACGCGGTTTCGCTTTTATAGACCAGCAATTCACTTTGAAACTGAAACGCATGCGCGGGAGAAGGAATTGAGAGATAATTGACTGAGTGATGTTTAAACAGCTTTACAAATCTTCTGCTAAAATACTACTCCGAAACTTTTTTGCAACTTAGATTTAGTCAACGTTTTTCAAAAGAAATTACAATAACACTGAGTTATTGTTTCAGCTTCGTGATGCTTTTTAGTGTGCGTTTTTCAAACTCTCTAAACTTATTAAAAATAATTTCTCCGGCTAAGCGTTCGGTAATTACAGTAGATAAATTACTTTCCAGCAAATTTTAATAACACAGATATTTTCTCATGCTAAGTGTGTACTCTATTGGTTATCAGTTGTGTTTTTACTGAAATATCTAAAAAAAAAAACACTTTCTTCTTTTTGCTCTTAGTATACATTTTTTTGTAACACTCCAGTTTCTGGTCTGTTCTCACGAAAACCGAAAAATTCAGATTGACATTTCCAAACTAGGTGTAAATGAAAAGCATTTAGATGTGATGTAAAGTTTCGAGAATTTTTTGCACTTATTTTAACAGTTATCCTTTGAGCAGAATGAAATTTTAACGATCATTTTGTACCCTTGAAAGATGGGTAAGCAGGATTTTTCTCTATACGGTATCACTAGGTTGTAACATCCTCTCTGAAAACTGTCAGTGGAACTGACTTTACCCTAACTGACTAGTGCGCTTTTCATCCTCAAATATACAATTGAGAAGTTTTAGCAAGAACGTCTTTGACTTGTCGCAAAGAACTTTTTTTTTCTTCTATCAATGATATTTTCGCGTTGAAAACATGCTCGATCCTTAACATTAAATTCAAAATTTAACTGTACCAACTTTGCAAGAGTACTGCGACAGTACAGTACTGTTCCGTAGCCTTCACACGAGGAGAAGCCTACGAGGCTTCGTCCGAAAAGTTGACAAAAAATAGAGCTGAACTGTGTAGTTAAAAAACAGAAAAACAGTACCACAGTGTACATAGTTCAATATCTCATTAATGAATGATCTCACTGTATGGTGTTACTCTCGAGCATTTCATGGAATGATAGGTATTGGCGTTCTGAGAAACTCAAAATTTGTCTCCTCTACCTAATGAGCAGCTAAGAATAAAGAATAAATTGAGATGACCCTAAAAGTAGTGAAAAATAGGCAAGCGTTTTGCAATTAACCTACGTTTTAGTTCTCAGTAAAGTTTAGGGTAAGAATGAGATATAAAGTATTGTGGGGATAGTTTCTAAAGAAACTGGTGCTGCGTCGGTGGGAAATTGAAACACAAGAAACTGGGTAAATCAAACGAGTTGATTAAGTAAGTTTCGTTTCGAGCGTTAGCCATTCGTCGCTCCGACGAATGGCTAACGCTCGAAACGTCAGCACCTCCCTTTTACCTTACGGTGGTATAACTTACTTAATCAACTCGTTTGATTTACCCAGTTTCTTAAGAATGAGATATAGTTAGTTTTACAAGACTTTTAAAGTCTAAATTGTTGATTTTCAACATAGCCATGCCTTTTCGTGCTATCTAACTGCTCCTCTTACGCTTAAAAGGGCAGTTTGAAAGGAAGATTGTCTAACGGGCTATGAAAATAGGGTGAGGAAAAAACAATTCTTCCATGCTTTATGCACAGGCAATGGTCTTCTAGTTAAAAATAATTTTTAGATGAGCCAACTTCTTTTCGTTCTCTCCAGTGATCCGTTGCCGATTTCTTCTAAGACGCTATTCGGTGTCTCTTGTTAGAATATAGGAAACTCTACAGAAAAGGTCAGGGAAGCATAGTAATTGTATTGGAGTTCTGAGTTTTGCCATCAAATCTTGCGCTTACTGATCTACCTTCAGTTCCCGACCGACTAGCATATAGGCTCCTCTAAAACGAAGGCAGACAAGACTGACAATTCTGATTAAATGCGCGTGAAACATATTTCAACGACTGGCTGAGAGAATGCGTTATATGTCTTTCTCGTCCGTGTGGGTAGATATAAAATGCAGTTCGCAACTTGAACAACAGGAGATCATTTTAATCAACGTGAGAACATTTGCTGTATGCGGTTATATGGCTGGAACTAGTTTGAAAACATAACTTAAAAAACAGTGTACGACAGCCAAAAATTAACGTTTATATGACAAATAAACTTGCATGAGCCCTCCTCAAGAAAAGTACCCAGTCTTGATAATAACATCATTATTAGTAATTAGACCCGGGGAACTTATTCAAACACTTACGAAATCTTCTAGGCTGATTTTCTTGTGAGTGTTTGTTATGGTAACGACCGTGCAAATATTTACTTGTCTTTAAGAGACCGTGCTTGGCAACGTTTTGTCCTGGCGAACAGCATAATTAAAGGTTGTAATGTTTTTGAGATTATAACGTGCGGGTTGAGGAAATTTCTGTAAATATACCTAACTGCCATGAATCAAAAAGGAGATAACCTTTGGAAAGCAATCCATATCGGTTAGAAAAAGTCTAAATTGCAAGTAAAATATGTAGATCTACCGTGGCTCGGGTAAAGTATAGCCTACATAAGTATTATTTGAACACAATATTACAAAACAATTTTAACGCCTTCCTTGATATCAATTTTATTCCCTTCTCTGCTTTTCGTAAGAAAACAGATTTAAAAATTTCATGACAATATGCGATATTTTAGGACTGTTAACAAAGGGGGAATTTAAGCTTCGAAAGAATTACCTGCATTCATTTCCGACAAGCAAAATTTTGGTGGGGAGGTTAAAGTTACAGAATTGGGAAAAAGAGTGGAACCCTTTAGTTTCTTTTAAAAAGTATATTTACGCATAGCGCGAATCTTAACTAGAGATACATTTTCGGATCCCAAAATCAGTGTGAAGAAAATCATCTAGACCATGCCCTAGCAAAATAAACAACAGCATAGCAATCCATTACTGTTTCCTTTACCATAGAGTGTGGCTCTAACGTTTCCATATAACTCAGTGAGGATTAGAACATGCGGGGTGATCGACCATTCTTCGGCCATTAGACAATGCTGCACCATGGTACTGTATAGCAAGTGTTACCCTACAGTGTGCTTCTAGCTTTTTCACCCGTGGTTAAATCTTGTAGCCTGACCATTCTGTGCAAAGTTACGGAATAGTTCTGTAATTTGGTTCCCTGAAATTACCCCACAATGTGCGATTCTTTAACTTTCAAATTCAGTAGGGTAAAAGACCCTGCATTGTGAAAATATTCTGCTGTTCTCAAGAACGCATCTCTCTTTTCCGCTGAGTAAAAATCTTCTTTTCTTCTATTTCACCTGTAAAATACATTTTGCAAACTCACAAGTTGGGGGGCCGCAAGTTTCACATGAACAGTTCTTTCACTAGTGTAATTCAGTATCTTATAGCGTAATTTACTGTTTGACAGTTGCACAAAGTTGTCATATTGCAAAAGGCATGATATACGATCACATCAAAGAAGAGATTGTAACTTGTAGTTTTGGTGCAGTCGAAACGAAACCGTGCCTTGAGAAGCAACGGTTTGTTCACCATAAAAGAGATTTTTATTACTCCTTACATTTCCCACTTAAGTTTTTTACCCAAGTCTCTTCGTAATAAAATTAAAGGTAAAATGTGAGCCCAGATCTTAAAATCGAAAGGAATTTCGTAAATAAAACAACGAATCACGGTTGTTATATTTGGGGCCGGATCTTTTGTTTTGAGTGCGGTAAAACTGAAAAGCAAAATATTGGTTTACGGTCTGTTTTGAGCAACATCTTTTCATCGAAATCGTTGTTTTTGTAAAGGGCGTTTTTGTTTACACAGTGCAAAGGTTTCATGTAGATGTTTAAATATTTTTTCGAAGTGGAACAACTATTCTCTCTCCGAGATACATCGTGCAAAGCTGAGTAAACACAAAAGGACAGGGAAGGTGAGTGGTTTCAAAAGTACCTCTTAAACATGGAAACTCTTTAAAACCAAGTTTCTTTTTAATCAGGCGAGCAAAAGCTGAGCACACAAGCCACCCATATCATTGCGCGTGCGCACAACATCTATGCTATTCCTGACTTCTATAAAAGCGGGACTGAACGGTCATTGATTACACTGTCCTGAACGCAGCAGAGCAAGTCAAAATGAAGACCATCGCAGTTCTCTTTCTCTTCAGTGCCTATGTGGCCTTCATATCGGCAGAGGATATCCAGTTCCATCACGCAGTGTTTGACTTCTTGGAAGAGCGCCATGAACACCGAATGGCACAGCTGTTAAAAGATGAAGGAATTCCCGATCCGCGTGAGCCCAAATCTTTCGATGTACCAGACGAGTTGGTAAGTTCCTATTACTGTGTTATGTCACTGATTTCTGGAAATGTGAAGTAGTTAGTGGATTTTTGGCTGGCTGCACTGAAATGAAAAGTTGCGAAAACGTTTTCATTCCAAAGAACTACAATCTAACTAACGACTGGTGTTTCTATTAAGTCTTCATTTTCTTTTTTTTTATTCTCCATGAAGAAAGAGTGCGTAGAAGACGGAAAAGAGTGTTGGAAAAATGCTGGCTTCGACGCATGCGAGAAACTGAAATGTATTGGTAAATTTATCGCATGTGTTATACATAAACACCCTAAACCTCTCCCTGAACCATCGATTGGCGAGGTGAGTATATACAGAAGTTGTATGACAAACCTATGAGACTTGCCAGGTGTAACTGTCTTTAAGCGTCTTTAACCACAGCTTGTCCACATTCAGTCTACCAAGTAACATATTTGGAAAATCAACACAATCCAAATGAACCAATCAAATTGGCTTCAGTAGCATGACGTAAGTGTCGGGAAATACTCACCTGTGCTTAAAACATGGCGGTCACGTCGTTGCGCGTGAAGAAATTGTAAACGTGCAGCAACCATCGAGTTATGGACACACGCGGGAGATTGCTAAGCAAGAAAGAACTCGATAGTTGCACGCTGCACGTTTGCCATTTCTTTTGTAACATAGGACTTCACAACTTTTATAATGGTCAGCAATCTAACATCATAATAACAGCAAGACACCGAGACAAACACACCAAAATAATAGTAGGTAGCATCATCATGTAATTCATGGGTAAATGGATCGCGCGTATTAGCCAATCATAGCGCGCGCTTTCCCAAAGCCATATTATAATACTTGTTGTCTACGATGCGCCACGGAAGCGGCACAGTGCCAACAAGCTCCATCACTGGGGCAAGCAGTTTCCAAATACGGTACTTGAGTTTGGAAAAGGTGTGAACGCGAGTTACAGATTGAAGTCTTACGGGTTTCTGGTGGTACATATTTGATTATATTTAGTAACAGTAATAGTAGATTAGAGAGAGTGTTCGATACAGCTCAGATTGGCCGATGTTACGCGTTACTGCATGTAGTTGACAAGGTATGAGACAGAAGGGCTGGTAGGTTTCCTGGAATGTGACAGTAATAAACATGGACCACCAAACCTGTATCCCCTCTATGAAATCTTTTCTAAATCCCAGCTTCTCTTGTGTTTCTGAATTGAGATTTCTCGATTATCAGGGGCGTAGGATAAAGGATTAATAATAATCGTAATAATAACAATAACAATAACAATAACTGTAGCGATAACGATAACGATGACGATGACGATAACGATGGCGATAACCGTAACGATAACGATAACAATGACGATGGCGATGGCGATGACGATGACGATGACAATAACGATGATGATAACGATGACGATGACGATAACAATGACGATGAAGATAATGATGAAGATGACGATAACGATGACGATGACTATGGTGATGACGATGATGATCATAATAATATTAATAATAACAAAACATGTAACAACAACTATTTCTTGTCTTAACTTCAGTTTAAGCCAGTTTAATGGCTTAAAGGCAGCTACGACCCTAACTGCATTACTAACACAAAAGAGCGTTTTCATCAAACTTACTCCACTTTGTACGCAGCACAATTGTACTTTTGTCCCTTCTACTTAACTAGTTTGACCGATTTCTGCTTAAGGCAATTCCTATTAAAGAACATACTGGCATTTTGTATGTTAAACTCAAACACAAAATAGTTCAGTATACTGGAAAATGTCTCCGAGATTTCGTTGAGTGTTTAGCAAAGACTTAGACTCTAGACTTAGCAAAATGCTTAACAAAATCAACATACAAGACCCTGGTAAGATTTCTGCAAAAATACGTAACTTTTATAAAATATTCCCGAGAGCTTCACAACCTCGACGAGAGCGGTCAACTTATGATTGCATAGCGACATCTTGGCGAGAGACCTGTAAGGTTTTCTACGGCTGACTTTAAGTCTCTTGAGCAATTTTAATTTAATAAATGGAAACAGTGTGCCTCAGGTAATTAACAGGAAAACTAGAAAAATGAGATAAAAACGCTGTAAGTCATGATAAAGGATGCGTTGTCAACAGGATTTCATCTCACTGCACCTTACTCCGCAGTTCAAATATGTGGTCTTTCATATATTCATTTGCATTCTTCTCCATCTACGGGTATATTACAAACTCACAATATGACCGGTTCCCAGTTGGCTTGATAGCTCCGTTGGTGGAGCACTGCACAGGTATCGCAGAGGTCATGGGTTAGAATCCAGTTCAGGCTTGAATTTTTTTTTCAGGCTTAAATTTCAAAGCTGCTAAAGTTGTGTACATAACTGCGATGGTCAATCAATGCCATTACATATTACTCCTCAGTTCAAATATGTGGTCTTTCATATATTTATTTGCAGGATTTTATCTCATATTTTTTCCTTCTCTGATAGAAATTTTGCCTTGGCCTCCTACACGAATGTGTAAAGAAGAGTCCCTCGTGTGAAGGAAAGCTGTGCTGTTTTGTGCGTATAAAGCGGTGCTTTAAACTGTTCGGTAAAAAAGTCAAGAGTGAGTTCTAATGAGAATGAGACATGACAAAAATGTTACATTGTTACCATGACAACAAATAGCAAGAGGACGGCGTAATGAACAATTAGGCTCATATTTTACCTTCGGTGTATTTAATGCAGGCATAGCAATAAAGAAACATGCATAAAATAAACCTGTACTATTGATTTCTGAAGTCTGCATTCAAAACCATAGAACCCCCACGGTTCTCGCAGTCTCGGGTGTTTTAGTGGTTATGTGCGTCTCGCAGTCTCGATTTTTAGGGATGGACCATTAGAATAGTGATGGGGGGGAAACCAAAAAAAATTCATGCAAGCTGAAAATTCCCCCCCCCTTCCCATCACTTTTCTAATGGTCCGTCCCTTATACGAAAGAGTCTCGCACTCAAACCACTTTGAAGTCTCGGTCTCGCAAAGAAAAACGCTAATCTTGCAAAGTCCACCACCACCCCTACTTAATAATGGCGTCCCATTTATGATGACAAGTCTCTCTGACCTCAGAAGAAGTTAAGCGCTGGCGTGGAAACTCAAACAGAAAATTTATGATGAAGATCGGGCAGTAGCCAGACTTAAGTCATAAACAATAGATGGGATAATAGCAGACTTCATAGAATCTTAATATTGCTGACCTCGTTTAGATGTAAATACCCTCTTAATTCTTCACTTGATGCTGAGGTTAGAAAGGCCAATTAACAAAAGTGAAAACAAGAGAATGAATGGCCAGGACGTCGATATACGTTTGCGGTTTACTCGTGGCTCGGCAGCCATGTTGCTTGAAACTGAAAAATGCGGTCGCGATTCGCAACATAATTGCAACTCACGAATTGCATCTCTGCGCCAAGACCACACTGAATGAAAATTACAGTTGTGTATCAATTAATCTACACTCCCCTAACGCGACTTGTTTGAAAATAAAAGCAAAGAAACCTTGAGGCAAATGACTTACCTGAAAACCGCCTACTTCACGTCCAAACGCGAACTTCAAACCGCAAACCTGACGGCGGGAACTTGGTCACGTAACTTCTTGACGTTCGCGGTTCGCGGGAAATGCCGAAAAACCTCAATCTTAATCTCTCTATTATGTCAACTTTCTTTCACTCCATACTCCCAAAAACAAATATACAAGCAAGAAAGGAAAAACAATGTTGTGAAGCAATGTTATTTTTTCTATAAAAGACAGGTTTTCAATCATGAGAAAAAATAGGACTGTTTGCAATCGTAACTTATGTTCTCTCTTATGGTCTTTCCCTCTCCCTTACTGCAAGCAGTGACACAAGAACAATGCTTCATATGAAGACGAAGGGCTAACGCTCGAAACGTCAGCACCTCCCATTCACCTTACGGTGGTATAACTTACTTAATCAACTCGTTTGATTTATCCAATTTCTTGTGCTTCATATGTTGGGTTTGTTTGTTCATCTGTTGGGTAACTAGGAAGCATGGTATACATGTTCAGTTGACATTTAATTCCATAAACACAACTATTGTGCAAAGAAAACTGATGCAATCCATTTCCCTTGTTGTCCGTTTCCAGTTGGTGTGATTATCACATGTATATTCCTTTGGTTAAAAATGATTGCTGTCTTGAAAAGACTGGCGAAGATTAAATTCTCTGGAGCCGGTTACAAAGGGAGAACAGAACCTGAGGCAGATGCCTTGGTGCCAGTTAGTTAAGGTTGTTGTTAAAAATAATTGTCAAAAGGCTCTTGGACAGAATGTTCCAAGATGTAATATGTTAGTATTCCAGTGTTGGGCGTGTTGTTTTATTGTCACGACATAAGCATTCTGTTTGGAAGAAAGAACGTGCTGCAGTTATGCAACTCTAGGCAAACGGGCATGGCGTGAATACTTAAGTATCTCTCCTCTGCACAACCAACCAAGTACGACAGCTCACTTAATCGAAAACATCCTGGAAACCCGACACTGCAAGCTTTAGGAAACTGTTTTCTTTGGACAGCATTGAAAGCTCATTTGTTATGTTAACTCTTCAATCTCTGGAATTAGTTTCAGATAGAGATCAAGTCTTTCGTTAACATCTTGTGGTAAGCTCAGTCCAAGAACATCCATTACTCAAGCTCTTCTCTAAAATCAGCGGAACACATGGTTGAATGATCATTAAACTCTTCCACTTCATGGGGGTCAATCTATACTTTGTAGTCCTCTGTGTTGTAAAGGTGAGGTAGGAAATATATGCGGTCAGGTTTTCCTCTAGGAACACTGCTGTTACCAACTTTGCGCGATGTTATTTTATGTTGATTCCACATTTCAGCAACTTGATAAAGCTCTTCACTGAACATTTTCATAAAATCGAATACAACCCTGGTGAGCTGGGTCGAAGCCATTAAGTAGGCCCAAGTCTAACAAATCTTTGACCCACCAACCAGGGTCATCTTTTACAAGCTGGATCCAATAGGCCTCCGTTCTTTGATTTGCCGTTGATGCGCCAATGCCAACACATTTAATTTCTCGCCAGCATTTTCATCATTGTGTGAGGACCCAAGGTACGTACTAGCATGCACTGCCTCGATCACTCTGTTTTCAGTCCCATCATCGGATCGTATCTTACTGGCAACTCCTCCCGACTGCTTTACAGCATCCAGGTAGTATTTTGCAATAACCCCTGGGTTTTTGCTTCTGGGGCCCACCTCCAGCCAAATAACGCGTCTCGAAAAGCCATCGATACATCCATGCACGCTGAAATCATTTGGCTGTAATTCATCGTGGCCATCAATATGCCAGATGAAATTCGGTCCTTTCGCCGAGTGATAAGCCCTTAGACGCAACCTCTTTTTTCGTCTGCTATCCACGCCATCAGAATCCAGTTCTCTGAGACACCTCATGACCGTTGCTCTTTTACAAGGAACGCCCTTCTTTCTAAGCCTGGACCACATCTTGCGGCATCCCACAAAACAACCACTTTTAACAAGAGAAAATGAGGAAAGAGAACATAACCTCGTCTGATATGATAAGGGGAAAGTATCTATTTTTAGCGCGGAATCTATTTACATCTCCTTCCATGGCTGGGCGGTTTCCACATGGCGCATTGACATTACAACCACGTGATGAGATGGACATCAGCCATTGGTCAGTAAAATAGTTTCCGGATCTAAAAATAGATTCTGTCCCCTTATCATTGTAAGAGAACCCAGTATGGAAGATACGTTCTCTTACCTCATTTTCTCTTGACTTTTTCCTAGTTCCTTCTCAATGGCATTTTTCAGTTCATAATCATACGGTGGATTTTCTCGACAGGGTTTAAGATCGAAGACGTCTTTTCAGGGTTGATAATCTTATAACTACGTCATGGAGCTTTAGAAATTCAAGTATTTCCAGACTTCTGTAGCCTTGTTTGCTGTAATCTGATACAAGTTCCAGATCATATTCATCTGATTTAACTTTGTCGCTCATGCATGGCGTATGTTGGTAATGGTATTTTGTAGCTCCAGACATTCAGAGATTCGTACTCTGAACGTTTCAGACGTTCAGAAATTTGCTTAAAATGGCACAGAATTAAAATTCCCGCCCTTTTCAAAAAGAGAGAAAGCTTTAACTGAGGGAGATCTGGTTACTACTCAAAAACTAAAACTGCGGAGTGAAAACTAAAACTGCGGAGTGAAAATTAAAACTGCGGAGTGAAAATTAAAACTGCGGAGTGAAAATTAAAACTGCGGAGTGAAAACTAAAACTGCGGAGTAAAAACTAAAACTGCGGAGTGAAAACTAAAACTGCGGAGTTAAAATTAAAACTGCGGAGTGAAAATTAAAACTGCGGAGTGAAAATTAAAACTGCGGAGTGAAAATTAAAACTGAGGAGTGGAAACTAAAACTGCGGAGTGAAAACTAAAACTGCGGAGTGAAAATTAAAACTGCGGAGTGGAAACTAAAACTGCGGAGTGGAAACTAAAACTGCGGAGTAAAACTGCGGAGTGAAAATTAAAACTGCGGGGTGAAAATTAAAACTGAGGAGTCAAAAGTAAACCTGGAATTTGAAAAATAAAACTGCACTGTCAAAAAATAAAACTAGACTCCTGGGTCACCGTACCATGCCGTGTTCTTTCGAAAACTACCAAACAGTTCAATACGGTGGCACTTTTTGGTTTACTATACTGTGTAGTCTCAAGTTTTTCACCTGTTCAGCAAATCATGCCACCTTACTAATCTTTTGAAAGCCAATGAACACAACTGGAAATGATTTCCGCACAGGTCCCTATTTCATTATGCATGCTGTGGCCATACTGTTTCATTCTGCAATAACAAGAAATGTTTACATGTGCATTACCCTAAACAATTCATCTGCTGCATGCATAGTGAAGTATGGACTTGTGCGGAAATCTTGCCCAATAATGTATCGTGGTGCTGTTTGGTTTCCTATACAGTGTGGTTCTACCTTTTTCATGTGGATCAGACCATGCAGTGTTATCATTCTTTGGGAAGCTACTGTCCAGTGCTGTGCTGTGGTACTTTTTGGTTTACTACTCCAGTGTGGTTCTAGTTTTTTTCATCTGTAAATCAAACCATGTGTCCCTCTTGCTCGTTCATAAAAGCTTCTAAAATTCATTAATAATTCAAAATTATCATTATAGAAAAACATAGTATCTAATAATTGATAAGCTGTTCCACTGCCAAATAATCCAGCATTACAGAATTTTTCTTCGTCCTCGAAAGTAACAGCTTCCTTCTCTTCTTTTCTTTCTTTCTTCTTCTTTCGTTCTTTGCAAACTCACCCCTTGTCGCCTTCTATCCTTTATCTCGGCATCAAGACAACGAGGGAAAACAAAAAATCTTCAATAAAATACAGGAAGATTAAAAAAAGGTCGATCTACATTCTAATAATCTTCGACGAAAATAGTATCTTGCATTGAACATAATAAATACTGTCTTCCTTCTTACCTTTTATCCGAAGCATCTAAATGTAGTAAGGGTACTGTTAAATCCACACATGTGCGCCGTGAGGCGACAGTGGTAGAGGGGATAAAACCCTCTTGCTACCAAAAAGAAGGACTTGATACTTCGCTTTCCACAGTTTCTTCTAAATGCCATTGAATGCCACGAATGATTCCAGAAAGAGTCCTTGCTGCATGGATACACCTTCCCTTCACTATTCGTAACCTCCTGGACACATTTATTCAGCCAGTAGTTTAAGTTGCTGGCATCCTTATTTGCTAAACCTTTACTCAACGACTGAACTTTGTACAAATCTGCACCACCTTTAAAAGCGCCACAGGATCAAATACAGGAACTTTAACTTTTCTATTCATTTGCCATCAATGAAAAATTTTTATCGCCTATTTAGTTTTGTAGGCAGTTGACTTAGGAGTACTCCCTTGCAACAAGTTTGATTCTTTTTCTCAAGCTTTTGGAGAACGGAAAAGGCTTAAGGTTACCGTATACCTTCGCGGGTGTCCTTCGCGAAAAAAAATATTTGCGCGCTGTCTTAAATGTAACAACCACAAACTATATATCAGTACAAAGCTAATGAAATGCACTATCCGGTAAAAATTATTTCGCTTTGATTTTTTTTAACCGTAGAGAGAGTGCGTCCCAAAACCCCAAAACGACCGATGTCTCTTTGAGCGAATTTATCGGGTATGGAATTCGACCTTAGAATGAAAACTACTGCATTATATCAATCACAAGGCATTAATCTTCAAAACCGTGTGAGGCTTTTTCGATATTTCTATTGGTTGCTTCGCAATTTTTCTGTCAATTTTGATGATCAAAAATTAACCGTTACCTTTCACAACAATGGCCATTGCGGGGGATCAATTTTAAAAAACGGAAATCCCTGACACGGTTTTGATGATTGATGCCTTGTGAATGATATAATGCAGTAGTTTTGTTTACACTGTTGAGTTTGATACCCGATAAATTCGCTCAAAGGGACGTCGGTCGTTTCGCGCTTTTAGGTCGCGCTCGCCTTACTATTAAGAACAATTGAAGCGAAACAATTTTTAATAGAGCATTCTATAACCTTGACATTGATATATAATTTGTAGTGGTTGTATTTAAGACAGCGCGGTAATATTTTTTTCGCGAAGGACACCCGCGAAGGTATACGGTAACCTTAAAGTATTCACTGCAAAAGACAAGGTCATCTTCACTTTCCCATGACTTACCACGAATAACAACAAATTGCCTACATTTTGACTATTCAAAAACCTAATCTTATGGGAAATTAGAGCACGGAAACAATACCCTTAATTACTAAAGAAGTGTAAACACTTTTAAGAGTCAATCAAAAACTCGTGATTCGTGTTTTCATCAGGGGTTCCAAACACCTCGAAAGCCTTCGTGCTTTCATCTGTTTCTCGGTGTTTGGAACCCCTAACGAAAGACTCGCACTGTTTAAGCTGAATGGATCAAACAATAGTTTCCGAAAAGCTACCGAACAGAACTTTCCTGTGACGTTGTTTGCTTTGATGTTGCAGTGTGGTTCTAGCCTTTAATCTATACATGAAATGATACAATTTCTTGCAACGCTGTTGAACATAGGTCGTCTGCTGAGCACGGGCGTCATTTTTGTGCTGCAGACCGCGGTTAGCATGATACAAAAATTAGAAAAGCTGTTTTTATACGAGTAGCTTTGCCGAAAATGGCCACTGGTGATTTACCGACTATGAACAACCGAAATAAAACGAGAGGTCCTTAAAGAGACTGTTGCTCTTTCTGGGTGGGTTGCTATGAAAATTTAGCTAAAGTTATCGACTACGAGATTACTGGGAGGGAATTAGGCGCCGTCTACAGCCAAACAAGAATTTAAAGGTGTGTTCCTTTAGGGCCCCATGGTGTGGGCTCGTACATTGCTCTCTCCGAGATTCTAGAATATAGCTTTGTTTACAAAAAGTAAAGCGAAAAAATATATTTAAATAGCGTCATCACAACGCAGAATAATTTAGCCGGTGGGGGCCAAACTAATTATGTCGCCAGCAATGCCCTTAAAGAGCGAAACAGATATGGCAAAGTGTGAGATTCGTAGCCGATATATTCTCGTGACTGAAAGAATAATCCAGTTCTCATTCGGCTGTGAAATGAATATATATATGATACCAGACAAATTTTTCATGCTCTTTATTCTTTCTAACCCCTACAGACGTTACCGCATTGTATGCAAAACCCTTATCAAGCTGGTTACTTTAACCTACTCTTGTTCACAAGAGATGCTAACTTTAAATCAAACTTCCCCAAGCTGGGCACTTATGATAGAGAAACCTCCGTTGGTCCAGGAAGATCACTTGGCTTTGGTCTGTGACTTGGCGATGGACGATAACTTGGCCAGGGACGGTAACTCAGCCAGGGACGGTGACTTGGCCAGGGACGGTGACTTGGCCAGGGACGGTGACTTGGCCAGGGACGGTGACTCGGCCAGGGACGGTGACTTGGCCAGGGAAGGTGACTTGGCCAGGGACGGTGACTTGGCGATGGCCGGAAACTTGGCAAGGGACGGTGACTGGGTAACACCGGCACCAGGAATTGCTG